>CALYLW010001187.1:183015-205515 GCA_944989445.1 Ampullaceana balthica | reverse complement strand
TTGCGGCGATCCAAGAATTTCACCTCTAACGCCGCAATACGAATGCCCCCGTTTGTCCCTGTTAATCATTACCTCCAGTTCCGAAAACCAACAAAATAGAACCGAGGTCCTATTCCATTATTCCATGCACCATTATTCAGGCTTGTGAATGCCTGCTTTGAACACTCTAATTTTTTCAAAGTAAACGCGCCGGCCACCCGGGACGCTCAGCAAAGAGCACCCGCGGGAGAGAGCCGGCAGACAAGTAGGGCAGGATTTCAATACGGGCAGTGAACCGGCGCGAGCCGGACCGCCCGCCTGCACCCGAGATCCAACTACGAGCTTTTTAACTGCAACAACTTTAATATACGCTATTGGAGCTGGAATTACCGCGGCTGCTGGCACCAGACTTGCCCTCCAATTGATCCTCGTTAAAGGGTTTAAAGTGTACTCATTCCAATTACGGGGCCTCGAAAGAGTCCCGTATTGTTATTTTTCGTCACTACCTCCCCGTGCCGGGAGTGGGTAAGTTGCGCGCCTGCTGCCTTCCTTGGATGTGGTAGCCGTTTCTCATGCTCCCTCTCCGGAATCGAACCCTGATTCCCCGTTACCCGTTACAAACATGGTAGGCATATCACGTACCATCGACATTTGATAGGGCAGACATTTGAAAGATGCGTCGCCGGCACGAAGGCCATGCGATCAGCACAAAGTTATCCAGAGTCACCAATGGGGACACCGCGCACCCCGCGAAGAGCACGCGGCGATTGGTTTTGAACTAATAAAAGCGCTCTTTCCAATAAAGGTCGGAGCTTGGTAAGCATGTATTAGCTCTAGAATTGCCACAGTTATCCAAGTAGGATCGTGTCATCTAAGGAACCTCGACTGATTTAATGAGCCATTCGCGGTTTCACCGTCAAACAGTGTGAACTTAGACATGCATGGCTTAATCTTTGAGACAAGCATATGACTACTGGCAGGATCAACCAGATAGCTATCGATTCTTCGTACGGACACGGACAATCGAGTAGAGGCAGGGAGTCAGCGCCACGACGATGGCGGATCCCGTCAACCTCGACACTCTTCTCTCGACAGACAGGCACACACACAGGCAGGCAGTAATCTTTGCTGCCGCCTGCAGTTTCCTCCACAACAACGTCGCCCTCAGCCTGCTAGGCAAACCGACTCCACGGACGAGCAGCGAACGCGGCCCAGGACGAGCAACGAGCATACGCGCGCCTAGTGCGGTCTGGCCTGCGACCGACTATTCAACGCGCCTCGCTGATGGTACAAGCTGCCTCCGGACGTTCGCGGGGACAGGAGTGTCGGTCCCATAAGCTTTAATCAAAGTTCGACGAGGTGGCCTTACGCAGCGGCGCCAGGAAGACGCACGCAAACGCAGGATTCGCACAGGTTTCCACATGCTGGACCCCGGCCCGTTGCGAGGGCTGGTCCCCGACGAGACGCTCGGTCGAGCTCTATCTACGACAGATTTGCTTTCTCGCTCTTCTCTCTCTCTCTGCCGCACGGCGACCGCCGCTTGGCGTGACAATTTCCGGCATTTCGTTTGGCGTCTTTCGACAGCCGACCACGACGAAAGTTGCCCGTCACCGCCTGGAGGCATACGGCATGCCACGCAAGGCCATGGAACGGGCTGAGGCGCCTGTAATGAGGGACGAGATCGACACTGCTGGAATCGCCGAGCGATCCGGACCGAGGCGAGCGTACGACATGGACCCACGTTAGGCACGGCCTGGCCCCGTGGTAGTCATCGCTTCCCACCGACAAAATGTTTTAGCCGAGAAATTTCGGCGACACAGACCTCCACATATATTGTTCCGACGTATTTCGGCCGCCAAAAAACGTCCATAGACTTCTATGTTAAATGACGAAAAAGCGTTTCTATTTGTCGCCCATTTGAATCGCCGAGCGACACTGCGGTCGCGGCGGTCGCGGCGATACGTACCAAGACGTGGACGGCACCCCTGGCGCAACACTGAGGGGTGCTAATGCGACTCGAACCTACGCTGGGCACAGCCTGGCCCCGTGGTAGTCACAGCTTCCCACCGACAAAATGTTTTAGCCAAGAATTTTCGGCGAGACAGACCTCCACATATATTGTTCCGACGTATTTCGGCCGCCAAAAAACGTCCATAGACTTCTATGTTAAATGACGAAAAAGCGTTTGTCTCAGTCGCCAAATGGTGATGAAGACATCCCGACCAAAACGCTAAAGTCTTACCGAGCGGCGACGCTTTCCTCGCTTCGTCCACGGTAACGGAGCGCAGTCGACCCTTCAGCGATGCTTTCCTCGCTTCGTATACGGCCACGGAAGCGTATTCGTCCCGTGCGGCGAGGCTTTCCTCGCTTCATCCTAGGCCACGGAAGCGTATTCGTCCCGTGCGGCGACGCTTTCCTCGCTTCATCCTAGGCCACGGAGCGCAGTCGACCCGTGCCGCGACGCTTTGCCGCGGCTTCTCTGCTGGCATAGGGATTGGGACAACCCGACCAAAAAGTTAATTTCTTATCGAGCGGCGACGCTTTCCTCGCTTCGTATACGGCCACGGAGCGTATCCGTCCCGTGCGGCGAGGCTTTCCTCGCTTCATCCTAGGCCACGGAAGCGTATTCGTCCCGTGCGGCGAGGCTTTCCTCGCTTCATCCTAGGCCACGGAAGCGTATTCGTCCCGTGCGGCGACGCTTTCCTCGCTTCATCCTAGGCCACGGAGCGCAGTCGACCCGTGCCGCGACGCTTTGCCGCGGCTTCTCTGCTGGCATAGGGATTGGGACAACCCGACCAAAAAGTTAATTTCTTATCGAGCGGCGACGCTTTCCTCGCTTCGTATACGGCCACGGAGCGTATCCGTCCCGTGCGGCGAGGCTTTCCTCGCTTCATCCTAGGCCACGGAAGCGTATTCGTCCCGTGCGGTGACGCTTTCCTCGCTTCGTATACGGCCACGGAGCGTATCCGTCCCGTGCGGCGAGGCTTTCCTCGCTTCATCCTAGGCCACGGAAGCGTATTCGTCCCGTGCGACGAGGCTTTCCTCGCTTCATCCTAGGCCACGGAAGCGTATTCGTCCCGTGCGGCGACGCTTTGCCGCGGCTTCTCTGCTGGCATAGGGATTGGGACAACCCGACCAAAAAGTTAATTTCTTATCGAGCGGCGACGCTTTCCTCGCTTCGTTTACGGCCACGGAGCGTATCCGTCCCGTGCGGCGAGGCTTTCCTCGCTTCATCCTAGGCCACGGAAGCGTATTCGTCCCGTGCGGCGAGGCTTTCCTCGCTTCATCCTAGGCCACGGAAGCGTATTCGTCCCGTGCGGCGAGGCTTTCCTCGCTTCATCCTAGGCCACGGAAGCGTATTCGTCCCGTGCGGCGACGCTTTGCCGCGGCTTCTCTGCTGGCATAGGGATTGGGACAACCCGACCAAAAAGTTAATTTCTTATCGAGCGGCGACGCTTTCCTCGCTTCGTATACGGCCACGGAGCGTATCCGTCCCGTGCGGCGAGGCTTTCCTCGCTTCATCCTAGGCCACGGAAGCGTATTCGTCCCGTGCGGCGAGGCTTTCCTCGCTTCATCCTAGGCCACGGAAGCGTATTCGTCCCGTGCGGCGACGCTTTCCTCGCTTCATCCTAGGCCACGGAGCGCAGTCGACCCGTGCCGCGACGCTTTGCCGCGGCTTCTCTGCTGGCATAGGGATTGGGACAACCCGACCAAAGAGTTAATTTCTTATCGAGCGGCGACGCTTTCCTCGCTTCGTATACGGCCACGGAGCGTATCCGTCCCGTGCGGCGAGGCTTTCCTCGCTTCATCCTAGGCCACGGAAGCGTATTCGTCCCGTGCGGCGAGGCTTTCCTCGCTTCATCCTAGGCCACGGAAGCGTATTCGTCACGTGCGGCGACGCTTTCCTCGCTTCATCCTAGGCCACGGAAGCGTATTCGTCCCGTGCGGCGACGCTTTCCTCGCTTCATCCTAGGCCACGGAGCGCAGTCGACCCGTGCCGCGACGCTTTGCCGCGGCTTCTCTGCTGGCATAGGGATTGGGACAACCCGACCAAAAAGTTAATTTCTTATCAAGCGGCGACGCTTTCCTCGCTTCGTATACGGCCACGGAGCGTATCCGTCCCGTGCGGCGAGGCTTTCCTCGCTTCATCCTAGGCCACGGAAGCGTATTCGTCCCGTGCGGCGAGGCTTTCCTCGCTTCATCCTAGGCCACGGAAGCGTATTCGTCACGTGCGGCGACGCTTTCCTCGCTTCATCCTAGGCCACGGAGCGCAGTCGACCCGTGCCGCGACGCTTTGCCGCGGCTTCTCTGCTGGCATAGGGATTGGGACAACCCGACCAAAAAGTTAATTTCTTATCGAGCGGCGACGCTTTCCTCGCTTCGTATACGGCCACGGAGCGTATCCGTCCCGTGCGGCGAGGCTTTCCTCGCTTCATCCTAGGCCACGGAAGCGTATTCGTCCCGTGCGGTGACGCTTTCCTCGCTTCGTATACGGCCACGGAGCGTATCCGTCCCGTGCGGCGAGGCTTTCCTCGCTTCATCCTAGGCCACGGAAGCGTATTCGTCCCGTGCGGCGAGGCTTTCCTCGCTTCATCCTAGGCCACGGAAGCGTATTCGTCCCGTGCGGCGACGCTTTCCTCGCTTCATCCTAGGCCACGGAGCGCAGTCGACCCGTGCCGCGACGCTTTGCCGCGGCTTCTCTGCTGGCATAGGGATTGGGACAACCCGACCAAAAAGTTAATTTCTTATCGAGCGGCGACGCTTTCCTCGCTTCGTATACGGCCACGGAGCGTATCCGTCCCGTGCGGCGAGGCTTTCCTCGCTTCATCCTAGGCCACGGAAGCGTATTCGTCCCGTGCGGTGACGCTTTCCTCGCTTCGTATACGGCCACGGAGCGTATCCGTCCCGTGCGGCGAGGCTTTCCTCGCTTCATCCTAGGCCACGGAAGCGTATTCGTCCCGTGCGGCGAGGCTTTCCTCGCTTCATCCTAGGCCACGGAAGCGTATTCGTCCCGTGCGGCGACGCTTTGCCGCGGCTTCTCTGCTGGCATAGGGATTGGGACAACCCGACCAAAAAGTTAATTTCTTATCGAGCTGCGACGCTTTCCTCGCTTAGTATACGGCCACGGAGCGTATCCGTCCCGTGCGGCGAGGCTTTCCTCGCTTCATCCTAGGCCACGGAAGCGTATTCGTCCCGTGCGGCGAGGCTTTCCTCGCTTCATCCTAGGCCACGGAAGCGTATTCGTCCCGTGCGGTGACGCTTTCCTCGCTTCGTATACGGCCACGGAGCGTATCCGTCCCGTGCGGCGAGGCTTTCCTCGCTTCATCCTAGGCCACGGAAGCGTATTCGTCCCGTGCGGCGAGGCTTTCCTCGCTTCATCCTAGGCCACGGAAGCGTATTCGTCCCGTGCGGCGACGCTTTGCCGCGGCTTCTCTGCTGGCATAGGGATTGGGACAACCCGACCAAAAAGTTAATTTCTTATCGAGCGGCGACGCTTTCCTCGCTTCGTATACGGCCACGGAGCGTATCCGTCCCGTGCGGCGAGGCTTTCCTCGCTTCATCCTAGGCCACGGAAGCGTATTCGTCCCGTGCGGCGAGGCTTTCCTCGCTTCATCCTAGGCCACGGAAGCGTATTCGTCCCGTGCGGCGACGCTTTCCTCGCTTCATCCTAGGCCACGGAGCGCAGTCGACCCGTGCGGCGACGCTTTGCCGCGGCTTCTCTGCTGGCATAGGGATTGGGACAACCCGACCAAAAAGTTAATTTCTTATCGAGCGGCGACGCTTTCCTCGCTTCGTATACGGCCACGGAGCGTATCCGTCCCGTGCGGCGAGGCTTTCCTCGCTTCATCCTAGGCCACGGAAGCGTATTCGTCCCGTGCGGCGAGGCTTTCCTCGCTTCATCCTAGGCCACGGAAGCGTATTCGTCCCGTGCGGCGACGCTTTGCCGCGGCTTCTCTGCTGGCATAGGGATTGGGACAACCCGACCAAAAAGTTAATTTCTTATCGAGCGGCGACGCTTTCCTCGCTTCGTTTACGGCCACGGAGCGTATCCGTCCCGTGCGGCGAGGCTTTCCTCGCTTCATCCTAGGCCACGGAAGCGTATTCGTCCCGTGCGGCGAGGCTTTCCTCGCTTCATCCTAGGCCACGGAAGCGTATTCGTCCCGTGCGGCGAGGCTTTCCTCGCTTCATCCTAGGCCACGGAAGCGTATTCGTCCCGTGCGGCGACGCTTTGCCGCGGCTTCTCTGCTGGCATAGGGATTGGGACAACCCGACCAAAAAGTTAATTTCTTATCGAGCGGCGACGCTTTCCTCGCTTCGTATACGGCCACGGAGCGTATCCGTCCCGTGCGGCGAGGCTTTCCTCGCTTCATCCTAGGCCACGGAAGCGTATTCGTCCCGTGCGGCGAGGCTTTCCTCGCTTCATCCTAGGCCACGGAAGCGTATTCGTCCCGTGCGGCGACGCTTTCCTCGCTTCATCCTAGGCCACGGAGCGCAGTCGACCCGTGCCGCGACGCTTTGCCGCGGCTTCTCTGCTGGCATAGGGATTGGGACAACCCGACCAAAAGAGTTAATTTCTTATCGAGCGGCGACGCTTTCCTCGCTTCGTATACGGCCACGGAGCGTATCCGTCCCGTGCGGCGAGGCTTTCCTCGCTTCATCCTAGGCCACGGAAGCGTATTCGTCCCGTGCGGTGACGCTTTCCTCGCTTCGTATACGGCCACGGAGCGTATCCGTCCCGTGCGGCGAGGCTTTCCTCGCTTCATCCTAGGCCACGGAAGCGTATTCGTCCCGTGCGGCGAGGCTTTCCTCGCTTCATCCTAGGCCACGGAAGCGTATTCGTCCCGTGCGGCGACGCTTTCCTCGCTTCATCCTAGGCCACGGAGCGCAGTCGACCCGTGCCGCGACGCTTTGCCGCGGCTTCTCTGCTGGCATAGGGATTGGGACAACCCGACCAAAAAGTTAATTTCTTATCGAGCGGCGACGCTTTCCTCGCTTCGTATACGGCCACGGAGCGTATCCGTCCCGTGCGGCGAGGCTTTCCTCGCTTCATCCTAGGCCACGGAAGCGTATTCGTCCCGTGCGGTGACGCTTTCCTCGCTTCGTATACGGCCACGGAGCG
Organism: Ampullaceana balthica; assembly: GCA_944989445.1. Classification (NCBI taxonomy): domain Eukaryota; kingdom Metazoa; phylum Mollusca; class Gastropoda; family Lymnaeidae; genus Ampullaceana; species Ampullaceana balthica. Next base: position 198,416 of record CALYLW010001187.1, on the reverse strand, counting down.
TATCCGTCCCGTGCGGCGAGGCTTTCCTCGCTTCATCCTAGGCCACGGAAGCGTATTCGTCCCGTGCGGCGAGGCTTTCCTCGCTTCATCCTAGGCCACGGAAGCGTATTCGTCCCGTGCGGCGACGCTTTGCCGCGGCTTCTCTGCTGGCATAGGGATTGGGACAACCCGACCAAAAAGTTAATTTCTTATCGAGCTGCGACGCTTTCCTCGCTTAGTATACGGCCACGGAGCGTATCCGTCCCGTGCGGCGAGGCTTTCCTCGCTTCATCCTAGGCCACGGAAGCGTATTCGTCCCGTGCGGCGAGGCTTTCCTCGCTTCATCCTAGGCCACGGAAGCGTATTCGTCCCGTGCGGTGACGCTTTCCTCGCTTCGTATACGGCCACGGAGCGTATCCGTCCCGTGCGGCGAGGCTTTCCTCGCTTCATCCTAGGCCACGGAAGCGTATTCGTCCCGTGCGGCGAGGCTTTCCTCGCTTCATCCTAGGCCACGGAAGCGTATTCGTCCCGTGCGGCGACGCTTTGCCGCGGCTTCTCTGCTGGCATAGGGATTGGGACAACCCGACCAAAAAGTTAATTTCTTATCGAGCGGCGACGCTTTCCTCGCTTCGTATACGGCCACGGAGCGTATCCGTCCCGTGCGGCGAGGCTTTCCTCGCTTCATCCTAGGCCACGGAAGCGTATTCGTCCCGTGCGGCGAGGCTTTCCTCGCTTCATCCTAGGCCACGGAAGCGTATTCGTCCCGTGCGGCGACGCTTTCCTCGCTTCATCCTAGGCCACGGAGCGCAGTCGACCCGTGCCGCGACGCTTTGCCGCGGCTTCTCTGCTGGCATAGGGATTGGGACAACCCGACCAAAAAGTTAATTTCTTATCGAGCGGCGACGCTTTCCTCGCTTCGTATACGGCCACGGAGCGTATCCGTCCCGTGCGGCGAGGCTTTCCTCGCTTCATCCTAGGCCACGGAAGCGTATTCGTCCCGTGCGGCGAGGCTTTCCTCGCTTCATCCTAGGCCACGGAAGCGTATTCGTCCCGTGCGGCGAGGCTTTCCTCGCTTCATCCTCGGCCACGGAAGCGTATTCGTCACGTGCGGCGACGCTTTCCTCGCTTCAGAATTAGAGAGGTGTGGGGGGGTTGGGATTGGGGGGGGGGGAGAGAGGGACGGTCTTGTACATCATAGGGACAGAGTAGAGATAGGGACGGTCTTGTATAGTTCGGAGTAAGGGGCAGTTGTTCCACGCTACGAATATACAGACCTGTACGATAGATGGACGGTCTTGTAAAGTCCTGAGTAAAAGACATTTTTTCCACACTATTTACACCTAAATGAAAGAAGAAAAGGAAGTACGACTGTTTTCTGTTTAAGTCACAGAAACATGGGATTTTTTGTTTCCTCTGTCGTAGTAAAGTAAACTAAGGAATGTGTAATGCTCTTTGTTCATTTTCTTTTCGCGTAAATGATGACTTCAAGACAAGATCTCAAAACTAATGCTGAGAGATTAATATTTTTATCGAAGAGTATTACAATCATATTTTAAATGAATTACCATGGCCTTTTGTTCCAAATGTGTCGAAGCACACATGTTTGTAGGTAATTACATGACAAAATAAAAAGATGTACATCTACTTTGTATTTGATAAAAAATATTTTGTTTAAAATAATATTTTTGTAGCTTATAAAGTGAAATATCTTTGTAGGCCAAAGCAGTTTATCAGATTTAAATTATAATATTTTTAAACACTCTATACAGTCTCGATAGATGCTACCGATTTGAAGTAGGATATGATTTATCTAAAATAAAATAAAAAAACGTAATTATCGCTATATAAAAATGCTGAATATATAGTCAGAATGGTTTTAGCTGTCTATGGTCTTTTTGTACGTGTGTTTTCTCAAACAGAAACCAAAGTTTTCTAAAAGCGAAATTTAAGTGTTTGTTTTTAAACCGAAACACATGGTTGAAGTGGCATTCTTGAGACTTCTAGTCCCTGGGGAGGCATCCACCGATCATCGTCTGCATGTGCGATTCCTCCAAAGGGCATACGACACCTAAGAAAGACCTCCAGGCGACTTTATCCTGGGCCAGCTTGTCCAGGATCTTCCAGTATCATGGCCAATTCTCTTGATGTCTGCCTCCCATTCTCGGCGCCAAGTGTTTCTTGGACTGCCTCTTTTCAGCTTACCCTGGGGGCTCATGTCCATGGATTCCCTTGTTGCATCAGAAGCATGTCTACTCAATGTATGACCAATCCACCTACACCGTCTCCTAAGAATCCGCTCGACAACCGACCACCAACCCCGTCCACAGCCACAACTCCCGGCCACCCGACCCCGTCCACAGCCACAACTCCCGGCCACCGACCCCGTCCACAGCCACAACTCCCGGCCACCGACCCCGTCCACAGCCACAACTCCCGGCCACCGACCCCGTCCACAGCCACAACTCCCGGCCACCCAACCCCGTCCACAGCCACAACTCCCGGCCACCGACCCCGTCCACAGCAACAACTCCCGGCCACCGACCCCGTCCACAGCCACAACTCCCGGCCACCGACCCCGTCCACAGCCACAACTCCCGGCCACCGACCCCGTCCACAGCCACAACTCCCGGCCACCGACCCCGTCCACAGCCACAACTCCCGGCCACCGACCCCGTCCACAGCCACAACTCCCGGCCACCCACCCACCCCGTCCACAGCCACAACTCCCGGCCACCGACCCCGTCCACAGCCACAACTCCCGGCCACCACCCCGTCCACAGCCACAACTCCCGGCCACCGACCCCGTCCACAGCCACAACTCCCGGCCACCGACCCCGTCCACAGCCACAACTCCCGGCCACCGACCCCGTCCACAGCCACAACTCCCGGCCACCGACCCCGTCCACAGCCACAACTCCCGGCCACCGACCCCGTCCACAGCCACAACTCCCGGCCACCGACCCCGTCCACAGCCACAACTCCCGGCCACCGACCCCGTCCACAGCCACAACTCCCGGCCACCGACCCCGTCCACAGCCACAACTCCCGGCCACCGACCCCGTCCACAGCCACAACTCCCGGCCACCCACCCCGTCCACAGCCACAACTCCCGGCCACCGACCCCGTCCACAGCCACAACTCCCGGCCACCCAACCCCCCGTCCACAGCCACAACTCCCGGCCACCGACCCCGTCCACAGCCACAACTCCCGGCCACCGACCCCGTCCACAGCCACAACTCCCGGCCACCGACACCCCGTCCACAGCCACAACTCCCGGCCACCGACCCCCGTCCACAGCCACAACTCCCGGCCACCCACCACCCCGTCCACAGCCACAACTCCCGGCCACCGACCCCGTCCACAGCCACAACTCCCGGCCACCACCCCGTCCACAGCAACAACTCCCGGCCACCCGACCCGTCCACAGCCACAACTCCCGGCCACCGACCCTGTCCGCCAGCAAACTCCAAGAATTCCTCTGAGACAATTGTTGATAAGGGACTTGATTCTGGTTAGGTTTACAACGTTTTCTCCACGTCTCGTCTCCATATAACAGCACAGGCCTTACCACAGCGTTAAATATCCTTAATTTCAACTTGCTGCTTAAGTTGATGGTGACTCAACCATTATTGAGTTATCGGAAGGCTTCCCATGCTTCCCTGCTCCTTATTTTGACATCACTACGTACCACCTTGTTAATCTACCAACGCTGCCAAGGTAAACAAAACTGTACCCTCCAGGGCTCTCCTCAAGCATGATGGGTGATGTACCGGTGGCATTAACCATGAAGACTCTACTCTTCTTAGGTATGATTATATAGGCTAGAAAGGATTAAAATGTTGTTGCCAGTTGTTAGGGATTTCGTTGAAACCGTTTTTTAAAAATAGTAATTACACATTTGATTGTTTCAAATTGTTCGTTCATTTGTGGAATTGTGTTAATAACCTTGTGTGTCTGGATTACCAAAACAATAATTACACCCATAAAAAACAAAATCCTAACTTTTTTAAATAACATGTATTTTTAAACCATTTCACAAAGTTTTATTTAAACCATTTCACAGAGCTTTATTTAAACCATTTCACAGAGCTTTATTTAAACCATTTCACAGAGCTTTATTTAAACCATTTCACAGAGCTTTATTTAAACCATTTCACAGAGCTTTATTTAAACCATTTCACAGAGCTTTATTTAAACCATTTCACAGAGCTTTATTTAAACCATTTCACAGAGCTTTATTTAAACCATTTCACAGAGCTTTATTTAAACCATTTCACAGAGCTTTATTTAAACCATTTCACAGAGCTTTATTTAAACCATTTCACAGAGCTTTATTTAAACCATTTCACAGAGCTTTATTTAAACCATTTCACAGAGCTTTATTTAAACCATTTCACAGAGCTTTATTTAAACCATTTCACAGAGCTTTATTTAAACCATTTCACAGAGCTTTATTTAAACCATTTCACAGAGCTTTATTTAAACCATTTCACAGAGCTTTATTTAAACCATTTCACAGAGCTTTATTTAAACCATTTCACAGAGCTTTATTTAAACCATTTCACAGAGCTTTATTTAAACCATTTCACAGAGCTTCATTTAAACCATGTCACAGAGCTTCATTTAAACCATGTCACAGAGCTTTATTTAAACCATGTCACAGAGCTTCATTTAAACCATGTCACAGAGCTTTATGTAAACCATTTCACAGAGCTTTATTTAAACCATGTCACAGAGCTTCATTTAAACCATGTCACAGAGCATCATTTAAACCATGTCACAGAGCTTTATTTAAACCATGTCAAAGAGCTTTATTTAAACCATGTCACAGAGCTTCATTTAAACCATTTCACAGAGTTTCATTTAAACCATGTCACAGAGCTTCATTTAAACCATGTCACAGAGCTTTATTTAAACCATTTCACAGAGCGTCATTTAAACCATATCACAGAGCTTTATTTAAACCATTTCACAGAGCTTTATTTAAACCATTTCACAGAGCTTCATTTAAACCATGTCACAGAGCTTTATTTAAACCATTTCACAGAGCTTTATTTAAACCATTTCACAGAGCTTCATTTCAACATTTTGTTTGCTTTAAGGTTAGGCCACACTATCAATCATTTGCTTGCGAGCATTTGATCAAACGCACTATTTTATTGGCGAATGCAGATGTAATAGAAGTAAATATTAATCACGTGACTTGACTTTACAGCTGATCTTAATTTTAATGGCTGCCACTTTCTTCGATTCTAGTCTAATTATTATATATAAGCTCTACTAAATCGTAATGAAAACAAGGATAATACGCTAATATTCACAATGAAAACAAATCCTCAATATACCAAATGGTCTTTAAAATCTAATAATATCTACGCGACGTCTTCCCTTTAAAGGACAAAATTTGAATCGAACAAATACTCTGATCATACTCATACTTCGTGACATAATAATAATAGTAATAGTGCTACTAGTACTTCTACCTTACTACTACTACTAGAAATACTGCTGTTACTGATCACTGATAAGTTATCAAGTTCAAGAAACTTCAAAATCATAATGGTAAGTTCAGTTATTATTAATTTTTTTATATTATAGCTTAGTTTTTAAGGAAAGCACATAAATATTATATTATGATATAATAATATTATTTTATTAATAAAAAAAATATTAGTATATTCATTATTAATATCTAAATTTAATATTATCAATATGGACCATAGACCTGGAATGTATGAATCACTTTGAATTAATTAATAATAACTTAATATCAATAACAAAACATAATTGTCTTATTATTAATATTATTATCGAATGAATTTGCTTATTTATATATATATATATATATATACTAATAACTTTTATTAAAATATTAATATTAAAAATAGGGCTGCGGAAAATAACAATAAATTAATCGATTAATCATTAAAAATAAAATTTAATTAAAATTTATGACAATATTTTGAATATTTTTTTTTCCAATTTATTATTAATATATATTTATTGTAACTAGCATACTTTTTCCTTGTATAATACTATTATTATTATTTATTTAGACGCGCATCCGTAAACAAAAAGGTTTTTCTACCTTATTTCTTGCATAGCAATGAAAGAGTAAAACATAATTTAAATTACCAAAACAATGTGTACATTTCCAAATTTTAGCAGCATGTCTTTTTTTTAATATATTGAGCTTTAAATATTTTTTTAAAGATAGTTAAAAATATGCAAATTTGTTTTTCAGAAAGAAAAGACTACATCCAAAAGCATCGGCTTTCATTTAGATGATGACAGCATGTTTGAATCCTATTCGATACCAAGTCACTCTACTAAGTTATTGGAGCAAGAGATATAAAAAAAATAATTTAATTATGAAGAATGAAACAAATTCCTCATTACTATTCTTACTACTTACATAAATGTATTTAAATTCATTTTTATCCTCTTTCTGTTATTACAAGGCTAAGAGACTTTAATATGTTTTAGATTCAATACTACCACAAGACTTGTAATAATAAGCAAATTATTTTGAAAATCATGAAATATCAGCAGATCATTTCAGTAGTTATCATGATTAGAAACTAGTTACCAACCATCTGAAATTTATATCAATAAATGTTTAATAGTATTGTAAATAATTTTTTTTAAAAACAACCAAAACTAGGTTACTGTTTTAATTGTAGTTGTATCAAATTACTCTATGTTGAGGCAATTTTGTTCCTTGCCTAAACACAAAAATTTAAAAGCCATCACTGCTAGAATGATATTGAGAAGTTGAAAGATTAGGATTGAAAGGCTTAAGTACTAAAATAGATTTGGGCTCTATTTAACATTTTTTTCTCCAATTTGTAGAGAATTGGTTAGAGTAATAGTAATAAGACCAAAGAAAAGATGAATATCTAATAAATACGAATTTTAATAAATCTAAACAATTTGAAAGGAAAACAAGTAATCAATAATCAAAAGTAATGCATTTAAATAAAAATAAAATAAATTTTTGTTTAAATAGGAGTTATTATTAAATAATCTGTTGTTGTGAATGTTTTTTGAAAAATTAATAAGTTTCTAAATCTATATTTGATTTATACAAGTTATAACTAATAATTAAATCTAAACATTACTTGTTCCTTTCAATGCTACATACATTTTTAATATATTGTATATATATAAATATAAATATAATGTATATAAATTAATATATATAAACACAATGATAATTACATAATTTGAGCACCTATACACACATGCAGTTTCAAAATGTATTCAAAAATAAAGTTATGGTTTTTAATGTGTCTTTCATTCAAATTTTGACAATAAATTATAGTGAATAATCTTGTTTCTACATAAAAATAAAAGAGTAAAAGTGTTTGGGACTTGAAAAAAAATTTAAGAAAGTGAAAGCTAATGAGTGCAATATTTCATAAAAGTATATATTTGTTTTCATTTTCAGATTTGGCTTTTAGCAATAAATTTTAACAATCTTCCATTTTCTAAAGTTTAAAATTAAAAAGAAAAATATTATTAACTTAATATATCCTGCATTTTTTTCAAGTAAAAATAATATGGTTTTTATTTATAAATAACCTGAATTCTGATTATATCTTAGTGTCTGCTATGTTTTTATTACATATAATTTATTTATAAGTAAATAAAATAGTTTAGGCCATGCTGCATTAAACTGTAAAAAAAAATGTTTCCTTTTTATTTAATTATACATTTCTTATTTTATGTTTGATGAAATGTTTGTATTCAGTCCTGTTTATAATACACATCACTCACCTCAAATAAAATTGTAAGTGCATATGGATCATATTGGTCAGAGAATTTTGCAATATATGTGTATAGTATAGTACAATAACAAATGAATTGAAGTTTTATGGAATAAGTAATTTATAGGACAGTTACATTTTCTTAGTTATATTTGAAGAGAATATGATTTAAATTGTTTGTATAATATTTCAAGTGATAGTGATAAGTCTAATACTAAATAGTAATAGTAGGTTAGCTTTTAATTTTTTTTATTTGTATTAATTTTTTTTAAAACTTATTAAATATGGGTCTTTAAAAAAGATGATTCAAAGTAGCTATAGGCTTTGTATTTTATTTGGATTGTTTTTTTTTGTACATGCACCAATTAAAAATACATTCAACAAAGTTAAAAGTATTGGCCAGACATAATGTAATCAGATCTAACACTAGGGTAGTTGAGGTGTGTGGACCGCACCGGGTGACAGTGTCATCTGCGCCCGGGGACATTACACAAATTCTGCGCCCCTTCTCGGACTGACAGATTTTTCCTTAAAATAAATTGTTTGCAATCGCATTGAGAATTATTAGTCTGTATTGTAATTCATTAAAATACCAGATACTTCGAAAATGAACCATATAAACCGTAAAATTTCAAAAAATTTCTAGGGGGCTCATTGAGCACCCAGAATTTGTCGGTCCGGGAAGGGGCGCTAAATTTGTGTCATGTCCCCGGGCGCAGATGACCCTAGCTACGCCACTGGTCATTGCATCAGCATTGTTATGTTATTGTGACCGACTGTCGGCTAGAGGTATGTTAACATATTCCAGTTTCTCTACGATAACCCTTTCTAGGCTTGCTGCGTCTTTGTAAATGTATATGAACAAAACCTAAAAATGATTCTTTAATGGTTACTTTTTTAGTTTGAAAATCCACATGCGCCCCTTAATGCTCAATGGGGGTGCCAAAATCATGCTTGCCAACTGGTTTGTAAAGAAGATATTTGTGGAGCTCCAAAATTCAATCTTGCAAACGTATTTGAAGTACATTAGTTTTCATCAAAATTAATTTAAATAATTAATTTTAATACTCATTTTGGTGCCCCCTAACGTGGCGCCCGGGGACATATGTCCCCCCTGCACCCCCTAGCTACGCCACTGCCGGGTGACAACATCACAAGGAATGACACCAAACTGTAAAATTCCGTATGTTCTGTTGTTTGGCGGAGGAGTTGTTGTTTTGTTTTTTTTTGTGTGTGTTCCGCGCGGCAAAGCTCTGTGACGTCATCTTGGAAAGGTGTCTAAGTTTTTTGTGGCCGGAAGGGCGGGGGGTAATAAAATGGGAAAAATTGCCAATAAGTAATTATGTATAAAGTAATGTAAATATATAGGCATAGGCCCAATTAACTAATTAAAATAAGGGGCCGTCCATAAAGTATGCCACGCTATTTTTAATTCCCCCCTCCACAAACTGTCACACAATTTATTCCCTTGTCACACTTTTTTACACCGCCTACCCCCTCTGGTGCGTGACTTACTTTATGGACGGCTCCTTAGCTTAGGCGTAGGCCTTAGCCTTAGGCTGAACAAAATTTGATTAACAAAGTATTGAAATATAATTTAGAGTTATAGTTATAGATCTAGACTCTTGGCAAGCTTTTTATTTTTTCTTGTGTTTATGACCAAGGAGGGGCAAAATATTTTTTTAAACGTACCTTCATCTATCTTATAACATCATTATTAATTATTAGTTCTATTTCATAGATCCGAAATAACGTAATTTTTTTGGCGTAATTTCTACGAACGATGGCAGACTCCTTAGCCACAGTAGTAGATAGTATGAATATTTAAACATATTAACTCATTTTTAAACATGAGTCATAGTTATACTCATTCTACACATTGATTTGTATATTTTGAATGTAAAGTTGAAGTCTTTATTATTATTTTGTTATTTATTTTCATTCTTTTAATTTAAAAAATCTCCGTTTTTAAAAGCCTAATTTAAATAAAATGCATATCTACTTCGTAATAAATCGTATATTGTTGTTGTTTTGACATTTTTAACATAATAATGATTTGATAAAAATTTGGTTGATCACGAGCAATTTTATTAATTTATTAATTAATAGCACATAGTAGTCAACATAAACAACTCTCCGATGGTGAACTTTAAACTTGAATTTGTAATAATTTACCATGTGATATGGAGGTTGCGTAATAATACAAAAATATTTATAGTGCGTGTGTTTGATGTTTGATCAAATGCTTGATCAAATGCTCGATGGCATTTGATAGTGTGGCCCAACCTTTAAAAAGAGACATGAACATGTTCTGGTTTTACGACAAATCATTTTATAAATTAAAGCAAGAAAAAAACTAAATAGAAAAGTAAAGCATTAATCAGTTTATATATAAGTTTATACACACAAACAAGTGTTAACATATAAATCTACGAATTGGCAAATATTTTGTTGGTAAATAAGGAAATATATAATTTAGCAATGTGTTACATTAACGTGAATACATTTTATTTCCGTCAACGCTGCACCACAAAGCACGAGTGCTGATGTATTTAATATGAAGAATTACTTGAAATAAAATTACCTTTAACATTTGAGATATGGATCGTAATATCTCTACTATAAACTCCTTTTACATACAATGCATTTTTGAATTAGGCAGTGAGATACTAACTTATGTTACTTAAATGTTTTATTATTTTTAAACGGGTACCTAACACTAGTTAGGCGGATGGGTAATTCGTGGAACCCACTAAGCCGTGGCCTGTGATCGCTGCATCACTTGCCAACAGATCATCTGTCATGGTCTGTGGACGCAAATATCTTCTGCATAGAAGGAGCTTCTTTATTGATAAGATAAGAAATCTTATCCTTAAAAAAAATAAAAAATCAAACGTTAAATCCAATTTAGTTAACAATAAATCAAACACAAACACACAAAATTACTTCAACAAAACACAATAGCGCTCACACTTACTTATTTCCATACACATAACAAACATATGAATAACATCTAATAAACAACGGCTCTGTTTATATCGTTCCCTTTTCACAAATGTATATAAGCTCAAACGATTACGTCACGTTAACATATTTTATAGCGAGAAACAAACTCTGTTAATCTCGACAACAAAATGTTTATGATATTACGTCTAAATTAATTTGTATTAACCTTTTTTAAAAATTGTGTAGTTCATTTGAACAGCGTGCACACACAGACGCGTTTTAGGCGCAATATATATAGGGATACATACACAGGGTTATGCATTAAAATTGTATTTCCTGTAAACTCTGCACCACAAAGAACCATTACTGACGAATGACATTATAAAAACATATTTGATAAACCAAGTTGTGCATGTTAATGATTCGATCTATTTTTTTTTACATATGATATGTTTGTGAATTTATATTTTAAAATTAAATGAGACTAACTAGTATGTTTTTGTGTTTGCTTAAATGCTGTTTTTAATGTTACTAAAGAGAATATATGTACATATACATTTCGAAGAACCAATTGTATCGTTAAAGTGTAATAATATCAAATATTAAACAAAACTATGAAATGTCTACATTTAATTCAATACATGTCGTTGTGTAACAATTTTAAGACACGTAGACATCGGAGCCTATTTGCTTGAACAAATTTGTATTTTATTAAAGTGGCATGCCACTTTACCTCGCTCCTTATAAAAGGGATAAAATGTGAATGAATTGTTAAACCTTATTTCAACCTAAATTACTGGTTATTACTAGGTAACTTAAGATCTAGAATATTATAATAAAATCAAAATCTATAAGCTACAAACTGGGTGACACTATGAGCTACAAAACTGGGTGACACTATGAGCTACAAAACTGGGTGACACTATAAACTACAAACTGGGTGACCCTATAAGCTACACAACTGGGTGACACTGTGAGCTACAAAACTGGGTGACAATATAAGCTACAAAACTGAGTGACACTATGAGCTACAAACTGGGTAACACTATGAGCTACAAAACTGGGTTACACTATGAGCTACAAACTGGGTGACACTATGAGCTACAAAACTGGGGGACACTATGAGCTACAAACTGTGTGACACTATGAGCTACAAACTGTGTGACACTATGAGCTTCAAACTTGGTGACACTATGAGCTAAAAACTGGCTGAGACTATGAGCTACACAACTGGGTGACACCAACCATAGTGACGAATCTTCTTATCTTTTCATTTCTTGTTGACAACGTTTGAGTGTGTTAATATTTCCCCTGTGTTAGAATCTTAACAATAAACTAGTTTAACCCGTCAAAAATGACGGAAGTTTTCAAAATGAATACATTTTAGCTGAAATCTATTAATTTTGAAAAAAATATACATCAGAATATTAAATAATGTAATACATAACTTTTAATTATTTTTATTTGATTCCTTTATTATCATATTACTCATATTGAACAATTTTATGTGGAACGTTCAAAAAGTGTTATTGTTGGCGCAGTAATTGTATTATGTTGATGGCATCGCTACCTAACAGCATTACAAATGTCGCAGCGCCACCTAGTTACATCAATACATACAGAATACGGGAATTTTAATAATTAATAAAATGAAACATCGTTTTTTTTCTAAATTACACATTAAGCATCAACGATAGTGTTAAAATAATTTTCATCAATAAATAAATATAGTTGCGTATTCTGTTGTCTATCCTAAAGTTTCAGTTATTTCAAATGATTATATTTATTGTGTTATTACTATTATGTATTTATTTTTTGTACAGAAATATTACAATATGAATCACGTGAATAAAAGTTACTTATTACAAGTTAGTGATTAGTATGTTTACACAGAGAGTCGCTCTAAAGTATGTCACTTGCCAGTGACCCCCCCCCCTCCTCCCATTTCAGGAAGTACAATATTTTGTATTTATCAAACAAGGATACGTTATTTGGTCTTTTGAAAAAGGGGGCGCCTTAGGCGCTATAAAAAAATTGGGCGCAGACGCACCACGTCACCCAAGCACAATCTAGTTTAATATACGGATCGTAAAGTATTTGTTATAATACAAATTAGTTGTCAATAGGGTAGTAAATTAATAACTTATGTTACCTAATGTATTATTGTTTTGAAAGCTGTCTTGAGTCTTAACAATATTTAATTGAAGACAAGACCGTTTCCACTGAATTTTCTTTAAACAAGGCCATCAATTAAGCGATTTCATTTGTATTATTTGCTATTAAAATGTTGGCAATTACATGTTGACGATGGATGATACAGTGTACCGTGAATGCATTTCGAATCTTCATTTAAAAAAAAATTGTAAGATATTCTTGTAGTGCCCTATTATCGCTGGAGCAATATCTTGTAGTGATTAAATATTATTCAAGCAATAAACTTTTGCCGTCTTTAGTCACTTCATCAATTCTTCTTTGCACCGTATAATTGCACTACGAACAGTTCTTGATAGTATCATATGCTTGTTTGTGTAGCACAGTACGTATTGTTTAACTTACAGCCGTAAACTTAGCTCTTACACAGTATTAGAAACTAGGGGTTGTAGGGCGCCAAAGGCGCGCACTTTTGTTTTGGGTCAAAAGCGCAAGTAACTCATCCTTGTTTGATAAATACGAAATATTAAACTTCCTGAAATGTACACAAAGTATTTTATAATTATAAATCCTCAAATCCTCTTTTTACATCACTCGCTTTTCCAAAATTAAAATATAAGCTAAAACGATGACGTCATAGAATTTTTTTTACGGTGATAATTTTTTTAAAATTTATAATAATTTTGCACACCGCCTGATACGCGCCTTATATATATATTTAAATATAAACTCAAAAAATGTCGTCATAGCGTTGCGGATACATACTCCAACTAATATGTGACGTGAGCTATTATATTGTTTATGTTTTCCTGATTTTGAAATCTTTAACAATAAACTGTTAGAAGCAGGCAAGTCATCGCAATCTCGTGTGCCTGCGATTTAAAAATATTTTGCCAATTTCAGTTATTTTAAAATGTTCTACTTATAGTCATCGAAAATATGATAAATCCTTTTCTTTTTTTATGTTGTTTTTTTTAATCGGGTTAACTTTATATGTTTAACAAATACATAATTAAAATTTACGAAATCTTTTTTCTTTCTTTACTTCTGTCACGCATTATCAAAGTTATTCTCCTCCAAATTCACCTGTGGTCACCACCGCAAACCAGGATCACGTCAGCGCCCACCAGGTATCGTTTTTGTTTTTAAATGGGAATCAACGTGACGCCTCAAGGACAAACATAACATTTTGATTTATGTAAAATATCAACTTTTATATATATAACAAATAAAATGAACTGGTAACAAAACATTTTGATTTATGTAAAATATAAACCTTTATATATATAACAAATAAAATGAACTGGTAACAAAACATTTTGATTTATGTAAAATATAAACTTTTATATATATAACAAATAAAATGAACTGGTAACATAACATTTTGATTTATGTAAAATATAAACTTTTATATATATAACAAATACAATTAAATGGAAACAGGAATATGTCCAAAAAGGAACTCAGTCTATCTATACTGGTGGTTGGAGAATCTTAGCTATTCATTGAAATGTTATCCCTTATGGAAGAGATCGAAGTCAAGTGGCGTGCCACTCGCATAGATATTGCTTAATCTTTTAATTATTATTTTAAATTGCATACATATTTTATATGAATTGACAAATAAAATAAAATACAAATATTTGATTATAACAAATAAAATGTACATTGTATATTATTTCTTAAACATAAAAACCTTAATTATCTTCTGTTATGTTTAATATCATGTTTTGAATTGTTTGTCTAAACACGTGTTCTAATGTTAAGTTTGTTTATCTGTGGTTATGGAAAATGCCTTAAGTCTGTGATGCCATATGTGTTTTCTGAACTGTGAAAGTATTTTTAAGCTTAGAGTTTGTTGTTTCTTGTTTATAGAGTCTGGTATTATGTTTAGTGTTATTGCTTTGTCTATATCTACCTTGTGTATTGTGCCTGCTTGTATGAATTGTTGGAGTGTGTTTTTAGTTTGTAAAATTGTATTTCATGTGATATATAAATGTTGTTCAGTCTCATCAGCTCCTGACCTACAGAGTGGACAGCCTATTCTTGCCCCTCTGTCTTTATAATTTCTTGATGAGACTGGTGTTGTATTGTAAAAAATATTATGGTGCAACCCTATCTATTGTTTATTTACTTCCAACAAATAGCAAAAGCAATAAATGAAGATTGATGTATAAAATGTTTAGTATTTTTACTAGCTTTTATTTAAGTCACAATGTTTGTATGTTGTATCCATCCTTCCTTCAAATCTTGAAACGTAAAATTAAAACACTTCTGATGGACATAGAGATCTCAAAATTTTACCACAGATAGATCTTGGATGACAATGCATTGTGTAAAAATTTCAAATCGATCGAATGTACCTTAATGAAATTAATCAATTTTTAGTTTATATCTTTTTATCACTATTTCGAATGTATAGTCGTCTGCTAGAGTTGACCTCCACGGCTCACTGGTTTCACTCTAGCCCTCGTAAATTCCTGTGTTTACATCAAGGTCAGGGGAAATAAGCGCGTTTCAGTCTGTAAATGTTTATAAACAAAAGCGTGTCCTTT
>CALYLW010001187.1:105000-177129 GCA_944989445.1 Ampullaceana balthica | reverse complement strand
GTGCTGGTTGGGGTGTTGAGGCGGTGTGTTCGGGGGTGTTGGTGTGGTGTGTGGGTGTTGTGATGGCGGTTGGTACAGGGTGATGGGGTGTGGTGAGGGGTTATTGTGTCGCTGTTGGTTTTTATAGACAGGTTGTGGGGGTTGGGATGTGGTACCCCCCCCCTTGGTGGGTGGGGGTGGTGGGGCGGGGGTTGGGGGGTGCGGACTTCCGCCAATGACATCAACACAGTTTGGTTTCACCACTATCCAAACCAGCTTTGTGATCCAAGGGTTGGTATAATTATCGCTGGTTATTGTAATGACACGGTTAGTAGCCGCCCTGGTACACACACTTAGTCCATCTACGCATAGCCGTATTTACACCATTATAGGCCCCTGGGCAAAGAAAGAGTGCTGGGCCCCTAGGCAAAGAAAGAGTTTGGGCCCCTGGGCAAAGAAAGAGTGCGCCCCCCCCCCACCGGCGCAGGAATAAAAAATAAATATACATAATATATATGAAAAAACATATTCCCATGGGGCAACTAAGCTCGTGGGCCCCCGGCAAATGCCCAACGGGCCTATGCGTTAAGACGGCACTGCATCTAGGCTGATACACAAACGCAATCGTCTACTGTCAATGAATTCTAATTGCCAAGCGATATTATCCTAGGATTATTATGAGCGTTGTCCATATCATTGGCAATCCTTGGCTTGTAAGACAATTATCTTAATCAGCTAAAATAGGGGAGTTACCTAGCTGCTAAATCTTACGTGTAAGACGGTGCTTAAATAAAAAAATATATATATTAAACATAAATTCAGAAATTAAATATATGTTTTAATCATCAGCTTATCGAACTGCTGCACTCTATAGCAAATTATCACAACACGATAAAGGATATCTCCATGCTGATTGGAGGATATTTCCCCAATGTAAACAACATGCTCGTGAAAAATATATTGTGTGACTGCCGAAACCTGTAAGTCTATCATATGTGGATTATACATGAGCGTTATTAAAGTTTTGTCTAAAGGATTCCGTACCACTAACTAAAAAATACACGCACTTATCCCTTCCCCTTGTGACGTAAGTAACTATCGTGAATCTGCAGTCTTCAAAATTGACAACTTTTATGTTGATGAGAAATGTTGATCTATATAAAAATTAATTTAAGCTTTCCATGACGACAGGAAAGCGGGTGAGAGGTCGGGTGTAATAATGTAAAAAATGTGAGGGCTTCAATGAACTATACTCTCAATATGTACCAGAAAAAGCGCTTTAAACAAACAACCAAATTACATCTTCAAAATTAAAGTAAAACAATTATTTTTTTGGAACTTAAGTTACGTGAGTTTAGAAAGAAAAATTAGGGGTTATAGTATGTTTAGGGGAGAGGGTGTTTTTTTAAAGTTTTATTAAGTCTAACTATATATGGCACACTTGACTTCTCGACTTGTACCATTTGGTACTACACAAGCAGGTCAGTTGGTATATTGTTAGCTACTTGTATTACGGGCTTGGAATACAACTACAACGTGAAATAATCTTATTGTCTACTTTATTTTTTGCAGACCTAAAATGATCTTATTATCATTGAGCATATATATACATGTGTGTCCATGCGTGTGTGTGTGTGTGTGTGTTTGTGTACGTGTGCTTGCTTGTGCGCTATAGTAAGTTTTTAAAAAAATCATTTGTTCAAGAATATACGCTTCGGAAATCCCCCCCCCTTTTCTTTTTCCGTGGATGGAAAATGATCTCAGTGGAAATGAGCTTCACTTCAATTTGAATAATGAGTTCCCTCCTAGGGTGTGTGGAAAAAGTTGATCAGCAACACTGTGAAACATGATGTCCTCCTAAAGAAATGACAATTTCTTTGTAAGGTCGAGCTGTGATTACCCGTTCAGCTATTCTAGATATACAAGAAATATTTTATAATCTAAGCACTGCCTGTCCAGTCCACTTCAACAACCGCTTCTGGACACAAGGCCAGCAGATTGTGTCACTCTATCCTTAGTTGTGCTACAAGCGCCACAGCCAGTGTCTTTATTAAGGGCTTAGTCTGTGCGGGTAATAGTTTTTCCACCTGAAGGAAAATCTCAGCATTTGTTATTTCGCCTTGCCAAAACTACAACATCTTCAAAATGTGACGGGCGAAAGCACGATATATAATAACTTGTATCACCATAAGTAACACTCACGTAAGACTTGGTTGGTTATAACGTGAACTCTTAACGCTTCTTAGGAGCGCGTTAAAATAAAAAGATCATAAGATTAAGGATGTCTAAAATCATGTTAATAATTTGAGACTGAATTCTTTTTTTCCCCCCTTTTAGGTTGCCTTTTACGTGCGATGTATTCGTGCGTTCACCGGGAAATCATATATTTTGGAGGCTCTCACAAGAAACTTAAAAAATGGACAAATAAATTTATTTTCAGCTGATCCAAATTTTTAATATACATTATTATTTATAATATTTTAATTTTTAAAAATGTTTTGGAAACATATAAGGCAAAGCTTTTGTATATTAAAAATAGCTCGCCAATCAGAAGCGACACAATAAGAAATATGCATACATTTTTTATGGCATTAAAGCCTTAACTGATAATAAATACATAACTTTCTTTAAAATATTTCATCTTTTTTCTTAGTTAATTATATTTGCTTTGTGTCTTTGGATGCATGTGTAGAAATAAGAAGCCACTAGCTGACCCGTGGCGTCGCATACACCGCTAATGATTTAGAGACGGGTGAAGACTTACTGAAAGACACTGTTGTCAAAATGGGGTGGGTTTGGGCAAACGACTGTGAGTGAATAAAAAGAAGGAACTCTGGAGAGACCCACGGCGCATCACACGTCAAAAATGACGGAAGTTTTGAAAATAAATACACATCAGATTAAAAAATAACGTAATACAGAACTTTCATTTATTTTTATTTTTTTATTTGATTCATTTATTATCATATTGAACAATTTGTTTCGGGAAATTCGAAAAGTGTTATTTTTGGTGCAGTAATTTGGTGCGCACTATAACACAAAATCGATCGCAGTGCCACCTAACATCATTATTCCATACATACATACATACAGAGAACGGGAATTATGTATATTGATTGATTATTTAAGCAAATCATACTTTCAACCGTAACGGTTTTTGAAAATTTGAAATCAAGATGTGATAGAAAGAGAGAAAATATGTTGAAAAAGGAAATTAAACAAAATCGGATGCAGCGCCACCTAAAAGCACTTACATACATACAGACAACGGGAATCAATATACACAATTACAGACAACGGGAATGAACTAACTTTCATTAAACTGAAAACGAGAATGAAATAATGGGAATGAACCAACTTTCATTAAACTGACAACGGGAATGAACAAACTTTCATTAAACTGGTGTCAAACACATAAGCTTTATTTTGAGACTTACATTAAATTATTCAAGCAAATCATATTTTCAAACGTAACCGTTTAAAAAAAATTGAAATCAAGAAGTGATAGAAAGAGAGAGCAGATGTTGAAAAGAGATACAAAAACAAAATCGATCGCAGCGCCACCTAGCAGAACTATAAAACAAAATCGATCGCAGCGCCACCTAGCAGCACTATAAAATAAAATCGATCGCAGCGCCACCTAACAGCACTTACATCCATACAGACAACGGGAATCAATATACATAATTAACATAGTAACTTATCCTTGTTTCATAAATACGAAATATTAAAACTTGCTGAAATGTACAAAAAGTATTTAATCAATCAATATACATAATTCCCGTTATCTGTATTTATGTATGGAATAATGCACACAAAGTACTTCATAATAATTATAAATCCTCAAATCCTATTTTTAGGGCTGTTATCGATTAATTTAAATTAACGAATAATTAATCGATAATTTCGATTAAATCCAAAAAAGAAGAAGAAGAAGAAGAAGAAGAAGAAGAAGAAGAAGAAGAAGAAGAAAAGAAGAGAAGAAGAAAAGAAGAAGAAGAAAGAAGAAAGAAGAAGAAGAAGAAGAAGAAGAAGAAGAAAAGAAAAGAAGAAGAAGAAAAGAAGAAGAAGAAGAAGAAAAGAAGAAGAAGAAAAGAAGAAGAAGAAGAAAGAAAAGAAGAAGAAGAAGAAGAAGAAGAAGAAAAGAAGAAGAAAAGAAGAAGAAAGAAGAAGAAGAAGAAGAAGAAGAAAAGAAAAGAAGAAGAAGAAGAAAGAAGAAGAAAAGAAGAAGAAGAAGAAAAAAGAAGAAGAAGAAGAAGAAGAAGAAGAAGAAGAAGAAAAGAAGAAGAAGAAAGAAGAAGAAGAAGAAAAGAAGAAGAAGAAAAAGAAGAAGAAGAAGAAGAAGAAGAAGAAAAGAGAGAAGAAGAAGAAGAAAAGAAGAAGAAGAAGAAGAAGAAGAAAGAAGAAGAAGAAAGAAGAAGAAGAAGAAGAAGAAGAAGAAGAAGAAGAAGAAGAAGAAAAGAAGAAGAAGAAGAAGAAAGAAGAAGAAGAAGAAGAAGAAAGAAGAAGAAGAAGAAGAAGAAAAGAAGAAGAAGAAGAAGAAAAGAAGAAGAAGAAGAAGAAGAAGAAGAAGAAGAAGAAGAAAAGAAGAAGAAGAAGAAGAAGAAGAAGAAGAAGAAGAAGAAAAGAAGAAGAAGAAGAAAGAAGAAGAAGAAGAAGAAGAAGAAGAAAGAAGAAGAAGAAGAAGAAGAAGAAAGAAGAAGAAGAAGAAGAAGAAGAAGAAGAAGAAGAAGAAGAAGAAAAGAAGAAGAAGAAGAAGAAGAAGAAGAAGAAGAAGAAGAAGAAGAAGAAAGAAGAAGAAGAAGAAGAAGAAAGAAGAAGAAGAAAGAAGAAGAAGAAGAAGAAGAAGAAGAAGAAGAAGAAGAAGAAGAAGAAAAATTAGACAATTTATGACGTCATTTAACTGAACATTTCAAGAGAAGTAACAAAAACAAGTAATTGACTTTTAAAAAGTTTTATTGAGTTATTTCCCCTGTCTCACAGACATTGAAAATTAAGAATATTTTGAACTAAATTTTATGACAATGTGTTGATACTTGATCGGATGTATGTGCTGAAGGTGGTACGTCAGCGATTCATTTGATCATTTAAATGAGATTTGTTTATGGCAGTGAACACAGTAAACTTTTTCACCATGGTCTTCGACTTTGCCATCCGCAGTTAGCTTAAAAACAAATGTTTTGCTCTCACTTTCCAGATATATGTTTAAATTTAACAGCGCAGATGCTGTCAGCCATTTTTTAATTGGCGTCTTCCGGTCCACATAAATTCATAATAAATTCATTATAATATTACGCGGGAGAAGTTTGTACGTAAAAAAATATATAAATTATCATTAATTATTAATAATTAATGATTTATTAATTTAAAAAATTTAAAATTATATAAATATTTTCTTTAATTTTAATCGAATTTTTATCGATTAAAATAATTTTAATTGATAAAATTTTTTAACGATTAATCGAGAAATTAATTGTTAATTTCCGCAGCCCCAAAAAAAAACATATTAAATTTTTTTGGTAAAGCAATCTGGATTTTTTGAAATGAAGAAGGTGGGAAGATTTAGATCTATTACTTTTTGGTAAAATGGCAAGCTCAAAAATTGTTTTTAATATAGATAAAATGTCAGAATGTTAGAATAACTAAATACATCTGGAAATGCTATTTTGTTGTTTCAATGTTGCCAATTTAAATCCTAGTGTTTTTATATTTCAAGTAAATCATTATTAAAAACATTTTTTTTACTGAATAAATAAAAATGTAACAATTAAATTTAGTTTAACTTACATTTTCATGTTATTGAAAATAACATGTGCCGAAGTGTAACGTTTTACTTTGCCAATATCTTAAAGATGTGTTACTGTGGCATTATATACTATATATATACTATATAGCAGTACTTTTTTCAGTGGGAACTCATGGGAACTGAGTTCCCATACCTTTTTTGGCCAGATTTGTGTATATTTATATAAATAGTCGGCATTTTACTTACTGTCAGTCCTTTTTACAGTGGGGACTCACGGGAAAGACGTAAATTACAGTTTACAAATAAACAAACCAAGTGGCAAACGCTGATATTCCACTAATATGATATCTATGGACCATAGATATCATATTAGTTATTATTAGTAGAATAAGAATAACAGCGTTTGCCACTTGGCGTGGCCTATTTCTATTTCCGGAGGGCTGATTTTAGTACAAACTTTGGTAAATAATTTTTCTGTCATTTTAAAGTCTAGAAATTAATCATAATTAAACAAGCAAAAAAGCGTTGAAACGAAAAGAATCTCAAGCTTTTTACCATCTGCTGCTCCGGTAAACAAACAATTGAAACAAGAAGTTGCGGAAGATAATGTCGATATTATACAAACGATTCAAACGACAGTGTCAGAACAAACGTGTGTAAGCGATCATGGCGATGTAAACATAGATTTGTGGATCCCGTGATTATCTTACGGAAAAAACATATTCTGAAAGAATTCTTCCTCTGATACATGCTAAAAAAATTAATCAACAATAATTTTGCAACAAAAGATCAAAGCCTTAGAAGACTTAGCTTTATAACTTGAGGTAAATATTACATAATTAAAATATGACGACTAGAAAAATACTAATTCCAAAGATCAGCCTATTGTAGAGAAAATGTTAAAGGTGGACTGAGGATGAGGGAGTAAGCTACCCATCGATGGAATATCACAGAAGTTATGTTCCAAAAGTTTTATGATTGTGTAATATACATGCCATAAATAGATTTGAAAAGCTGAAATTGACAAAATATAGAAAACTATGGCTTTTGTGACTTTAAATGTTTCTGTGAGTACAAAAATTATTATTGATGACCTTGACTTTGCAGATGATCTTATTTTTATTTTTGCACTTAAGTTATTTTTATTTATGTCCTTTAGACGTTAAGGGAAGAAACAGCTATGTGACTTTTTTTGAAATTTTTGAATTATCCCCTGTATCTGATAGGGGATCAAAAATAGAATGCTCTGAAGGAAATTTTAATGAAAAAATTATGCCTCAGAGCCTATTAAATTTTCAAATCTATTTCGTTAATTTAAAAGACATCAGTACAAT
Organism: Ampullaceana balthica; assembly: GCA_944989445.1. Lineage (NCBI taxonomy): Eukaryota > Metazoa > Mollusca > Gastropoda > Lymnaeidae > Ampullaceana > Ampullaceana balthica. Next base: position 170,070 of record CALYLW010001187.1, on the reverse strand, counting down.
TTTAAACTTTAAAACTTAAATAGATCGAAACTACAAGAATGTGACATAGCCGTTTCTTCACTTGAGCTCTTCAAATGTTAATGCTTTCTTATCTCTACGTCAATGCAGGGCCGTCTTAACGCATAGGCCCGTTGGGCATTTGCCCGGGGGCCCACAAGCATAGGGGCCCCATGGGAATATGTTTATTTTTATATAATATCTATATTTATTTTATTATTCCTGCGGGGGAGGTGCCCAACACTATTTCTTTGCCCGGGGGCCCAAACTAGTGTAAAGACGACTCTGCGTCAATGGATGTATAATATGTTAATAACAACATATTTTTTTGTTTTTCTAAGAACGGATTAATTACTTTTCCTTTATTTTTTATGTTAAAAATATATTTGGTATATGTCTTGTTTAGTATAAGTTCCAAGTTTCTAAAACGCATTACGTACGTAAACCGAGGTTTCACTACAGATGTTATGTATAATTTTATTTTGGATTTAGGTTTTAAAAAATATTTATTTCAATTTTTTTTGGTAATCATTTTATGTCATGGAATTCATCTTTAAAACTCAAACATCAGGCTATGAAGATTACGAGGCTATTAAATGGACGAAAATATTTACTACAGAGGCTGCTCAGCTCTGGAACAAGCTTTCAAAATGACTAGTTGAAGCGACATCAACAAACGCATTTGTGTCTATTTTTAAATCCTTTATATTAACTCGTGGTGTCTGCGGCGGACCGACCTTGCTTGCTTGTCGCCAAAACTTTTGATCAATTTTTAACCCACTTGCTCGCAAGATAGCGAGCTGAAATTTTGCAGGCAGTTTCGTACCGATGATAAAAACAATGTATCAAAATTTCAGATCGATCGCATGTACCGTAATTAAATTATTGATTTTTTAGATTATTTATTTATTCCTATGTATCATGCTATTTTTTTAGATAGAGCGTCGCGGTGCGTATTATATTGAACAACCTTTCTGTCGCGCAATAAGGTGCGTATTTTATTGACAGCTCTTTTTATAAACATATTCCTGATCGGTGCGCATTATATTAAACATGTTTTACGACACAACTGCAATTTTGTATTTCTGGATGTTCTGGCGCTGCGTATTATAATGAACATTCTTTTAATTACTTCTCGTACATAAAGGATTTATAGTCAAAAACTTGGTTTTTTACGGGTTTTTCTTATTAAATCCTTTATATTAACTCGTGGTGTCTGCACCCTTGATAGTCACCAAAACTTTGGATCGATTTTTAACCCACTTCCTCGTAAGCTAGCGAGCTGAAATTTTGCAGGCAGTTTGTTTGCGATGATAAAAACTATGTATTAAAATTTCAGATCGATCGCATGTAACTTAATTGAATTATTGATTTTTTAGATTATTTTATTTATTCCTATGTATCATGTTATTTTTTGAGATAGAGTGTAAGGGTGCGCATTATATTGAACAACCTTTCTGTCGCGCAATAGGCCTTGTCATAATATGGCGGAGAGCTATTAATAGAAATATTGGGGCTATATTTATCTTTTTTAAGGTTAGATTTCATAAGAATTTAATAAAAGATACGAGTCAATATGTAAATGTAGGTATATTGAGAAGGATGTATTTTGTCAGCTATTTGTTAATTCTTCGTTAATTTAAGACAGCAAATTGGACTTGAAAAGGGAAAAAAAGTTTTGTAATTTTACTATGCTAACAATAGTGAGAACACAGTGATTCGACTGTATTTATGCTTCAAAACATTGTTCCGCTAAAATGTAATCTAAAAATAGAACATTACTCATTGAGCTATGACTTTTTCAGCTTTAGAAATGACCAACCCTATTAGGTGCGTATCCTATTGACAACAATTTTTATAAACATATTCCTGATCGGTACGCATTTTATTAAACATGTTTTACGACAAAACTACAAATTTGTATTTTTGGATGGTCTTGCGCTGCGTATTATAATGAACATTCTTTTAGTTACGTCTCATACATAAAGGATTTATAGTCAAAAACTTAGTTTTCTACGGGTTTTTTTTTATTAAATCCTTTATATTAACTCGTGATGTCTGTTTGAACCCTTATTGCTTGCTTGTCTGTCGCCAAAACTTTGGATCGATTTTAACCCACTTCCTCGTAAGCTAGCGAGCTGAAAATTTAGCAGGCAGTTTTGTGGCGATGATAAAAACTTTGTATCAAAATTTCAGATCGATCGCATGTACTGTAATTAAATTATTGAATTTTTAGATTATTTTATTTATTCCTATGTATCATGTTATTTTTTGAGATAGAGTGTAAGGGTGCGCATTATATTGAACAACCTTTCTGTCGCGCAATTATGTGCGTATCTTATTGACAACACTTTTTATAAACATATTCCTGATCGGTGCGCATTTTATTAAACATGTTTTACGACACAACTACAAATTTGTATTTTTTTGGATGGTCTTGCGCTGAGTATTATAATGAACATTCTTTTAGTTACGTCTCATACATAAAGGATTTATAGTCAAAAACTTAGTTTTTCTACGGGTTTTTTAAATTAAATTCTTTATATTAACTCGTGGTGTCTGTTTGTTTGAACCCATATTGCTTGCTTGCCTGTCGCAAAAAACTTTGGATCGATTTTAACCCACTTCCTCGTAAGCTAGCGAGCTGAAAATTTAGCAGGCAGTTTCGTGGCGATGATAAAAACTTTGTATCAAAATTTCAGATCGATCGCATGTACTGTAATTAAATTATTGAATTTTTAGATTATTTTATTTATTCCTATGTATCATGTTATTTTTTGAGATAGAGTGTCGTGGTGCGTATTATATTGAACAACCTTTCTGTCGCGCAATAAGGTTCGTATTTTATTGACAGCACTTTTTATAAACATATTCCTGATCGGTGCGCATTATATTAAACACGTTTTACGAGACATAATTACAATTTTGTATTTTTGGATGGTCCTGCGCTGCGTATTATTATGATCATTCTTTTAGTTACGTCTGGTACATAAAGGATTTATAGTGAAAAACTTGTTTTTTTACGTTTTTAAAAAAAATTATATTGCCACCTTTCCTCCAAACCCCCAGTCACAATTACTCCTGAAGAGCAGCCTTAAAAATAATATCCCTCGAAGATGTTTTTTTTAAACCTTAGAATTATTAGCAGCCATAACAATTATAGTAATATTTGTCGGCTCTTAAAAAAGAGCAAATTATTATTATCAATTAAAATTTTTAATTCTTTAGGCTTGGATTGCATAACCCTTTTAAGTTTTGTTGTAGTTTATGTAAAAATCCAGACTTTCATTTTATGATTTTTTTTTAAATTTCATTTTTTTATTCCTCTATATTCACATAATTTCATTTCCTAATCATGGTAACTTGCTAAATATTATTAAAACATTTAAAATTTCATTAAAGCAATATGTAATTTACAATATATTTTTTTAAATTTTATTTTATGCACATACATCTTGCTGCATAGTGTGTTTCCTCATGGTTAATATAATTTCCTGACTATTATCTTTATGTCGGAGGAATGCATGTTATTATGATGTCATAAATTTAAAAAAAACACAAGTAATAATTAATGAAGTGAAGGGACAAGCACAAGTATTTTACGATCATTTGAAAAGAAAAGCGCTTGTAATATTGAATCAAGTTGGTTAAAAATCAATGAAAATCGTCAAAAGAATTTGGGACAATTGACAAATAGCATATTTATAAGTCATAAAATATATTATATTTTGCTTATATTTTAATTATTTAAGCATAGCTCTATAAACATGATAGTTTATAGTGCAGTTTTCTTCAACAAAATGTAAATCCCAATAATTTCTTACGAAACATTTTTATGCTTATAAGTTTTACTTTAAATTTTTAAAAAAAAACGGTAAAAAACAAGTTTTACTATAAATCCTAATATAAGAGACATAAATAAAATAATCATCAACATACATAATTCCCGTGGTAATGTAATGCTTCTTTGATGTAATGCTGATTTGTTCAATAGTGCGCATAAAAAATTACTGCACCAAAAACAACTCTTTTCGAACGTTCCGCATAAAATTGTTCAATATGATAATAAATGAATCAAATAAATATAAATAAAATAAATGAAAGTTCTGTATTACGTTATTTTTTAATGTGATATGTACTTACTAGTTTGTGCTGCGGCGCCGTGGCGCCTGAGGCGCCCCCTTTTTTTAAGTGCGCCTACGGCGCCCACCTTTTTCAAAAGCCCAACTAACTTGTCCTTGTGTGATAAATACGTAATATTAAAATTTCTTAAATGTAGCTAAAGTATGTCATAATAGTTTTTTAATTATTTTGATTTTATATTTATGTCAAAAGCCCAAGTAACTTATCCTGGTATGATAAATACGAAATATTCCTGAAAATTAAATAAAGTATTTATATAATAATTTTTACAGTGCTAATCACCACATGATTTTTTAACTAATTTTAGAAAGCAGCGCACCAAATTACTGCACCAAAAAATAACTATTTGAGTCAATCAGCACTGCTTACAACACAAAATTTTTTTAAAAAGCAGAGTGATGTCCCTTAGCGTTAGGCTACATAATAGAGCGTAAATATATATATGATGATTTTGAAAAATTCCATTATGTTTGACGGGTGAACCAAAAATAACACTTTTCGAATGTTCCGCATAAAATTGTTCAATATGATAATAAGTGAATCAAATAAAAATAAATAAATTAAATGAAATTTCTGTATTACGTTATTTTTTTAATCTGATGTGAATTTATTTTGAAAACTTCCGTCATTTTTGTCGGGTGATACGCTAGTGTTCATTATAATACGCAACGCAAGACAATACAAAAATACAAAATTTTACTTATGTCTCGTGAAAAATGCGCACCGTTCGGCATATTTAAAAAAAAAGTATCGTCAATACAATACACACCTAACCGCACGACAGGAAAGGTTGTTCAATATATTACACACCGCGACACTCTAGAACAGGGGTCTCCAAACTTTTCTGCCAGAGGGCCGCATTAAGTGTCAAACAGAAGTTTGGGGGCCGAATACACACAGTTTTGAAGTAATCTACAGGTAAAAATAGTTGTTGTTTTTTTTTGGAGATCAAAAGGTCTCCAGGGGGCGGATGAGAGGACCTCACGGGCCGCATCTGGCCCGCGGGTCGTAGTTTGGAGACCACTGCTCTAACACAAAAATTTACACGTTACATAGAGATAAATAAAGATAATTTAAACATTCATTAATTTAATTACAGTACATTCGATCGATCTGAAATTTTTATAGATCATTTTATCATCGGCACGAGTCTGCCTGCAAAATTTCAGCTCGCCAGCATACGGGGAAGTTGGTTAAAAATCGATCCAAAGTTTTTTCGGCAATGCCTCAAGCAGACACCACGAGTTAATATAAAGGATTTAATAATAAAAAATGGAAAATTACAATCTGAAAAAAAATTGTCAAAAGAGAAAAGATTAAGCAAGATCATATTTAAAATAAATATATATTTTTAAAAAAAATTATTCACTAAATGATATAAAAATAAATAACTTAACTATTTATAATTAAAACGAATTTTAACCTTTAAGATTAAATTATACATCCATGGACTAAAAGTTTTTGAAATGCTGTAGTGTTTATGTAGCATATTTGCAATAGACATTATACTTTATGTTTACCAACGTCATATTAATTTTACATGAGCATAACAGTTTTTGGCATAGAATTAAACTTAGAGCATTATAATAAAATTGTGAAAGACAAAATAAAACACATTTACATACATGAACGTTGTTATGTAGGGTAAATCTTATTTTACATCAAATATGAGGTACAATGTTGCCAAAAACATGTTATTTATTTTTTGTCTTATATGTTACTTATGATAGACCCTCCTTCTATGCAGTAGATCATTTCGTCCTACGTTCTGATAAGGACATATTGGCAAGTGACACAGTGAACACAGGCCATGGCTATGAGGGACTACTCCATTCCAAGCCGCTTTTGTTTCACAAACTTGCGTCAGGTACCTATTCGGAGCTGAGTGGACTCGCTGTTTTAGCGAAGATTCTAAACCGTGACCATTAGTACTCTAGTTGAGAGCGCATGCTTATTTAATGTTTATTAATTGTGTTTGTCAAGTAAATTAATATATAACAAATACGTCAACATTACAGAAAATTTGAATGCATTACTAGGATTTTGACATAAAATTCGAACAAGCTAATAAAAGAATATTTTTAAGTTGTGATACGCAATATTTATTTTTTATAATGAAGGAGGTGGGAATTTTTTTTTAAATTTCGTGTGAAATAAAAGATTAGAATAAACAATAAAAAATTTAAAACTAGTTTGAATTTTCAATAACATCAATTACAATTACAATCCCAATGTTACAATTGTTATTCTATATCATTCTAGATAATAAAAGGCAAGTTTCTCTCCGGTCAAAATATCTGTGTACTTGAAGCTTGTTATTGATATTCTTCTAAAAAATAACTATCAAGTGACAACACAGCAGGGTAATATTATCAAATTCATCTAGCTTACCTTATCACATTTCTTAAAGTATCGTTTGCATCTATTTTGAAAGTACGGTTGTGAAATAGTAAATATAATAGCTTTTTTAATGAATTATCCTCTAGCAGTTCTTTTTTTCCCCGTAAAAAGGTTAAACTCTTCAATTTTGTTGTCTAAATTTTAAAAGAAAATTTATAATATAAAAAAACTAAATTTAAAATAAAAAATTAAACATTATTAATACATTATAATGTTTTATTTTAACTGATTTTTATCTTAAATAAATGGCTCAAGAATCTTATTTTTTAAATCGCTTAATGAACATTAACATAAAAATGGGAATTCACAAAAAGATTTTATTGGAGTCACCAGCTCGCATCGTCTCTGAACATTAAACTAAATAGTAAACACAATATTTTAATTATAAGAATATAGCTGCTTTTAAACCGATTTAGAGGTATACCAGTGTTTGAAAATGAGACGGTCAAGTAAAAGACAGAAACTCTCATCACAAATCGAGCGCAACCCACAACAGACAACTTCCATAGATTGTTACCAAGTGAATCCTGACCAACAACAAGTTATTTCATGGCCAGATCTTCCGGCACATGTTTTGAGGGAAATCTACATGAATGTGGCCAAAAATGCTGACAGATCCGCTATGGCACAGGTAATGAATCAAGTTATCAAGCAGTGCATTTCTATTACTGAGTTGATAGGTGGGGAGGGGGCGTCTGGGTAAGAGAAGCTCTATGATATTGTCTACGACAACACATTAAGAAACACCATGAGTACAATTATACGAATTACTGATGGATTGAAGTTTAAGGCAGTGTATTGACTTGTGGATGGACTGGTACTAAAACGTGTTATGATCTATTGAATTGTTGTAGGGTGGTGAATGTAAGATAATAACTCTGAATGTATTCATATGAATAGACAGTTGGATATAAAATTTGCATAATTTTTCAATGGCTTTATAGATAAAATGTAATGAATAAATCATTTACAATTTTAATATCTTTATCACCCCGTTAACACTATACTGCTGCCATAAACAGACTGACAAAAATTATTGGCATTTTATCAAAGAAATATAACAGCACACCTCTCTAATGCCGTTTAGTTTTTAATTAATTCAGCGATTTCTTCTCCTTTTTAAAAATTCTAAATTATACGTGTCATATACTTTTCAGGGTTCAAATTACTGTAATTATTATGATAAACGTTTTTTACTAATGCTAAAACAATTATATTAAAACCCCCATCACCCTACACAATACACTTATATTGATATTCAATACTAAAATGATCGTCTTATAAGACTCACGACGGCTGCTCACAAAAATTGTATCCCTCTATAAAGGTGTGCAAATCATGGAACAAAGGCTTCTATGACCAAGTACTTTGGAGGAAAATGATATTTGGTTTCTGTTCACGGACGAAAAGAATTGAGAGCAGATTTAGTAAAGAATTTGCTCTGGATATTATACCTGGTAAATGTATCAGCAATATCACTATTACAAAAGCACCTGTATATACTAATTTTATGATAAATTAAACAGAGGTGATAAACACTTTTAAAAATCTTAAAATAAAATATTCTGATAAAATCAAGTATTAACAATCACTATAATTCATTGTTTTAATGCGAGAATTCAGAACGTCTTAAAATCATTAGCCACATTTATTTCTTTCAGTTCCCTAAAACCCGGAGGTGAATTATTCAGACAACACTTGAGACTAGGTGGTCGAGATGGTCACGGGTTCGGATCCATGTGAAGGCAAGGATTTGTTCCCGGGGCCTAGGGCGTCCCTGAGTCACCCAGCTCCGAATGGGTACCTAACACTAGTTAGGTGGCTGGGTAATGCGTGGAACCCTCATAGCCGTGGCCTGTAAACGCTGCATCACTTGCCAACAGATCATCCGTCATGGTCTGTGGACGCAATTATCTTCTGCATAGAAGGAGCGTCTGTATGGAGAAGATAAGATAACACTTAATTTCATTGAAAATGTATCTTTAAATATATTTCACTTAGGTTGCAACGCAATAAAATTGGCCAATGTGTTATCAACTTATTTAGAAGAAGTGGTCATACTTTTTGAGGACAGTTATAACCATCCAGCCTGGAGAAATATCAGCGACTTTCAACAATTTTCTAAACGTTTCCATGTGGCTAAACTGAAGAGATTATACATTTACGATCTCAATATTGGATTGAAAGAAAAGAACTACGATTTAAAGGCGCTGAAAAGATTAATCAGGAGTCAGAAATCTCTTGAGGTACAGTTATTAGTTCCTGCTGATAAGTTGTAGGAAGTGTCTTGAGTGCATTGTTTCTAAAACATTGTCAGGGTATTTCAATATGAATTATGTGTTTTATTCCAATGTTTTTTTTCCCCAAAGTAATGTGTCATCCAAATATAGTGATTTAAGGACGATAAAAGAAGAGTGTCTGATTGATAAAAATTAATAATAATAATTTATGGAATTAAAGCATTATAAATTGTTTAATGTTTTACGAAGATACAAAAAGAAATTGTAAACTTAGTATGTTTCATTTTTAAATTAACAAATTTATTTTTGTGTCAATTTGTGTACGCTTACATTAATTTAAGACAATTACATGTTAAATTTATTACAATTTGTTATTTGTTTTATTTCTGGTTACCTTTTAACACAACTAAATCGTTAATCCTTCTACTAACGTTAATAGACTAACCATGCACACAAGTTACGAAATTTAACCATATTTGAATACTTAATGGTGCTAAGACACCCCCTTCCCCCATCTTTTGGATTTTGACAGAGAACTTGTCAGCACATTTTATTTATTCCAAAATATTTAAATACTTTTAAACTATTAAACACCATGCATATTTTAAATTTGTTTTTAAATATTTCTAAATATGAGAAAAAAGGCATAACAGCATCTCCTAATGACGTATAGCGCAGAATTCTGAATATTTATCTTAGATACATTTTATTTATTATAGTGTTATACCGTTGGCCACTTTTTTGTAATCATTAGCAATATAAATACTGTTTTCTTTTAAATATTTTAAAGACACTGTTCATTGAAGGGGCAAAGTTTGAGACCCTAATAGGTCTGGAATTTCTAGAATTTCTGACACCTCTCTTTGGAGACACCATTTCAAGTATGTCGCTAAGGGACTTCTTTTATTATCCCTATCGTGAATACTGGGAGCAAGGAGTCGTAGCAGAAATGCAGGTTATTGTCACATCAGTAATAAATGCTACAAACAATTGTTAATTTTGTTTTTTACAAGTTACAAGACATATTTAATAACATTAGCACTGCTGAGATTTTTAAATTGTATTTAATATCCTCCTGATAATATATATATTTTACAGGCAATAAATGAAATTCATGCATTCTATAGAATGCTTAGGCAATGTATAGAATCCCTGATGGTTTTAGGCAGTGTATGAAATGATTGCTATTTCATACATTGCCTAGGCATTCTATAGAATGTCGAGTTTTCGTCCAACAAAGTATGTAATTGGCCTACCCCCACTATTTTCCCCGCCACTGATGTTGCGGTGGCGCTTTGGTCGTTGTTTGATGATGGCAATCGAAGTCTTTGAGTGATAAAAGTTATTGTAAGACAACGTTTAGCCGGTACGAGGTTCCACTACCACTTCACAGACAATATTGCTAAAATTCTTCTTACGAAGTCAGTGCATATCATCCGGCTGAGATTCCACAGACGTTCTCCCGTAACGTTTCACTTTGGATTGCAGTGTGACCATGTCGGAAGAGAATGTAGTGCTAGGACAGGAATCATGCGATGTTTACATGCAACGACGGTTCTACGATGAGTAATATAACTAAAAACAAATGCTGCTATAAACAGTCTTTTTTAAAAACCGAAAGTAGTTACCGAAAGTAGTTACCAAAATTAGTGGACAATGTAAAAAAGGCTAAGACCACCATTAAGCAAAAACCACGGGACTATTGGCAGGTAAAACACTATGATGTCATGATGGTAGAAAATAAGAGTAAGTTGATCTACCCTGTTAAAGAATTGATGAGTGCCATTCAGAGATATTTGACGTACTTCATAAGGCCAATTTGGCCATTGGTCATGGAGGACGGGACAAAATGTTGAAATAACTTTCACCCAAATACAAGAACGTTTCACGTCATGATATTGAACTGTATATTAACATTTGTGAACCTTGTCAGAAAAGAATAAAAAAGGCGTAAAAAATGCATTATGGTCAAGCCAATTGTTTTTTCAGAATGCATCTCTCGGTGTCAGGTTGATCTCATCGAATTTCAATCCCATCCTGAAGGTAAATACAAGTATATACTGCTGTATCAAGATCAACTCACCATGTTTGTGGTTCTCAGGCCCGTGAAGACAAAGAGGGCGGAAGAAGTACCATACCAGCTCGTAGACATATTTACGTTACTTTTTGATCCAATGATTCTATAGTCCGATAACGGCAGAGAAATGCACACAATGTGGTAAGCATCCTAAAGGTGTGCTGGCCCAATTCTTTGAAGATCGTTCATGGTAAGCCGCGCCACTCACAAAGCCAAGGAAACGTTGAAAGAGCTCACCAGGACATCCAAAAATATGCTGTGTGCTTGGATGCAAATGAAAAAATTGGCCATGTGGAGTGAGGGGCTACGGTTTGTCCAACTCATGAAGAAAAGAGCTTTTCATTCTGGGATTTAAAATATCACCATACGAAGCTCTCTTTGGCTGCAGAGCTAAAGTAGGCCTCACAACGTCGTCCCTACATGGTGATGTTTTACAAGATGTGGAAACAGAAGAAGCCACGAAAAAAATAATACAGAGCGTACAAACAACACAAGCGACGGAAGAGAGAGATGAAGGAATGCAAGAGGCAGCGATTTCTGCAGAAGACATGCATGTCCATGCAATCCATGATGATAGAAACCAAAGCAGTGGGGAAGCTATGGTTATCGAAGAGCCTTCCATTTCCGTTGTTATCGGACACCCTTCTTCTTCCACTACCAACTGCGTCTGCTTAAAAGAAACCAGCGGTGCTCATACATGTCGACAGTGTAGCCGAAATGTTCATGCCATCTGTGGGCATTACGCTAAATACGATGACAACAACGAAGTGGAAGATTATTGGGTTAGCATTTTGTGTATTTTCAATATTGAGAAAGTTGTTGGTTGGCTTCCTTATATCTCGTAAGACGACGGAAGTTTCTGTGCTTCTGTGGGATCCTCGCGCATGGCCCTGCACCTTCTGCTGTGGCTGTACAGCCCACTCGCGAATGGCAGCCTTTGCCGCACTTCTGACACTGAACGTCAGCACCTGTGGTTGGCTGATATGCTCTCTTTTTCCTCTTTTGGCGGTCTGCGTCTGCGACCTGCCACAGGTCTCTTTCTCCTGCTTCTAGCCCGTCAGTCAACGGTTGTCTCCTCTGTACCTGACCCAACGAGTTCCTCCCAGCTATTAATGTCGATGACAATAGCTTTGATGTCTCTCTTGCAGACATTTTTGTAACGGAGGTGAGGCTGGCCTGTAGTCCTCTTTCCTTTGGCTAGCTCAGAATAGAGGATGTCCTTTGGGATTCTGCCATCCTCCATTCTGTGCACATGTCCCAACCATCTGAGCCGACGCTGGCGTAGAAGAGATGTCATACTTCGTATTTTGCCTTTTGTAGCACCTCAATGTTGGTGACATGGTCCAGCCAGGCGATTCCCAGGATGCGCCGGAGACAGCGCATGTGAAAAGCACTCAATCTCCTTTCTTGTCTGGAGTATAGGGTCCAGGATTCACTGGCATAAAGGAGGGTGCTTAGCACACATGCACGGTAAACAGCAATTTTGGTTCTGATGGTAAGCTTTTTGTTGTTCCAGACTCTTTTTGAGAGCCTGGCCAGAGTTGTGGAGGCCTTCCCGATCCTTATGTCTAGTTGGGGATCAAGGGACAGGTTGTTTGTGACATTGGAGCCAAGGTATGTAAAGTGATCCACGGCCTCAAGTTGGCAACCATTGATGGTGATACTGGGTGTATCAGCATCCTGGGCCAACACGTTAGTCTTTTTGAGGCTTGTGGTTAGGCCGAGGTCGCTGGCGGCTTTGGCAAAGCGGTCCATTAGGCTTTGCAAATCTGTTTCATTGTGAGTAGCTATGGCAGATCAGCTGCAAAAAACATGTCCCTAATGACTGTTTCTCGTATCTTCCTGTTTATTCCAAAGGCAAGTCTCAACTGACAGGCAAAACAGATGCCATAGAGTGTCGGGGCCAGGAGACAGCCCTGTTTGACTCCACTGAGGATATCAAATAGAGGGGAAGTTGATCCGTCATACTGCTCCGTGCCTTTCATACCATCATGGAATGACTGTATAATATTAAGCAGTTTTGGTGGGCAGCCAACTTTTGAGAAAGCTATCACTTAAACAACCCCGTAAAAACAAAGTTTTTGACTATAAATCCCTTATATATGAAACAGAACTCAAAGTATTGATATGTTCAATATAATATGCAACACGCGACAAACATTTACAGACTGAAACCAACTGATCTGCCCTGGCTTTAAAATCGGGGGAATGGGGAGGGTTGTGGACATCAATGGGTTGCGTGAAGTCAAGTGGCACGTTGAAAGCGAACAATAAGAAACGGCGACTTTGAATTACATACAGTTATATAGAGATAAACTAAAAATGCATTAATTTAATTACAGTACATTTGGTCGATCTGAAATTTTGATCCAATGCATTGTTAGGTGACACGAGTCTATGTGCAAAATGTCAGTTCGATAGCATCACAGAAAATTTGTCATTTTTTTACTTTTGTTTTTCCGCCTGCCCAACGACGAACGACACACACGATTTCGAAGTAAATATAAGGGATTTAAAAATAAAATGGAATCGAGATCAAACCTCGAAATGCAGGCCAAAAGAATGGATAGAGGTTCTGACAAGTAATTTCCTCCAGCGCCTTTGAGATCCACTATTCGAGTTCTGATTCACGGTATTTACAAAGGTTGGGGAGACTTACGAAATCTGTTGGCAGTTGTATAGAGCATGACAGAAAATAGTTTTACCGCCTTGGAAATGCACAAGAAATCTTGAAGCAACTATATGCCAGATTAGAATTCAGCATATGTCCAAAAGATTAAATGAAAGCGGAAGATGTTCCTGACTATGAAATAGCTCTCCAATCTGCTGCTACTTCTCAGTCCACAGGAAGCGGACAAGGATTATTAGGTTGTATGTGAAAGACAAAATGCCAAACTATTAGGTTTGTTTGTGTGGAAAAGAAAATTAAGTGCAATTCAAAATGCCATTCTAGTCTTTCCTGCTGCAAAAAGTAGCTTATTCCAGTTGTGTTCTGCTTGTTTTCAACGGAAAAAACATTATCTGCATATTATTCATCAATTCATGACTAATTTGTGAAATATTAATATGCAAGACCAAAGAAGTACTAAAATATGAAGTGTTTTTTTGTTATTGTTTGCGTGTGTGTGTGAAAGAAGAGTATTAATTATAGTACAATTATAAGTGCCATTCCAGTCTTACCTGCAGTAACAAATACTTCAATCGCAGCTCTGTTGTCGTTAAAATATCATGTTTTATTTTGTACGAACAACAAAGCCCGTCCAAGGACGTTCTGCCACCGATCGGTGGCATGTTGTAACTCCCCTCCAACAGCCGTCTCGACCGTCATACTTGTGTATCACGTCAAAAATACTATTCATTATAGTTATAATAAATAACTCGTAAAAACAGAGCTTTTGACTATAAATCACAACGCGAATAACTCAAAATAAAGTCTTGGAATAAAAACTGCACCTAAGATAACTCTTTTTGAACTTCCGCGAATACGTGTTCAATATGATTGGCTGAAGGAGTCATATGTGTTTTAGGGACCAATCGCTATCGATGACCGCACGAAACATGGAATTTTATGATATAGGAATACTTCCACTTTAAAATACGTAATTATCAATACAGGCTTTTGTTTGCTCTTCTGACACTTTGCCTAAAACTAAAAGAAATCCGGAATTCTATAGAATGCCTAGGCATTCTATAAAATGCCGAAGCAAAGTATGCAAAAGTTTTACAAATTTTGTACTTTGCGTGAAACCATCATGCATTCTATACATTGCGTAGGCATTCTATAGAATACTGGATTTCACACATTGCCAGTAACATAATATATAAGAATATTCCTAATATTAATATTCTTAATATTCAAGTTTCTATAAGCAAAAAGAAAAAAAAACAAAGGTAAACTGTTAATATAATTACATTTTTCAGAAATGTTCTTTAGCTTTTAAACTTATTTAAAAAATTGTTTTGTTGAAACTATTCTCAGAAATTTCATCACCTCAGCTCCATTCATGTCGACTATTGCATGCTGACTGAAGATGTTCTCAAAATATTGACCAAGAGTTGTCCATTACTTTCATACATTCATCTTTTTGCAAGTCGTCGTTTCATATTCAGAGGTGGGTAATTAATTATTTTTAAAACATATATTTTAAATTAGTAGATATGATTTCAAAACCATAAGATCTTCAGAAAAAAATATACAACCCTTGGGCTTGGATAATATGTGTGCTAAAGAAAGCTACAAAAATATAACATTTTAATATTGTTTCTGATCTGTCTATCTTTTTATTAAATCCTTTACTATTATCAATTTAAAATAAATAAATATATGTTTTTAAAATAGTTAAATATAATGCCAAAAATAACCCACAAAAAAACCCCAGATCTCTGACTTTGGGGCCGTCCATAAAGTACGTCACGCTCCGAGGGGGGAGGGGGTGTAAGAAAGTGTGACACTTTGTGACGGGGGCGGGGGGGGGGAGGGGATCAGGCCATGTGTGATGTCACATATTTATTTTTTTAAATTATTTTTTTCTAATTTATTTGTATTTTTTTTATTAGAATTTAATTAATTAGATTTTAAAATAATTTTCAAACATTTTGTGAAACATTAGAAATAGTTTTATGTCAAAATAGCATGAAATGCGTATCTCCTGAATGTATTCATAAATCTGAATTGGATGTAACAGGAGCAATATCGAAGGATCAGGGATGGTTTGACAATCATGTTCGCACCAGCCAATATTTCACTCAAATTGTTAAATATCAGGACATGAAATGTTTCGACAAAGCACAAAGCTCATATTTCAACGTTTTACTTTCAAGATTCTATTCTTCTCCAATCCCAATCAACAGTTGATGGACTCAAAGTTTAATAAAGAGCAGATAAATTTCCTTCCTTGTTTGTAGCACAAACTCTCAAATTTGATGAAATTATGCCAAGATCAACAGGAGCTTTCAAGTACAACCATATGATTACCAGCTTATTTGATCGACTTTGCAAAGTATGTCACTCATATTTTGCCTCACAAACAATGTTGAAGAAACATATAGGACAACACAGAGCTCGGGATCAGGACAATGTGCCCACCCAAACTGTTCAAGAAGCAACTCAGATAAAACGCATCCGCCTTTTTAGAATCGCTTCTAGAAGGCAAAGAGAACCTATGGCAGTTATTGCCAGAAGAGAAAATGCACATACAGAGGCTGTTGAATGGCTAGATGAGGACGAGTTGATCTGTCTTCAATTATCCTTCCAGGAAACGATGATGGTGAAAGATTGATGTCAGTCGTAACTATGGATGAACACTTCACTTAACCGCTGTAAGATGATGTCCAGTGAATATTTTTGAATGAAACATAATTCATAGGACCATACTAAAAAGATTAAATATAGCACAAGAGTTGGTGACATATTTTGTCAATCTAGTCTTTTTTTTAGTCAGATTGTTTTGTTTCCTTTTTATTATTTAATCACTGGTTGAGGTCAAGTTTCGCTAATCTACTTCTTATCCTGTGTCAATAGATTGCATAATCGGAATATTATCTAAAACGTGACCCTACCCATTGTAAATGAAAAGGTAGCAGATAAATGATGTGTATTATATAATTTTCAAGTCTAATTTTTGAAATTTTTGTTTTCAAATTCGATCTAGATTGAGTTACTGTTTCATTAAATTACTGTGACAACTGTTGACAATTAACTATTCTACTATTAAAGTCATTTTAATAATCTTATAGTTCTTTTAAATGAGGCTGAAAGGGATTTCGGCTCCAGCTCCGGCAAATCCGGAATCCGGCTATTTTTAAAAATCCGTCCGCGGCTTCGGCTGCGGCAGGTTTCACTTAATAAATCCGGCTGGCCGGTAGATCCCTAATTTATATACATATTCATTATGGCTCCGACAAATCCGGAATCCGGCCATTTTAACAAATCTGATTCCGACTCTAAACGGATTTCACTTCATAAATCCGGCAAAATTTAGCTCCAAACGGAATTAAAAATTTTGAATCCGGTACATCCCTACTTTTAATTAAGTGAAAATGTTATATTTTAATACAGTTTAATAGTGAAGTGTAATTTAAGTATTAAATTAAAGATTTTAATTTGGTGTAAATTAATTTTTTTTGTCGAAAGTGTCACGTACTTAATGGGGGGTGGGGGTCCCGAGATTTGTGACAGTTTTTGACATGGGGGAGGGGGGGGGTCAGAAATGGTCAAAAATAGCGTGACGTACTTTGCAAGTTTTGTTTATAATTAAGCTTTATTTACATTAAAACGATTTTATGCGATTTCACGTTCGAGAGTTACACAGTTACAGAAGTCAATTTTTAGGAAATAAATACAATTTCTTCTTTGTAATGTCCAAATAATATATACAGTGTATAGTGTATATATTTAAAGTGTAATTACACAGTTTATATAAATAAGTATTGAAACTATGATTTTTTGGGGGTTATTTTAATTAGTTTATTATATTTGTAAATCATGTTTTCTTCTATTTATTTTTTCATATAATTCAAAGAATTAATTAACATTTCATCTTACAGATCAATTGATGAACTTTTTTACTTAAAAATGGTAAATGCTAAAATCAACAACTTGGTTTTAAAAATGTATTTTCTAATCATAAGATGTTCTTTACTTTAAAGAAATTTTTTAGCTTCTAGTGTTTTATAAAGGCACATCTGTTTATATATTTATTTTTAAAGTATCTTCACAATCATAGTTCAACCAAAAGTAAGGGCATTTTCTCCGACAGGTCACATTATAAGCTGTAAAGCGTGGCAGGGTTTGCTTGTCACTCATCAAGGTTTATTGGTAGAGTTCAACGCTCAAAATTTTTCACCAACGAGCTCAGCTTCGCTCATGTTATCGCCTGCCATGCCTGTCTCCAAAATAAAATATGTTGGCTGTGAGTACAGCAGTACATCGGAAACTGAGGTAAGGGCAAGTCCTTCAATATTTTAAGGGGTCTGGACATGTCATTAACTTCAATCAATTTTGTTATCATAAATGGCTGTAGTGTTAAATGTTTAATAATAAATAGTGTGTATGTAATATCGTTAAATTCTTTTTAACTAGTTTCGTTTAAGGAAAATAATGCTTAATTTTAATTAGCAATAAAGTATTTAAATTATTTATTTTGTTTGTTAGTGAGATGGCATTTCTTAAGGTAATGATGTTCTGATCAAATGTTTTACTTTATTTTTTACTTAAAATTTTCGTCTTATATTTGGTATTTGCTAAACGAGATCCCGTACAGTTTGTATAAAATTAGTTATTATAAATTATAAACATTTTAGATTAGTTTAAACAAAATCTAGAAGTAGAACAAAGGACATTCAAAGGACATTAATTTCCCATAACTAAAGTATAACAGCTGGTAAACAGCCTCACTTTGTTATCCAATGAAATCAACACAGTTCGGTATCACCACTATTCAGACCAACTTGGTGATTCAGGGGTTGGAATGGTCATTACTCGTGATGTTGAAAACACTGGTTAGTTGCAGCCCTGGTACACACACGTAGTCCATCTGAGCTGATACACACAAGCAATCGTCTGTTGTCAATGAATTCTGATTGCCAAGTGATATTGTCCTAGGATCATTATGAGCGTTGTCTATACCATAGGGAATCCTTAGGTTGTAAGACAATTATCCAAATCAGTTAAAATAGAGGAGTTGCCGATTTACTAAATCTTACGTGTAAGACGATACTTACATAAAGATATCTATATTCAACATAACTTCATAAATAAATTATATTTTCTAATCATCAGGTTCTCCAACTTTTGCACTGTATAGCTAATTATCACAACACGATAACTGATATCTCCTTGGTCATTGGAGGACATTTCCCAAATGTAAACAACATGTTCGTGCACAACATATTGTCTGATTGCCGAAAGCTGTAAGTCTATCATATGTGGATTATACATGAGTGTTTATCAAAGTTTAGCCTAAAGTATTGCTTACTACACTACTAACAAAATACTCGCACTTAGCCCTTCCACTTGTAAAGAAACTAACTGGTGTGAGTCTGAAGTTAAAATTAACAAGTTTTATGATACTGAGAGATGTAATCTATAGAAAAGGTTAATTTTAAGCTTTCCATTATGACCGGAAGGCCGTTGAAAGGTCGGGAGTAAAAGTGTAAAAAAATGTGCGGGCTTCATGAACTGAACTCTCAATATGTACTCGCAAAAGCGCCTTAAACAAACAACCGAATTACATCTTCAAAATTAATGTAAAACAATATTTTTTTTGGAACTTCAGTTTTTGTGAGTTTGGAAATAATGGGTTAGGGGTTATAGTATGTTAAGGGGAGAGGGTGTCTTTAAAAGTTTAGATAGTAAACTTATATAGGATACACTTGACTTCTCGGGCTTGTACATTTAGTTCTAAACAACCAGATGAGTCGGTATCCTGTAAGTTACTAGATTACGGTCTTGGAATAAAACTGCTACGGGAAAATTATATTTTTTTCTACTTTATTTTTTTGGCAGATCTTATAATCTTATAATCATTAAGCATATATATACATGTGTATGTGTGTTTGTGTACGTATGCTTGCTTGTACGCACGTTTGTGTATTTAAAATAATTTGTTCTAGAATATACGCTTCAAAATTCCCCCCCCCTCTTTTTTCCGTGGATGGGAAATCATCTCAGTTGAAATGAGATTCGATTCAATTTGAACAATGAGTTCCATTCTAGGGTGTGTGGAGAAAGTTGATCGTCAACTCTGTGAAACATGATGGCCTCCTAAAGAGGATACGATTTCTTTGTAACGTCTAGCTAACAAGCTGAGATTAGTCGGCCAGCCATTCTAGCAAAACAAGAAATCTTTCATATTCTAAACTAAGTGCTGCTGATATAGTCCACTTAATTCAAACACTACTGGACATATGGCAAGCCGGTGTGTCACTCTATCCATAAGCGGGCTACATGCGCCACTGCAGTTGTCTCTGTTTGAGTTTTAGTCTTTGCAGGTCGAAATTTGTTTCACCTAAAGAAAAATCTCCGTATTTGTCATTTGGCCATGCCAACTCTACAACATCATTAAATTGTGACTAGCGGGAGCCCGATATATAACAACTTGCATCAAGTAACACTCACGTAAGACATGTTTGGTGATAACGTACGCTTGAGAGGAACGTGTTAAAATAATAGGACATAGTCGACATAGAAAAAAAGGGTTTCTAGAAATGTGTTAATATTTTGAGACTGAATTACTTATGTGTTTTAATTATTTTTCCCTTTTTAGACTGCCTTTTACATGCGATGTATTCGTGTGTGTACCAGGAAATAGAATATTTTGGAGGCTTTTACAAGAAACGTAAAAAATCGACATAGAAATTTCGTTTTGAGCTGACCCATATATATATATATATATATATATATATATATATATATATATATATCTTTAATCTTTTAATTTTTAACACGTTTTGTTAATATTTAAAGCAAATTTGTACGTTATTACACGATTTTATATATAAAATAGAGCAACCATATGAAGCGACACAATTCAAAATATGTATCAATTTTGTTTATAGTATTTTAGCCCTAATTTGATAATAAATATATATTTTTCTTTAAAGCTTTCATATTTTTTTAAATTTTAAATTGTATTTGATTTATAACTTTGGATGCGTGTGTAAGAATAAGAAGGCATTTTATTATGTAACGAAATATTTTTCACGTGGCTTTATAGTTATTTACAGCGTAATGAGAGTTAAATCTAGAACTAAGTAAAGGATAATTAGATAATATGAAAGAGTGAAGTAGAAGCCATTAATCTTACCCAATGGAAACAAAACAAGTAGGGATCAGCCGGATTTTGTTTATAACTATTTGCCGGACTTGGATAGTTTTGCCCTAATATTTACCGGATTCGGATTCCGGATATCTCCACCTTTAAGTGTAAAAGCTAATAGGGTGTACTTGACTACTTTATATCTAGTAGTTAATACTATTTATTAAAATATTAATTATCCTACAAATTGAGAGATCTGCTATCTACAATGACAGTTTGTTACACTGTCAACGTCAACGATGAACATTTTACAATGAATTGAATGAACGAACTTGAACAAAGTTCAACGTACCTTGTAGTTGGTTCCAAAAGCACTGTATTGTAGGCCTACTGAGTTTGTAGTGTGGTGTACATGAAGTCATGATCTAGAGCCATAATAAAAACCGTTCTTTTATTCAGACGATTTAAGTTTTAATATGTTATTCGTTAACTTAGTTTGTTATCGTTTGTAGTAAAGTAATATCTATACATGTAACTTTTTAATTTAATTTTTCCCCTGGTATTGAAATTGATTGTTTTACTATATTTTGCATTGATTTTAATGATTTTATGATCAACGCTTGTTAATTTGTTTATTTTGTTCTATATTAATAATTTAATGTATAACTTAATTTGTTACTAAACTTATTTTGTATAATTGTAATATTCACAATAGACTAGAGTTTTAAAAGTATCAGACTGAATAAGTTTTAACACTTGAGACAAGATACATTATTAATTTTAAGTTACCAATTCAAATCAAAATTTTGACTGTCATTTATAATTCAACGGAAAAAAAAACAAAGAATATAAAATTATCACAATAATATAACTGATATCAATTAAGTAAAACGCTGCGGTGGTCTAGCGGTAGCGCGCTGGACTGCCGAGCAAAAGTGAGTCACGTTTTCTAACAATGCATCGTATCAAAATTTCAGATCAATCAAAAGTACTGTTATCAAATTAATGCATTTTTAGTTTATCTATATAAGACGTATGTAATTCAATTTCACGGTTTGTTATTGTTTTTTTTTCACGTGACAGCTCAGTTCGCGCGTTGACGCAACATGGTCGATGTACCGGCGTGCTTTTGTTTACATTTTACGTGTCACGCTGAGCTCGGTCCATTGATCGGTGACCATACCTTTCACCCTCTCCCACCCACACCCCCGGGTTATAAAGCAAAGGGGAGTTAAGACAGATTCAGTCTGTAAATGTTTGTTACGTTTGAACATAATCAATACTTTTAGTTATGTCTCATATATAAAGGATTTATAGTAAAAAAAACTTTGATTTTACGGGTTTGTTTTATTTAAATCCCTTATATTAACTTCACCGCCGTATCTCTCTGTCTGTCTGTCGTTCGTCGTAGGGCGGGCAGAAAAACAAAAGTTAAAAATGACCCACTTCCTGGGAAGCCATCGAGCTGAAATTTGGCACATGGACCCGTGTCACCTAACAATGTATTGTTTCAAAATTTCAGATCAATCGAACATACCGCAATTAAATTAATGCATTTTTAGTTTATCTATATAAACTTTATATAGCGGTCACTATCGTTTACATTTTACGGTTCACTTGACTTCACCCCAGCTAGAGGTGAACACATCTCGTGTTTTAACCAGGTGTACCGGCGTGCTTTTGTTTACATTTTGCGTGTCACGCTGAGCTCGGTCCAGCGATCGGTGACAAGACCTTTCCCCTCTCCCACCCCCCACCCCGGGTTAAAAGCAAACGGGAGTTAAGACAGATTCAGTCTGTAAATTTTTGTAGCGTTTGAACATAATAAATACTTTTAGTTATGTCTCATATATAAGGGTTTTATAGTCAAAAACCGTGTTTTTACGGGGTTGTTTTTCTTTTGCACGTGACATTTCAGTTCGCGCGTTGACGCCACCCGTCCATGTACCGGCGTGCTTTTGTTTACATTTTACATGTCATGCTGAGCTCGGTCCAGCGACATGTGACCAGACCTTTCCCCTGTCCCAACCGGTTATACTGCAGGAGTTAAGGCAGATTCAGTATGTAAATGTTTGTCGCGTTTAAACATGATATATACTTATAATTATGTCTCATATATAAGGGATTTATAGTCAAAAATTTTGTTTTTACGGGGTTGTTTTATAAATCCCTTATATTAACTTCGAAATCTTGTCTTTGGTCGTCGGGCAGGCGGGTGGAAAAACAAAAGTAAAAAATGACAAAATTTTCGTGCTGCTATCAAGCTGAAATTTTGCACATAGATTTGTGTCACCTAACAATTTATTGTTTCAAAATTTTAGATCGATCGCATGTACCGTAATTAAATTAATTCACTTTTAGTTTATCTCTCTATAACTATAGGTAATTCAATTTCATAATTTGTTATTTTTCGGCCACTTGAGTCGTTCACGCCTGCCATCGGTGACAACACCACACCCTCCTTCCCCCAACCCCCGGTTTCGCAGCAAAGGGGACTTAAGTCAGTTTCAGTCTGTAAATGTTAGTCGCGTTGAGTTCTGTTTCATATATAAGGTATTTATAGTGAAGAACATTGTTTTTACGCGGTTGTTTGATTGACTTTTGTTTTTCCGCCCGACGACGAACGACAATATTTCGGAAGTTTGATATACTTGTTCAATTGGTTTTTTGTCTAACACCCCTGGCCATTCTATATATAATAGTATTCATTAATTTTATTGAATGCATCAAATTCTTGTCATCGCAATTCGAGAGTAGCACAAAACAACTTTACTTCTTAGCTCAGTTTTTAAGGCATTAATTTTAAATATCACAGAAAGGATACTTGATAGAGTAAAGTCATGTGGATTAAGATTATTGTCACTCGTGTCAATAAAAATGAAGGCAGGGTGGATTTTTGTGTGTTCGTATAGAACGTAGGTAAGAAATCTACATAGTTGTCAAATTTTTATAAAATGCATTTTCTGGAAGGAACCGGTTCAATAGTAGGCATACATTCGAAGCGCACACGTACAAATTATGGTACACATGACTTATTTTAATATATCTAGTGGATTTTAGTGGATGTTATATGTCCCTAATGAGTATGCATTACCCTCAAGAATTCCCTTTGACCCCAGATGGGGTAAATTACCTCAATTCGCCGACCTCTTTCTTACGGGATGCCGGACAGTCAATTGAGGGATTTTTTAAAAAGTACATTTTAAAAATATTTTAAAATATTTTTTTTCTTAAACAAAGAAGTTAACCATGATTAAACGTCAATGTCTAATTTTTATGCATTAAAATAAAATATAATCTAAGGATGTTAACACAGTTCGTTTTTTGAAAGCCGGTTAAACTTTTTTAAAGAACGGACCGGTTCAATCGGATACCTAAAAATTAAAATTATAAAAGTTTATGTTAATATTATTATTAACCCAAAAGGATTGGATTCTAGCGATTTTATTGCCCACAATGATTCAGCATTACCCCTAAGAGTTCCCTTTTTACCCTTAATATACCGCTGTTCACCGACCCCTCGGTTAAACCGCCCGATAGTGGTAGCCATGTATTTTTCATTAGTTT
This sequence comes from Ampullaceana balthica, assembly GCA_944989445.1. Taxonomy (NCBI): domain Eukaryota; kingdom Metazoa; phylum Mollusca; class Gastropoda; family Lymnaeidae; genus Ampullaceana; species Ampullaceana balthica. The sequence goes on along the minus strand of CALYLW010001187.1, from coordinate 145,888 downwards.
ATAAACTCCACAAGAGAATGCAAGTTTAAACACGCCTAGTCCATTGTTGGCTTTATATTTACAACTCTTGTGTAACGTACTTGAAATCTTGAAAAAAACATGGGGAAAAAAATGAAATGATCCTTGTAATATCAATAGTCACATTCGTGAGCTTGAAGGTTAATCAGAGGAAAGGGTTGTTGACATTACCGCTGCATTGTTCGTTAGCTGTCTTGCTATGCCTGGCAACTTAACAAATGTAAAACAAAAAAATGCTATATAAAACTAGCCGAATTCATACTTAATATAACAGGGCCTTAAGCCATCTAGGGCCTCATTTTGCTATCACGTCAGTACAGGGAAAATAACGTCAAAACGGGAAAAGAATGCACCGGTACCTGGTGAAATGGAAAAAATTCCTGCCGGTCGTCTAATACGAAAAAGTTTGAGAAGCACTGGCTTACAATTTAATAAAATGACCTTTTACATAGCTTCACGTGTGTTGCGATATTACCATGCAAACCTACTCTAAATAAATACTTAAATGACAAAAAAGTGATATAAAACATACTTAATTTCAAATAGAAAATAAGTTGGTGTTTTCTGTTTGTAGTTTTTTTTTGGGTTGTCAAAGTTTTGTGACGTATTTTTGGAGGGGGGTCTAACTTTTTGTGACGACGCGTGACGAGGGGGGGAGTTGGTGAAAAATCGGCCAAAATATCGTGACGTCATTTATGGACGGCCTCTTATGACATACCCTCCTTCTATACAGTAGATCATTTTGCCCTACGTTCTGATAAGAACATACTGCAAAATTACACAGCAAACACGCACCAAAGCTATGAGAGGGCCACGCTATTCCAAGCCGCCTTTGTTTCGCAAACTTATGTCCGACACCTTTTCGGAGCTGGGTGTACTCGCTACCTTCACGGAGATTTGAAACCGTGACTCTTAGTACGCAAGCTGAGAGCACATGCTTATATAATGCTTATTAACTGCGTTTTTCAAGTAAATTAAAATATAACAAATACGTCAACATTACAGAAAATTTTAACTTAATGTGTGTTACATATTAAAGATACTAGCTGTGGCGGAGTCGTTGTCTAGGGGTTGAGGTCCCCCCTTAGCCACAGATATTTACCACGTAGACGGGTAAAAGACTTAGCAACGCTGGGTTGTTTTCTTTCAACATAAGTTTAATGACATCCAGAAGCTTTGAACATATTTATGGTACAGTACAATTGGCAGTTTACAGTTGATGGTCATACCATCCAGAGTCCTCGGCCCAGCTTGACCGGATTGGACCACGTTCACAAAACTCCACACTCTATCGTACGTCTTTCACCTGCCTGCTACTTGGCAACTTAACACTCTCCCCGCGACACACAATGTGACCCCTATTATACCCCCGTCTTGTCCGACCGGTTTTTGACTGGACCCTGGGTCAATCACCATGTCTCCCTTTGACCGTGGTCCTGTCAATTCATTACAACTTGCACGTACCTTGAGTTCACTTGCCCCCGTTCCACGAGGACAAGTGTTCACCACCCCATTTATGCGTAGTCATCCCCACACCACAACATCTGACCGTAACACCCCCCTCCTCACGAGCGACCTTAGCAAGAATGTCGCGAGTTTATAAACATAAGGTCTTGAGGTTTTGGTGTGTCATGATCTACTAATAATATATCCCATACTTACACACACAGGCATTTCAATAATATATAGTTATTTTAACAATATTTAACAATTGCAATGTTCACTATATACAGAATTTTCACCAGTAATATGCTAGCTTCCAAAAATATTAGTTCACAATAGTGGTGTATATTCCCAAATACATAATAAGGAATCGTTTTATTTACATTGTGGAACTACCCGGTTTTCGTACCTGCGTACGAGTCTAGTCCTATACTACCTCGCTTTCGAGGGTAGCAAAGGTTATTACTACTCAAAATGTTAACGATATATATACATCAATATACAAAAGAAAAAAATTGTCACATTTGAAGTATTAATATTCTTCACATACAAACAAAAAATCTTGGTATGGTTAAATGACTTAAATGACACCCATGTTTCACAAGCAAAGAATGTCATGGTTCAATGATTTAGATGATCCCCATGTTTTACAAGCGAAGAAAGTCATGGTTCAGTGACTTAATTGCTCAACATGTCTCACAAACAATGAATGGCATGCTTCAATGGTTTAATTGCTAATCATGTGTCACAACAATCACTATCCACCCAATTTTCTGTCCCTTTTCATTAATACTTGCATCTGTATCTTTATGGGACATGTTATGTATGTTTTCTGTCCCCATAGCGGGATCTCGTATGTATATTTATCGTCCACCCTACTGGGACCAGTTATAACCACCAGTTAATGGGTTACAAATTATCATATTCATAATCATAACATAGTCATCGGCAAAATTTTCATGAATCAAAAATTTCATCATCATAACATATAATAAATACATATTATCAATGTTATACCAAATGCCTGAGGGCTCCAAACATGTTGTGCTTACATAATCAAAATGTGTCGTGCACCTAAGAATTGTCTTATCAATTCATATAATAGTAATACTGGGAATTGGTCGCTCAGACCCCCCAAGTAAATACAAAAATACATTATCATAACTCCTCATAGTTATCAACAAATAGCAGCCTCATCATCCTAATCAAAACATTATCATCATAACAACATCTCTTATCATAAAATTTGGACTGAGGTCTCCAGTGCACACAATTTCTTATATGATCAACACATTTGTCATGAACATACGAACCACTTTATTTCATTTCACAATGATACTGGTACAAGGTCACTCAGACCCCAACTTCAATCCCAACAATATTATCATTATTCATCATAATTTTCAACAAATTATCATCATCATAGAAGACACAATACCAATTCCGTGTTATTTACGGCGCCCTCCTATACCGTAATACTCAGACAAATTCAATGTATGCATCAAAAATCATAGTCATTGTTTTTGATGGTGGAACATTTCGTATATTTCCCATTCTAAACAAGAAACGACTCTTATTAGCATTACCAAGAGCGTACCCTAAAATTTGGAAACTGCAATCATTTGTCATTGTCCCAGGCTTAATTATTAGCTATTTTGATCATTCTTGTACTCAACCCTACAAAATCTGTCAGTATACTGGTAGTCTTAGTGGGATTAGTGGGACCGTGATTTTCTATCAGTCTTTTGTCTGTCCCACTACCACTGTCTGCTAAGTACGTCAGCCAATGTATTATCAGCCCCTGGGATCGGTCTGATAGTAAATTTGTATTCTTGTAATGTTAACGCCCATCGTGCCACGCGGTTATTAATGCTCTTGGATGTCTGTAACACCGTCAATGGTTTGTGGTCCGTCTCGATAGTAAAGTGATTACCAAAAAGGTATCTTGAGAATTTTGTAATCGTCCATACTACCCCCAAACATTCCTTTTCAATTACTGAGTATCGGGTCTCCCGGGATAATAGTTTCCTGCTTACGTACGCTATCGGGTGTAATAATCCCTCCCGTTCTTGCATTAAGCATCCCCCTATAGCGGACTCGCTCGCGTCTGTTCTGATTACAAACTCACGATTTATCTCTGGCAGTATAAGGATTGGTTGTGTAGATAGAGCCTTTTGGATCTTTTCTAGTGCTTCTCTACATGTGCTAGTCCATTGTACTTTTTCTGGTTTTCCTTTCTTTGTTAGATCTGATAGACTGGCCGATATATCTGCGAAATCCGGAACAAATTTTCTATAATAACTGATCAGCCCCAATAAGCTCCTCACTTGTTTCTTGGTGTTCGGATGTTTGATATTTAATATTTTACTTGTTATACTGGCGTTAGGTCTCTGTGTACCTCCTCCGACTATATGACCCAGAAACTCTATTTCTGAAAACCCGATTTCCATTTTTGTTGGCCTAGCTGTCAACCCCGCAGTTTTCAATCTGTTTAGTACCTGATCCAATGTATGATTATGTTCTGTTATGGATCTTCCAAACACGCAAATGTCATCAAAAAAACTGACCACGTTTTTTTGATCACCTAAGACTCGACGCATGCCTCGTGCGAATGTCGCTGGTGCGTTACACAGCCCAAATGGCATGTATTTAAACTGATACAATCCCAAGTCAGTTTGAAAAGCAGTATATTTCCTCGAGTTTATTTCTACCGGTAATTGCCAATAACCTTTCACTAAGTCAATTTTTGAGAAATACTTAGCTTGTCCTAATTGAATAAATAAATCTTCCTGATTGGGTATTGGTTCTGCGTCTGTTATCGTTATAGCGTTTAGTTTCCTGTAATCAATGCAGAAACGTGTGGAACCGTCTTTTTTCTTAACTAGGACTATTGGCGAGGAGTAGGGTGAAGTTGACTTATCTATGATGCCCTCCCCTTCCATTTGCCGAATTTCCTTAATTATCTCTTGCTTTGCTGAAAAGGGTATAGGATATGGTCTCAGACAGATTGGTTTTTCTGTGTTTAACTCAATAGAGTGAGCTACTACAGTGGATTTTCCTAGTGTGTTAGTTATAACGTTAGCGTATTTATCTAGTATCCTTTCTATTTGTTCTCTTTCATACTTTTTGAGGTGGGGGTTAATTCTTACATCTTTCGTCGATTCCTTAACCCCGCTCGCCTGTGTTGGCAACGAACTAATGTTTCTGCTTTCATTTTCTGTCTCGTTATCTTCTATCACGACGGCGTAAGCCGTGTTTTTCGCACTGCTGTTTGTAATAGGGTGATTGGTACATGTCTCAGTATGCTTTTGACTTGATTCTTCCCTACTATGATATTCCTCTAGCAAGTTTATGTGATATGTTTTCCTTTTTCCCTTTTCCAGAATTACATAATTACAATCCCCTACTTTTTCTACGACCTTATATGGTCCATGCCATCGGGATCTTTGTAGTTTACTACCCGCCGATGCTTTCATCACAACCACACGACTTCCTACAAGAATCTCTCGTTTTCTGGCTCTACGATCATAGAGTAGTTTTTGTTTTTCTTTTGCTGCTTTCAAGTTTTTACTCGCCTGTGTGCCACTTACTCGTAATCGATCTCTTAATTTATTTAGGTATTCGTGTGGCTTTTGTCCCTCTATCCTTTCATTACTCCCATCGAAAATATTTCTCAGGATATTTATGGGCCCTCTTACTTTGCGTCCGAACATTAGTTCGAATGGTGAAAACCCTGTTGATTCATGCTTCCCCTCCCGATAAGCGAATAGTATCCCTTGTACGTGGTCTTCCCAGTCTTTCGGTTGTTCCAATGATGCTTTGATAAGTAACGTCTTGAGCGTACCATTAAACCTTTCCACCATTCCGTTGCTCTGCGGGTGTAAAGGAGTGCTGAACCGTTGGGTGATTCCCATTAGCTTACAAACTTGGGCCATTAAGTCGCACCTAAATTGGGTGCCGTTGTCTGATAAAATTTCATCCGGTAAGCCCATTGTTGTAAACATGCCGAGAAGTGCTTCCTGTATTTCCTCGGCGTCAATCTTTTTTAATGGTTTAGCCTCTGGCCATCTGGTCGCTGTGTCCACCAGTGTGAGAATATACTTATAACCTTTCCGTGATGTAGGTATTATTGGTCCGATAAGGTCGACAGCAACCTTACTCCATGTTTTTGTTATTAGTTCCATGTCTCCTAACGGGGCAATCCCTCCGGCGCTTTTTTTTACTTTTTGGCATGCATCACATGTTCTACAGTGATGACGTACGTCACTGGCTATACCCGGCCACCAGAATTCTTTTAGCACCCGCTCCTTGGTGCGAGCTATCCCCATGTGTGCAGATAAACTATTATCGTGGGCTATCTCCAATATGTTTTTTCTTAATACTTTCGGTGCAACCAATTGTTCCTGACTAATATTAGGGTTGATGTGTGTGTCATTATACTCTCTCATTAGTAGCCCTCCCTTGTATTTAACTAATGACTTTTCCGTCCCCTTCATACTCCTTTTTTTCGCATGCTCGTGTATTCGTCTTAACGTGACGTCTTCGGCTTGTAATCTTTTGTAATCCTCTGGCTTTATATTAAACTCCGTGAGGTGTCTTTTCACTGTACTACTGTACTGTTTTGGTTTTTTTTTCTGTGCCCTCGTCGTTACCGCCCCTGCTACTACTTCTGTCCCGATGTTTTCTATTTTGTACCCTTTCGAACTATGCTCCTTAGTTATTTTTGTAAATCTATGGCTGTCTCTATTCCAATTTGCATTAATGTGGTTTTGTTTTATTGTAGTATTGGGCCCAGGGCTGTAGCCTCTGCCCCTGTGTATTGGCCTTACCCCTTTATACCCGTCTCCCATGGTAGCTCCCTTGATATTTCATTATTTAGGTCAACGTGTGGGTTCTTTAGTAGGGCAGCTTTTGTCATTCCCGTAAAATACGGTGATTTCACATGTATATATCCTACCCTATAAACCTTTCTCTCCCCATCAAACAATATACAAGTGACTGTCTCGTTTGTCACACACTCCTTATCAACTAGAGACTCCCTTACCCCCACGATTCCGCAACCCGTGTCCCGTACAACCTTAACCCCATTAACTTCTCCCACCCCAGCAAAACCCCTCGATTGTCATCTTTTTGTTTGGTAGCCTGTTCCCCTCCATTGATAATTGTCTTCTCTTCGGCTTTCTTCCCTCCTACCTTGGACTCTCTGATTCCCTATGAGTGGTGCACTATCCCTTGTCAATTTCACACTTGGGTGTGCCGCCATGTATCCCTCACCCGTTTTAATAACCGATGTTAAATCCAGACTTCCCCTTTCTAATATGTGCTCAACAACCCCCCCCCCGCTTACTGTCTGTAATAGCTTGTCCACTACCGTGAGCTCAAATAGTTTCTCGTAGGTTTTCTCGGTTTTTGAAAGCTCTATCCACTTGGTCAGGTAGTGTCTAATTCTGTTTGAGTAAGCTAATATGTCCTCTCCTTTTCTGGGTCTAACACCTGCTAACCTTTCTCGATATCCTTGGGCTGTTAGCCCAAAATGCCTGGATAAGGCGGTTTTCACCTCCTCATATGAGGCCTCTACTCCCTTTCCACTCCCCGCATAACACACCGGTAGTAGCGGTTGTGGCATTAATTTTCTAAGTTCATACCCCCAATGTTTCACTGGCCACTCCTTGTGTCTCGCTTCGTCCTCGAATCGTACCAAAAAAAATTCTAAGTTATCCCCTATCCCGTCAAACATTGGTAGTTTATTTCCCGAGATCCCTGTGCTTTTTTGTTCTACCCTCTGGGGTCTTTTCCTCACTTGCATTCAATTCCATTATCCTAATGTGCTCCAACCTTTTACTCTCCTCCTCCCTTTTGAAAGCCCTTTCTTCTTTTCGTTTTTCTCTTTCCTCATCTTCCTCCCTCTTCTTTCTATCTCTTTCCTCATCTTCCTCCCTCTTCTTTCTATCTCTTTCCTCATCTTCCTCCCTCCTGCGCGCCTCTTGCTCGCTCTTCCTTCTATCTCTTTCCTCATCTTCCTCCCTCCTGCGCGCCTCTTGCTCGCTCTTCCTTCTATCTCTTTCCTCATCTTCCACCCTCTTGTACGCCTCTATAACCCATCTCTTTGCCTCCTCCCCTTCAAATCCCAGCTCCCGGGCACTTTGTCTCAGTTTTTCTACATTAGGCAATTCCATGTCGATGTTTCTATATTAGTAGTTACTCTACGGTCACAATCTCAAATTCGTCTACCGTCTTCCTATCGTTTTGTATTAGGGACCCAATATAACAATTACTATCTCAATAATACAATTTGGGGATTCATCATATACAAATATATAATATATAATATCTAAAACATACTAATTTAATATTAGAAATTAAGTTGTACTTGCCTGTACGATAGAAATTACCACACAAATAGTACCCATACATAAGAAAAACACATTATACCAGGGCAGTATCAATATCCATAGGCGAGAGAGTCACAAAGTCACCGCCTTCACTGTCACGTATTACTGAGGTTGTAACCTCGAAGTTGTCCAGGCTGTAGTCAGCTTCTGTGTTACTGTCTAAGTTAGTGTTCGTTATTCCTCCGATGCTCTTCCGGGTGTAGTCTGTATGGCCTCCCTTTCTGCGTCTGTCTGCAATTCCACTACTACGGCTGTCTACAACACCACTGCAACGGCTGTCTGTAACACCACTGCTACGGCTGTCTGTAACATCACTGATACGGCTGTCTTCAACATCACTGCTACGGCTGTCTTCAACACCCCTGGTCACGTCGTTACGAGGTGTAAGCCCTACGCTCTCGTGATGATCTTGCTATCGGGATGGCTAGTACGGCCAGTTCGTTGATGTGTTTTTCGTCGTTTCTCCTTTAGTGACGTGTCTTGATGCACTGCGTCTTGGCTCGGTTTTTCGACGGGGCCCCCACTTTGGCGGAGTCGTTGTCTAGGGGTTGAGGTCCCCCCTTAGCCACAGATATTTACCACATAGACGGGTAAAAGACTTAGCAACGCTGGGTTGTTTTCTTTCAACATAAGTTTAATGACATCCAGAAGCTTTGAACATATTTATGGTACAGTACAATTGGCAGTTTACAGTTGATGGTCATACCATCCAGAGTCCTCGGCCCAGCTTGACCGGATTGGACCACGTTCACAAAACTCCACACTCTATCGTACGTCTTTCACCTGCCTGCTACTTGGCAACTTAACACTCTCCCCGCGACACACAATGTGACCCCTATTATACCCCCGTCTTGTCCGACCGGTTTTTGACTGGACCCTGGGTCAATCACCATGTCTCCCTTTGACCGTGGTCCTGTCAATTCATTACAACTTGCACGTACCTTGAGTTCACTTGCCCCCGTTCCACGAGGACAAGTGTTCACCACCCCATTTATGCGTAGTCATCCCCACACCACAACATCTGACCGTAACACTAGCTTATATATTTTTAATGACTTTTCAGCAGACAGTTCTTTTTTTCCGGTAAAACGCTTAAACTCTTCTGTATCTTTTTCACTTAATTTTAAAAGAAAATTAATGATATGGAAAAACTAAATTTTTTAACAGTTTAACAATATAAAACAATCTAATGTTTTATTTCAAACTGATTTTTATCTTACATAAATGCCTCAAAAATTTTATCTTTTAAATCGCTTAATAAACATTAATAAACCAGCAAGTACATTAAAAAAGGAAGAGAGCAATGGGAATTCACAAAAATAGATTTTATTAGAGTCACCAGCTCGCATTGTCTCTGAACATTAAGCTGAATTTAAAACACACCATGTTAATTATAGGAACATAGCTGCTTTAAAACCGAATGAGACACCAAATATACAAACATATTGTAAAATGAAAACATTACATTTGAGCTTTATTTTTTAGACTAACACGTTTCGGCTAATGCCTTTATCAGTAGAATTATCATTATGAACCTATTTACATAAGCAATAGAATTATTTTTAAATTCTTGCGTTATAATAATAATACATCATAAAATAATTATGTAAAATAAAAGGAAACAACAACAAACAATTATAGAGGATAAGAAAAAGGAGGAAGTATCAAAAATAACAGTGAAAACCACAACAGGAAAATGATTCTACAGTTAAGTAAAATTGTGAATTTTGTTTACTCCATACGGCGTTAACGTACCAAATCGTTTGATAAATCTATTTTCATCTAGATCCTATCATGGGAATTGCTTGCATATAAAATACTAGTATCTGCAATATGTGAAATTTCGCAATGTTTTACACTTTTGAAATATTTAGAAACAGGACATTGAACCTTTTTATTTATGTTATACAGGTGTACTCTAAACAAATCACCAAGACGACGACGTATCTCACCCACGTAGATTTGATTGCACCTCTTGCTAAGAATTGCATAAATCACATAGCGTCTTGTGTAAGAGAGTCCATCTTTTATTTTGAATCTTTCAACAGGGAAAGAAATGTTGTCAATTTCAATCAAATATGGACACGTTTTTCAACGGTTCGATTGCAACCTCTTGTTCCAATATGTGCTTTCATTGTGGAAAGGTGACTTCTTAAAAGTATATTTTTCATACTTCTATCTCTCCGTAAAAAGCAAAAAGTGAAGATTTTTTGCTGACATGCTGGGTTAGAGGGTCAGCCATGACGATTGGTCGGTGTTTTGAGAATCACCTGACGGGCTTTAAAGTTATGGGGATGAAAACTTAAAATAAATTTTGATCGATCACAGTGATCTGAAAGAGATGATTTCAAAATGTCTTGTCTGGCCATGCTTTTAATTCAACTGCTTGCGGGTGTTAAAAATGGTTCAGGTTAGGACCTCCTTCGTAAGAAATCGAGCATTTCATTAGTTTTTCCAAAATGTCTACCTCATCACTACAGAGTCTTTTAAGTATCAATTGTTGGTAAAACGGTATAGAGTTCTTACAAGATTGAAGATGGGACGATGCATACATAAGGAAACTATGGCTCTCTGTAGACGTGTAAAACATTGATGTGGATATATATTTTACGTTCAGTTTAATTTTTATGTCCAAAACATTAACAACACTCATATTATATGGTTAGTTGAAGTAAATTTGATCGAAGAATGGAAATTGCCAATGAATCCAATAAAATGTGCAATTGTTACATGTCCATATTTTGTTATTCCAATGCAATTTTCAACGTATCTCTTGCAGTACTCTGGAGAAGTACCATTATAATTTTCACTCTATAAGTGTTCCAAATGACCCATAAATATACATGCATAACTAGGTCCCATTTTCATTTGGATAGAAACTCCACTAATTTGATTAAAAACGAACCGTCCATTTCACTCAAACGAGTTTAAATTTAGAACCAGCTCAGTAAGTCATAGTATGGCTCTATAGGGGATCTTGAGCTTCTGCTTCTTGTTTAGAAAAAAAATAGATCGCGGAGAGACCATCAGCATGAGGAATGGACGTGTACAATGAAGAAACGCCCATTGTAAATAGTAATTTATTTTCTGTAGTTAAAACCAAGTAATCCACAGATTTTAGTATATGACTAGTGTATGATGCTACATTTACAACTATAGGTTGACAAAGAGTATCCAAATAGTATGAAATTATTTCAGTAGGACAAGAGCAGGCGGAGACAGTTGGCCTTCCAGGGTTTCCAAACTTGTGTATTTTTTGTAGTAAGAATAATCATGGTATACCAAGATCACTGTCATAAATACGTAAATGTTTTACGAAGATGGTAATTGGCTACAATCTATAAGTTCTTCAATAGTCTCCTTAACTATTTAATTATTAGAAACTAGTGATTGAAGGGCGCCTACGGCGCCCACACCATCTTTAGTGCGCCTAAGGCGACCACTATTTTTGTCAAAACCCCAAATAACTTACCCTTGTTTGATAAATACGAAATACTAAACTTCCTGAAATGTACACAAAGTATTTTATGATTATAAATCCTCAAATCCTATTTTTACATCGTTCCCATTTCCAAATTAAGATATAATCTAAAACAATGACGTCATATAATATATTTTTTACAGCGCGTCTTTAATTTGTAATTAATTTAGACACCTTTTAATGCACACATTTTATTAAATATAAGATCAAACAATTACGTCATCTAATACATAATCGCCCATCCTGTGCGTATGTCTACCCAAAGGGAAATCACTCTGATTTTTTAAAAAAAATTGAAAATAGAGACTTACAAATCTATTTTGGTTTCCAGATTAACATTAACAATGACATCATTATTTAATGAGGATTGTTAATTATTAAATAATTTGTGTGCATTTTCAGGAACATTTCGCAGGTGCCCTACAACCATTGGCGTCGCTAGGAGGGGGTTAGGGTGCGGGCCACCCCGGGTGACACCCATCAGGGGGTGACACCCGAGCCTAAAATTTTAGGCTAAAAAAAAAGAAGACACATTTTTTCATCTAGGAAGAAATTAAGTATGTTTTAAAAGATATAAAGCCATCTGGGCTTGGACAAGCTGACAACATGGACGAATCCCACCTCACGACTCCCTCCATCCCACTGGAGTGGGGGAATACGATCTTTACCCCCCACCCCCTCCCCAAAAAAAAATAAATAATAATAATAATGATAATAAATTAAAATAAAAATGAAAACATTTTATTTAATTTTTTTGATGCTTTTCTAGAGGAAAATTTTGAATTCAATGTCTTTGAGTTAATATTTCGTTATATATATAAATATATGTATACATATATTTATATATATATATATATATATATATATATATATATATATATATATAATATATATATATATATATATATATATATATATATATATATATATATATATATATATATATATATATATATATATATATATATTTATTATAGGCGTGAAAGCATAGATTAAGTACTTTGCATGCATTTCAGGAATATTTCGCAGGCGCCCTACAACCAGTGGCGTCGCTCGCGAGGGGGCAGGCCGCCCCGGATGACACCCATCAGGGGATGACACCCGAGCTTCAATTTTTACTTTGTAGGAATTTATGTCCGAAAAAAAGAAGACTAATTATGAAAAAAAAAGAAAAGAAACATTCGCAGTAGAAAATCTTTAAAAAATCCTGGACATGAAAGAGGCCGTGGCTTATGTTTTAAAAGATATAAATCCATTTGGGCTTGGACAAACCGACAGCATGGACGAATCCTACCTCACGACTCCCTCCACCCCAGTGGGGTGGGGGAATACGATTTTTATCAAAAAAAAACAAATTAAAAAAATAAATAAATAAAAATAAAAATATGGGTTTTATTTGTTAATGCTTTTCTAAAGAAAAATTATGAATTCAATGTCTTTGAGTTAATATTTCACTATATATATATATATATTTATTATAGCCGTGAAAGCATAGATATGCATGTTGATATATAGGTAGTCCTCCGATTACGACGGTTCATTTCAGGAAGTTTAATATTTCATCCGCCTGCTACACTAAAAATGTGGTGTGCAAGGTAATCTATGATATTTAGCTGTTCATATCGTATTTTGTTCGTGGCAATAAAAGATAAATGTTCTTTTCTATTGCAGTATTTCATACATTTCTTTGTTATTTCTGTTCATATCGTATTCTGTTGATGGCAATAAAGGCAACATGTTATTTTCTATTGCGGTATTTCGTATATTTATTTGTTATCCCTTCTGTCGGATTTTATTCAGCCAGTTTAAGCAGGCTTTGCCACTAGTATTAAATATTTTTACAGTGCTAATCACCACACGATTTTTTAACTGCTATAGACTGTTGTACATCGTTTCTCGTCGTTCCTCATCGTTCCACAATGAGTGAGTGAGTGAGTGAAATGGGCTTATATATAATTGGATCGTTTGTCCTTGGGGTGTAAAAGTTGCATCATGTATAGTTTGGAAACCTCTTCAATGTCAAGCCTCTTATCCCAACCAACGACAGCCCCACCTTTATCTGTCGGCTTGATAACAATGTCTTGGCGTTTTTTTGAGTTTGAAAATTCGCGGAGTTTGGAGAAGGTTTTGGATTTGATTTTCCGTACTTTTAATGTAAAGGTCGAGTGCTTTAGATTGATCGCAAGGAGGGTCCATTTGGATTAACGTTGTGTATTAACCGGAAATTCATTGCGGTCCTTATCATTATTTGCAGGGCTACTGTAAAAGTTAAGCTGCAATCTCATTGAACGAAAGAAAAGATGGGCATCTGATAGTAATTGGTATTCCGAAGAGGAATGAATTTAAGACATTTACTTAGAACTGATCTTTATTGCTCAGAAAGTGGAAGATCTGGTGGAATGCAAACCACCAAGTTTGATTCATTATCCATTTTGTGAGACTTTGTGAGTTTAGGATTATTTGCAGTTTAAAGATGTTCCATTTCCTTTTTTTCAGCTTCAGATAATAAGTTATACAGCTCCCTATTATGACAATGAATTACCAAGTGAATTAGATTGAACAGCAATTAGCTATTTTGAGTAATCCCACGAAGATGGTCCTCCAAATTGTTTATCTTAATAGTTACTTGAGAGATTAAACGCTTGTGTGACTCTGAAATAATCCTCATGCGGAAAAAGCCCATTTCTTTTCAATGGCAGAAAGTTAGAGTCGTTCAAACGAATTAAAGGCACCAGCAGTAGGATGAAAATTAGTTTAGAAAAGTTTTGGAACAATATTTTTACGAATACAATTATTTTAAAAAATTGAACTGTATGGTATATCGAGTCTTCTTAAATATATAGAAAGCAAATTCACTACAATTATTTGATAAAATTGTTGGTAAGAGACTAAAGGAAGTCATAATAAAATAACGAGAAAGAGGTATGCCAGTGTTTGAAGATGAGTCGGTCAAGTAAAAGACAGAAACTTTCATCAGAGATCGAAGGCAACCCACGACACACTACTTCCGAAGAATGTGACAGAGGGAATCCTGACCAACAACAATCTCTTTCATGGCAAGATCTTCCGGCGCATATTTTGAGGGAAATCTACATGAATGTTGCCAAAAATGTAGACAGATGTGCCATGGCCCAGGTAATAGCTTAAGTTATCAAGCGGTGCAGTTTTATTACATTTTTAATGGGTGGGTGTGGTCTGGGTAAGAGAAGCTCCATTAAGAAACACCACAAATACAATCACACGAATTACTGATGGGTTGAAGTATGAATCAGTGGACTGACTTGTGGATGGGCTGGTAGTAGATTCGTGTTATGATCTATTGAATGAATTGTTGTAGTGTGGTGAATGTAAGATAATATATCTGAATGTTTTTAATTGTATAGAATGTTAAATATTATATTTTTTATTGTTTAAAAATGGTTCTTAAAAAAATAAATTTATGATTTGAATAAAACTTTTAATATTTTGACAACACTGTTAAAACTTTACTGCTTCAATAAAAAAATTGGTAAATATTATTGGCACTTTATTTTAAGAAATGTAACAGCACACAGCTCTACTGCCTTTCAGTTTTCAATATCACATCAAATGTTTAATTAAACTTTAAAAAAATATTAAAAGATTTTTCAGAGTTCAAATTTTATGTATTTATTTTGTTTATACGTTTTTACTATTGCTAAAACAATTATATTAAAACCATATCCCCTTATACAAAACACTTATATAGATATAAAACACGAAAGTCACCATCTTGCAAGACTCATGTGGACTGCTAACTAAATGTGTATCCATTTATAAAGGTGTGCAAATCATGGCACGATGGCTTTTATGACCCAGTACTGTGGAGAAAAATGATATTTGGATTCTGCTCACGGATGACAAGACGGGATCGAAGATTTAGTGAAGAATTTGCAATGGATATTTCACCTGGTAAATGTATCCGCAATATCACTATTACAAAAACACCTTTATATACTTATATGACAAATTACACTGAAGTGATAAATGCTAATAATAAATCATAAAAAACTACAAATATTCTGATAAAATCAACTATTTACAATCACCATAATTGATTGATTAAAATACGAGCATTCAGCAGTTATTTAAATCATTAAGTCTAACGTTCTACATTTCTTTCTTTCATTTGCCAGAGCAGAACTATTCACATAATTCTCACGTTTCGTTGAAAATTCATCTTTACGTTTCTCTCACTTAGGCTGCAAGGCAATGAAAATGGGTGAGGTGTTGTCAACTTATTTAGAAGATGTGGTCATAATTTACGAGGAAAGAAATTGGTATTTAAAGGAAATTAATGATGTCGGCGATTTTCAACAATTTTCTAAACATTTGAATGCGACTAAACTGAAAAGATTATACATTCACCATCTCAATATTGTAAGGTCTGAAGAAATGAGCTCTGATTTAAAAAACGCATTGGAAAGTTTAATTAGGAGTCAGACATCTCTTGAGGTACAGTTATTAGTTCCTGCTGATAATTTTCAGGAAGCATCTTGTGTGATTTTTGTTTAAACCATGGGACGGGTATTTCAATAGGAATAATGAGTTTTATTACATTGTGTTTTTTTTAAAGCAATGAGTCATGCAAGTATCGTGATTAAAGGGTGATAAAAGAACTGGGACTTATAAAGAGACAGAAATAAATAAAATTGTAAATAATTAAGGAATTAAACAGAAATAATTATATAATGTTTTATGACGTTGAAGCTTGATAAAGGAAAGAAAGAGTAAGAATATATATATATATATATATATATATATATATTTTTATTTTTTTAATTAACATTACTTTAAGACAATGAAACTGTCTATTTATTATGTGTGTTTTATTGCATTTTTTAATAAAAGTGTTTTAAATGCCATCATAACACGGCTTTAGAAAAAAAAACAGATCACGTGAAACACAATTCATAGGATTAATAGATGAAATAAAAAAGGGTTAGACAATAATGATCAAATAGATATAATATTACTAGAATTCTCAAAAGCATTTATTGACAAAGATCATCACCTTAGTTTACTTAAAAAACTTAACTACTTTGGAATATCAGGTCCCTTACATCAGTGCTTCTCAAAGTTGTGGTCCGCGGACCGGTGCCGATCCGTGGGCCATCCGCTGCCGGTCCGCAGATGTTCTAAAAAAAATGACAGAAAAAATTGTCAGTGCAGGGAAAATAGTCCACCGGTCCCTGGTGGAATGGAAAAATTCCTACCGGTCCGAAATACTAAAAAGTCTGAGAAGCACTGCCTTACATCACTGGATCAAATACTTCCTTTTGGGTAGGGAGCAAACTATAATAATTAATGGATCTAAATGTGCACCAATAAAGGTTAAATCAGGAGTTCCACAAGGAACTGTGCTAGATCCCTTACTCTTTTTAAATCCCTTATATTAACTTCGCGGCCGTCTCTCTCTCTGTCTTGGGCTCGGCGGGCTGGGCGGAAAAACAGAAGTCAAAAATGACCCACTTCCCATGATCCGATCGAACTGAAATTTGGCACACGGACCCGTCTGACCTAACAATGCATCGTATCAAAATCAGATCGATCGAACGTACCGTAATTAAATTAATGCATTTTTAGTTTATCCTTATATGAGGTATGTAATTTTAATTCACGGTTTGTTATTGTTTTTTTGCCACGTGAAATTTTGAGCTGACGCATTGAGGCGACCCAACGAAGCGACGGGCGCTTTTGTTTACATTTTACGTGTCACTCTGAGCTCGGTCAAGCGAATCGGTGACCAGACTTTTCCCCTCTCCCCCCACCCACCCCTCCCCCCCCCCACTAGGGTTATGATGCAAAGTTGAGTTAAGACAGATTCAGTCTGTAAATGTTTGAAAATAATCAATACTGTTAGTTATGTCTCATATATAAGGGATTTATAGTCAAAAACTTTGTTTTTACGGGTTTGTTTTATTAAATCCCTTATATTAACTTCACCGGCGTCTCTCTCTCTCTCTCTGTCTTGGGCGGGCGGAAAAACAGAAGTCAAAAATGACCCATTTCCCATGATCCGATCGAACTGAAATTTGGCACACGGACCCGTCTAACCTAACAATGCATCGTATCAAAATTTCAGATCGATCGAACGTACCGTAATTAAATTAATGCATTTTTAGTTTATCCTTATATGAGGTATGTAATTTAAATTCACGGTTTGTTATTGTTTTTTTCCCACGTGAAATTTTGAGCTGACGCATTGAGGCGACCCAACGAAGCGACGGGCGCTTTTGTTTACATTTTACGTGTCACTCTGAGCTCGGTCAAGCGAATCGGTGACCAGACTTTTCCCCTCTCCCCCCCCACCCACCCCTCCCCCCCACTAGGGTTATGATGCAAAGTTTGAGTTAAGACAGATTCAGTCTGTAAATGTTTGAAAATAATCAATACTGTTAGTTATGTCTCATATATAAGGGATTTATAGTCAAAAACTTTGTTTTTACGGGTTTGTTTTATTAATTTATAAAAATGCTCTACCCAACAACATCTCAACAGGAACAAAAGTTAGGTTATTTGCTGATGATTGTATGATCTATAGAACAATTAAATCTGAACAAGATAGCAACATTTTAGAAAAAGACTTATTTCATTCATGGAAAGGAACTACATCAAACTAAAGATGCAAAATACTTAGGAGTCATGACAATTGAGAAACTATCACGGAATCCCCATGTCAATGAAGTTATTAAAAGATTAAACAAAATCTTAGGCTTTATAAAAAGAAACATGCACAAATGTAATAAAGATATGCATCTAAAATGCTATCTCGCTTTGGTGAGACCTGTACTAGAATATGCATCTTCTGTATGGGACCCATCCACCAAAAAAAACATTGATCAACTGGAACAAATTCAAAAAAGAGCTGCCAGATTCATTACTGGAGAATTTTCAAAACTGACAAGAATAACACCATTAGTTAAATCATTAAACCTTGAAACACTAGAGGATAGAAGAACCAAGAGGGAAATTGTAATAATTATACATAATTCAATTAATTCTAATTTAGAATGACAACACAAAGATAACTTAATACAACCATCATATAGACATAGGGATAAAAATACCTTTCTTATTCCGTATGCAAGAACAAACTCATACAAATTTTCGTTCTTCCCGTCCGGAATTCGAGCGTGGAGTGGGCTGCCTGTAGAGACCAGGAAAGCCAATATTTTATCAACATTTAAAACTCTAAAAAGAATACAGGACTAAACACAAATCAGAGATAAGCGTAGGACGCAATAATCTTCTGTATATAAGGAGCGTCTGAAACAGATAAAATAAGGTGTTTTCCGTCTACTGTGATTACAAGGTGATAATACAAGAGGGGCTGATAAAGATTTTTTTTTAAACATAGTATAGAATTGAAGCATTTAAATGAATAAAAAGTGTTCAACGTTTCATGACGTCATAAAGAAAAGTAATAGTAAATTTATTTCGTTTCTTTTTTTAATTTACAGGCTTAATTTTATTTCAATTACTTTAAATTAATTTAAGACGCTGACACAATTGTCATGCACTCTAGTTACGCAATCTATCCTTATTTGAATACCAAATGTTGCTAACTCCGCTTTCTCCATACCACACCTTTTTGACAGGATATTTGTCAACAATGTTCCCTTTAAGCTGCGTGGCTGTTCGGTCGCGCACACATCTGACCGACGCAGCGCAACTTAGATATACTGCGCAGAAGGTCTGGTAAATTTTCAAACAAAATTTGATACCGCGAGATTTGTACACGAATTTTTTTTTACTTTGCAAACGTACCAACAAACCATAGAGTGAAAATTGCTTGTAAGCACACCGTATTAAATCCGATGTATGTAAATGTTTTTAACAACCTGTTAAGCACTGTATTCTTTAAGTTGATGTTCAGAATTTTCGATATTCTTTAATATGGGGGCAAAAAGCATGCTTGCCATATTTTCCGGCACTTATCGCAGATTTCTGAAAAGTTTTCTTCGTTACTCCTCATTTGTTATAGTGTTAGATCGTAACTACTTTTTTCGTAGGCATGATCAAAATACATTAACGCAATCTTTTTATTTATTTTCAAGACACTGTTCATTGAAGGGACAAAGTTTGAGCCCCGAATGGGTCTGGAGTTTCTAGAATTCCTTGCTGATGTCCTTGGAGATACCGTTTTGAATCTATCGCTAATGGACTTCTTTGATTATCACTACCGCGGCTACCGGGTGCAAAAATTCATAACAGAAATGCAGGTTATTGCTACATAAGTAATAATTATTTGCTATTAAAATGTATTAGTTTTGTTGTTTACATGATACAAGACACATGTAACAAAATAAGTGCTGCTGAGATTTTTAATTATTATTAAATATTATCTTGGTCTAACATGTAATAATATTAATAAAAATAAATAATCTTAATTATTCAATTTTCAAATTTTTAAAGAAAGAAGAAAGGGTTAAAAATAATCCTTTACGGTTATTTCTAAATGTATTATTCAAAATAAGGGACATTTTCCCGTTAATTTTTTTGGGACTCTAAGATAAACAGCTTATAAAATTACATTGTCCATAATTGTTTTTATTACAAGTAAACTTATTTTAAAATTATTATATTTAAAATATTCTCAGAAATTTCACCGCCTCAGCTCAATTCACATCAACTATTTCATGTTGTGTGATGACATCCTGAAATTATGGGCCAAGAATTGTCCATTACTTTCTTACATTCATCTGAAAAGTGAAGATTTGATATTCAGTGGGTACTTTAATGAGCTGCTTTATTTTTATTTATTCAATTTATTATTGGTATTGTTTTGTTTTGTTTTTGTTTTTTTTTAAAATTTTTAAATCTTTTATATTAACTCGTGGTGTCTGTTTGGTTGCTTGCTTGTTTTTTTGTCGAAAACCTTGGATCGATTTTTAACCCACTTTCTCGTAAGGTAGCGAGTTGAAATTTTGCAGGCAGTTTTGTGCTGTTGTTAAAAACGATGTATCAAAATTTGAGATCGATCGCATGTACTGTAATTAAATTATTGAATTTTACATTATTTTATTAACTCTATGTATCATGTTATTTTTTTAGATAAAGTGTCGCGGTTCGTATTATATTGAATGACCTTTTTTATTATGTTCATGTTGGGTGATTCGGTGCGATTATATGGACTATAATTTTTAAAAATATATTCCCGATCGGTACGCATTATATTAAACATGTTATACGAGACATAACTAAATTTTTTCAGTTTTGGATTGTCGTAAGTTGCGTATTATAATAAACATTCTTTTAGCTATGTCTTGTACATAAAGGATTTATAGTCAAAAACGTGGTTTGTTAGGTTTTTATTTTTATTTTAATGGTAATATTTTTAAAAAGTAAAAGAGTACGTACATATGATTAAAGAAACATATGATATTTAGACAAATTTCCAAAAAAGTTACCTTAGGTAATTTGTGTGCTAAAGACAGATGTATAAATGTCACCTCTTATTATTGTGTATGATTTGCAGTTTTTCTTCCTTTTTTAAAGTCCTTCACACAAATGCAAAAAACAACTCGACCGAACAACTTATTTGACTTTCAAGTATTTTATTATAGAGCAATATTTACAGTTATACGTATTTTCATGTATCCATGTTCGAGAGTTACGCACTTACAGAATATATTTTTAGGAAGAATAATGAATATATCCATTGTACTGACAGAAGAATCTTATTTTTTAAATATTTAATTACGCAGTTTATGAAAATAAGTATTCAAAATATGCTTTTTAATATTTAAATTAGCCTGCTATATTTGTAAAGTATTTTCTCATCAAATCATTACTTCATATAATTGACAGACTGAAGACAATATTAAATCTTTATTGCCAAAATTCCACCTTGAAATTAAATTGAATTTTTTTACTTTATAAATGGTAAACGCTAAAATAATTAACTCGTTTTACATAATGTAGATATTCCCAAACTTTCCCTTTTATTAAAACAGAACCTACACTGATAAGCAGTAAAGCGTGGCAAAGTTTGCTGGTCACAAATCCAAATTTGTTGGTAGAATTCCACATTCAAGGGTTCTCATCCACTCACTCCTTGACGCGTATTTTATCGCCTGCTATGCCCGTCTCCAAAATAAAATATGTTGGCTGTGAGTACACGAGTACATCGGAAACTGAGGTAAAGGAAAGTCTTTAAATATTCTACGGTATCTGGACATGTCATTCCATTTACTCAGTTGTGTCCTTATAAACGCCTGCAAGGGCAAAAGTTTATAATAAATTGTGTGCATGTAACAACTTATAATCCAGTTATAATTAGCATTGTATTATGGAAAATTTGTTTAATTTTAATAAGTAATAAGGTATTAAAATGATTCATTTTGTTTGTTCATGAGATGGGAATTCTTTAGGTAATGTCATGGCCAACTGTGTAATTTTTTTTCTTTACACTGCCGTGTCATTTGCAATCATCATCTATGGCACTTCAGCCCATGTAAGGGTTTGGCCTGCTCCACAACATCATTCCATTTGAATTGATCCATGGCTTTCTTCATCCATGCCCGAACACTCAGCTGGTGTATGTCCATTTCCACATCATCAATCTATCACATATTGGGCGACCACTGAGTCGTCTGCCCCTCGTCTTCTGCCTGTAAATAACTTTTGCTATTCTACATTCTGGCACCTTTTCGACATGTGCAGCCCAGCGCAGTTTTCCTTTTTTTATCATTGTGACAATGGGTGAGTCTTTGTACAAATGATAAAGTTTTTGGTTTGTACGAATTCTCCAGATATCACTTTCTATCACTGGGCCGTATATTTTCCAGAGGATTTTCCTCTCCCAAGTGATGAGCAGGATCTCTGCTTTTCTTGTCAGGGTCCAAGTCTCACGAGCGTAAGTTACTACCGGTCTCATGATAGAGGTGCATACTGTTCAATTTTTTCCCCTTGAATGGTTTTTACTTCATAGAATTTTTTGTAAGCTGAAGTAGGAACGGTTGTCTCCTGTTATCCTTTCTTTCACAACCGATGTTAACTAATTGTGCTCGTTTGAAGTTGTCCTAGATATTTGAATGTAACAACTCTCTCAAATTTTTGGTTGTTTGTTCTGATGTTATCATCAGCATGGGTGCTTCTTGACATTTTCATATATTTTGTCTTCGGTTCCTATATAACAAGACTAGCTTTGGCAGAGGTATTTTCAAGCCCTTAAAAACTTTAATTATGTCGAGATGGTTTCTACACAGGAGCGCTATATCGGCTGCATAAGCCAGGTACTGTAATGGTTGGCTATAAAAGGTTCCTGATTGTCTTTGTTCCGTATTATCTCTCTGAAAGTAGTTTGTTATGGTTCAGCTGTTTCTCACGTGTATGATTTAATTATTATTATTTTAATATGTCATATGTATTTTGTGGTTTTGCTAAATGAGATCAGTTTGTTATACTAAAATTTATTCTTGTAAATTATAAACTTTTTCGATTAGTTTAAAACACAATCTAGAAGTTGGACAAAGGACATTCATTTACTATAACTTCAGTATAACAGCTGGTAAACAGTCTCACTTTGTTCGCCAATGAAATCAACACAGTTTGGTATCACCACTATCCATACCAGCTTTGTAATTCAGGGGTTGGTGTCATGGCTCGTGATGGTTGATGACTCGGCTCGTTGCTGCCCTGATACACACCCGTAGTCCGTCTGTGCTGATACACACACGCGATCGTCCACTGTCAATGAATCATGATTGCCAAGTGATATTATACTTGGATTATTATGAGAGTTGTCCTTACCCTAGGGGTCGGGAATCCATGGCTCACGAGCCAAATGTGACTTTATTGATGGCGGCATCTGGCTCTTAGACAAATGTTCGATTATTAAAAGAAACTTTTATTCAGATTCCCTTGATCGACATATTAATTGCATATAAAAACAGCATAACAATGTTATTAAATATATTGCAGAGACATACTTATTGTACTTTCAGTGTTGACATGACACAACATTAAAACTTTTACTTGAATTGTTAGTTTTAAACATTATGTATGGCTCTCTTAGAATTACCTGTCACAATACGAGGTGTTTATGGCTCTCTCAGACAAAAAGTCTCCCGACTCCTGCCCTAGCCCATCCTTCGGTTGTATCAAATTGATCAACATCAGCTAAAATAGAAGAGTTACCAAGTTACTAAATCTTTGCGTGGAAGACATATACATATTTATATTTAACATATCTTCGTAAATTATGTTATTTTTATCATCAGCTAATCCAAATGCTGCATTGCATAGCAAATTATCACAACACAATAACATATCTCTCCTTGGTCATTGGAGGATATTTCCCCAATGTGAACAAGACGTTCGTACAAAACATATTGTGTGACTGCCGAAAGCTGTAAGTCTATCATATGTGAATTATACTTCTGTGATTATTAAAGTTTTATCTAAAGCAGAGGTGGGCAAACTACGGCCGCATGCGGCCGCCAGGGTATATTATGCGACCCGTAGTGCTGCCAAAATAAGAAAGAGTGAGGACGATTAACGCAAATTTATTGACAAGAGGACCGCTAAATAGTTACTTCATGAACGTTGGAAGCAAAGCAGTCAGCTTGCTGTACCTTGAGTGTGTGATTGTCATTCAGAAGTGCACTTTAAAAAGACACCATAAAACAATAAAAATCAATTTCTGGAACAATTTAACGAGCGAATAGAGAAAATGGAAATACCAGGATTTGATTAATAATTAAAAGACGCAGCAAACTTTTTTTATCAAACACTCTTCAATACAAGATTCTGCAACGAAAACCAGTTCGGTGCTGTCCCATATGATTGTAAATCGGAATCAAAGATTTTATTGCGGTAATCTCTTGCATTGGACAAAAATACCGATGTACAGGACACAGCACAAATTATTGTTGGGATTTATACGGGGGATAAACACTCGTTCTGAGCTCAGTTGGATGCCTAGGCTGTGGAATTCGACAAGAGATTTCAAGACTTCAAGAACCTTGAACCTCTGATTAATATCCTCAGTTCGCCACTTCGTGCATAAGCTGACACAACACCAGAGAATATATAGTTAGAGCTGCTTGACCTACAATTAGATTATGACATGAAGGAGAAGTTTAAATCATTTAAATCAGTTCTTCTGCTGGAGTTTTATGGATGTTTGCCAGCAGCAGTATTTTTATACTTAAAAAACTTTGCTGCGAAAATTTGGTCACTATTTGGGTCCACATACATATATGAGCCAGCTTGTTCTTGTATAAAAATAAACAAGTCTATGAAAAGATCAGTCATAGAATCACAACCATTAAACTTGTTCCAAAGTTCAAGAACATTATCCAAAATTGTGAACAGTAACTTAATTTTCATTAATTATAATTGCACTCTATGATCAGCTTGTATGTAAATTACGTTCTGATAGGTAACAATAAATTTTTGTTGAAATAATTATGAATAGTAAAATCTTATTATCAAATTTTAAAAAAAGGCAACGTGCATGTGTAATAGTATGTGAATATAAAATAAAATGACAAGTACATGTGTGTAATTATTAATTCATATTTTTATACTTTATAAATTGTAATTGAAGTAGACAAAATATATATGCGGCCGCCTATAACCATGCATTTTTGAATGCGGCCCTCCGAAGAAAAAGTGTGCCCATCCCTGATCTAAAGGATTTCCTTACACTCACTAAGAAATACTCGCATATCCTTTGTAACACTTGTAAATCTGCATTTGTAAAAATTGACAAGGTTTTTGCTTAAGAGAGATTTTTGATCCATAGAATAGTTAATTTTGTAGCTTTCCACGAGGAAAGGAAAGCGGTTGAGAGGTCAGGTGTAATAGAGTAAAACAAGTCTGGAGGCTTCCTTGTACTGATCTCTCAATATTTATCAGCAACAACGCTTTAACAAACAACTGAATTACATTTTTAAAATTAATGTGAAACAATATTTTAGGAAACTTAGTTGATGAGAGTTTGGAAATAATGTGTTGGGGGTTATAGTGTGTTTAGTTGAGAGGGTATCTTTGAAAGTTTAGATAGTCTAATTATATAGGGCACACTTGACTTCTGGGGCTTGTTCAATTTGGTACTAAACAACCAGGTCAGTCGGTATCTTTAAAGTTACTAGCATTACGGGCTTGGAATAAAAAAAGCAGCGTAAAAATAATATAATTGTCTACTTTATTATTAGCATACCTTACAATATTATAATCATTGAGCATATATATATATGTGTGTGTGTGTGTATACGTTTGCTTGCTTGTGCGCTCGTGTGTGTTTTTAAAATCATTTGTTCAAGAATATAAGCTTAAAAAATTACCCATCTCTTCCTTTTCCGTGGATGAGAAATCATCTCAGTTGAAATGTGGTTCAATTCAATTTGAACAATGAGTTTCATTCTAGAGCGTGTGGAGAAAGTTGATCGTCAACACTGTGAAACATTATGGGCTCCTAAAGGAAAGACGATTTCTTTGTAAGGTCGAGCCCTGAAGACCCGGCCAGCTAATCTAGATATATAAGAAATAATTTACATTCTATGCACTGCACTGCTTGTCTAGTCAACTTCAACAGACTCTTCATGACATAAGGACAGCAGATTGTGTCACCCTATCCTGAGTCGTGCAACATGTGCCACAGCCAGGGTCTTCTATTTGGGGTTTAATCTGTGCGGGTAATAGTTTGCTCCAGCTAAGGAAAATCTCAGCATTTGTTATTTCGCCTTGTCAAAACTACGACATCATCAAATTGTGACGGGTGTAAGAACGTTATATAATAGCTTGTATCACCATAAGTAACAGTCACGTAAAACTTGGTTGGTGATAACGTAACTTTTAACTCTTGTTAGGAACATGTTAAAATAATAAGCCATAGGATAATAAAGGATTTATAAAATCATGTAAATAATTTGAGACTTAATTTTTTTTTATATTTTCCTCCTCTTAAGGTTGCCCTTTACGTGCGATGTATTCCTGCGTCAACAAGGAAATCATATATTTTGGAGGCTCTCACAAGAAACTTAAAAAATGGACATAGAAATTTATTTTCAGCTGTTTTAAATTTTTAATATTGATATATCTATACTTTACTATAAGATTTTAATTTTTACAAATGTGTTTGAAACAAATAGCTCGAACATGAGAAGTGATACAATTAGAAATATGCATCAAATTGTTGATGGCATTAAGCACAATTTGATAATAAATATTATATAATTGTCTTTCAAATATTTCATATTGTTTTAGTTGTCATATTTGATGTGTATCTTTGGATGCATGTTTTAAATAAGAAGGCGTTTCATTATGTAACGAAATATTGTTCACGTCGTTTTATAGTTATTTAAAGCACTGCGTATCACAGGAGTTAAATGTAGCTCTAAATAAACGATTACTAGAGGAAAGAGGGAAGATGACTTTATTAATCTTATCCCATATAAACAAAATACAACGTCACTAATATCATCGCGTAGGGGTGCCTGGAGGACTCTCATACGTGGCCAATGCCATCTGAAGAAGCGCAGATGTCAACGACGTTTGACAGCTGCTCCTGGTGGATGAAAATGGTTTAAAGAAAAGAAGCAAGTGCTGTTCTGCAATTCAAAACTGTATCTCAGCGCAAGTCAGATATGTGCGTGTCCGCAAACCTGAAAGGGAACTTTGAAAGGGATACCGATAAATAAAATTAGTCTTCTTTACAATAGAACTAAAAAGCATTTACTGTAGTATTTATTTTAAAACATTTTTAAGGAGTATAACTTCAGAATATATTTATTTGCGATTACGACATGGTAATAATAACATAAACAAACTAATAATGCGCACTAAACCTTTGTAATTGATTGTATTGTAAATGGTACCAAGTTGTAATGGTGTTTCCGTAAATAATGTGTTTTTGTGTGATTTTTTAATGTTTAAACAGCAGCGCAACTTTGAAGGGATGTAAACAGAAATTTAAAAAAAGTGATGTATACATAGTATGCATATTTTTATTTTGTCCAGTGCGTTCTCTAACTTTGGGCTCACCATCAGCACAAAGAAGACAGAAGTGTTATAACAGCCGACCCCAGGCAAATCTTATACAGAGCCTAACATATTCATCAATGCCAACAAAATCAACACAGTGAGCCGCTTTACCTACCTTGGCAGCACACTGTCTCAGAATGCCAATATTGATGACGAGGTGAACACGAGAATCTCAAAGGCCAGCGCAACATTCGGTAGATTGCATGACAGTGTGTGGAACAGAAGGGGAATCAGCACCCAAACAAAACTAAAAGTATACACAGCTGTTGTGCTTCCCACCCTATTATATGCATGTGAAACTTGGACCGTATACCAACGCCATGCGAGGTTGCTGAACCACTTCCACACCAAAAGCCTTAGAAAAATTCTCAATATAAAATGGCAGGAAAAAGTTCCAGACACCGAAATATTAGCCAGGTCAGGACTTCCCAGCATCCACACTATCCTCATGCAAAGCCAACTACGCTGGGTGGGGCATGTAGTGCGCATGCCCGACCATCGCCTCCCCAAGGGGCTCTTCTATGGTGAGCTTACAGAAGGGCATAGAGCACGCGGAGGTCCACGTAAGCGCTACAAGGATGCACTGAAAAACAGCTCTGAAGGCCTTCGACATCGGACATGACTCCTGGGAAGCAGCAGCCAGAAACCGAGCCCACTGGCGCTCTATGATACGGAATGGCGCAGCTGTCTGTAAGTCAAACAGACAACAGGCTGCTAAGTTAAAGCGTCAAGTCAGAAAGGACCGTATCCAAAACCCTCCTGAATGGACCGCATCCATCTCTTGTCCGACGTGCGGACGCCTCTTTCGTGCCAGGATAGGGTTAATAAGCCACCAGAGGACACATGTGGCAGCCCAGCAAATATGAAGAGAGTTTTCATCGTCGACCACGACGGACGAACAACAACAAATTTTTTATATTTTGGATGATGTTGAAAACAATATTATTTCCCTTTATATTTTAATTAATTAATAATATACTTGGTCATTTTATATAATTGCACTCATCTATAAAACTGCAACATAATTCTATGAAGAATTCGAGAGTATTAAATGGACCCAAACACATTAATACATGAGATTCTCCTTGCGGTCAATGTCAATTAGTGACTAGAACAACCTTTCAAAAGTATCAGTTTATTCGACATCCTTTTGCGCATCTGTGTCAATTATTATGTTACCTCATCACTCCCGACCCCCCCTCCCACTAAAACTCCCGAAAAGCAAACATTAAAAATAATATCTTCGAATATGTCTTGACAAAACCCCAAAATTATTTACAGCCATGACAATCAGACTAATAACT
Source organism: Ampullaceana balthica (assembly GCA_944989445.1). NCBI lineage: Eukaryota > Metazoa > Mollusca > Gastropoda > Lymnaeidae > Ampullaceana > Ampullaceana balthica. The sequence continues at coordinate 117,236 of CALYLW010001187.1, read as the reverse complement.
GCGGGCCCTTTGAAAATATACAATTGTTAAAATAAATGTTTTCACAAAGCATCAACTTTAATATAACAATAAAAATTAGAGTATTGATTGCGGTCCCGAAACATATAAGAAATTATTATTTTCTAAAATTAAATTTTATATCTTAAGGTTTGGATTACATAATCCGTTTAGTATTTTATAGTTTATGAAAAAGTCCAGGCAGTCATTTTGTGATTTGTTTAATAATTTAATTTAGTATCGCTCTAAATTCATATTATTTCATTTTCTATGCACGCTCACGTGGTTACTGAATAAATGTTGACATAGAGTCAAACTTTAATTAAGGCAAAATGTAATTCAATATATCGTATTTAATTTTAATTTTCTTTTATGCATATACATTAATTCCATAGAGTGTTTCCTCATTGTTGATCAGATTACAACGAGTTTTATATTTATGCAAGAAATGATTTATTTTTTTATTATTATGGTGTCATCAATATTCAAAATTCCCGTTGTCTCTATGTATGTATGTTTGTAATGTATTATATGACGTCATTGTTTGATCTTATATTTAATACAAGGTGTGCATCAAAAGGTGTGCAAATTAAAGATGCGCTGTACAAAAATATTATATGACGTCATTGTTTTAGCTCATATTTTAATTTTTTGAAAAGGGAACAATGTAGAAAGAGGATTTGATGATGGTTAATTATAAAATAAAAAAACAAAGGGGGCGCCGTAGGCGCCCTATAACCTCTATTATAAAATACTTTGTGGACATTTCAGGAAGTTTAATATTTCGTATTTATCAAACAAGGACAAGTTAGTTGGGCTTTTGAAAAGGTCGGCGCCGTAGTGCATTTTTTCAAAATAAATAGATTTCAGCTGAAAACTTCCGTCATTTTTGACGGGTAATACACTAGTAAATTTAGAAACGCGCAAGGAATATTGAATCAAGTGAAGGAAAAAGCTTATTAATAGCACATTTAATAAGGGAAAATTAATGACATGAGTAGACAGAAAGTATGCCACTTGACAATTAACATTTGTATAATTTATGAAATATATTATATTTTCCGTTTATTTTAAGTATTTAAGCTAAGCTTATCTATAATCAAGAAGTGCAGTTTTCTTCAATAAAATGTAATGCTTAAGTATTTCTAACTATTTACATTCTTCAAAATTAGAAAATGATTTTTTTTTAAAAGAACATTACACTCTGAATTTTATTTAATGAGATAAAAGATTCAGAGAGGCTGTATTTGCAGAATAAATATGTACAAATTTTAACCCCCATTTCACCCCCCTCAAAAAAAAATACAAATACAAACAAATTACAAATTATATAAAACAAATTAGAACTGCATAAACTAACGGTTAATTAATCGATTAAAATTTTAATAGATTAAAATTAATTTGATAAATTAAAATTCGATTAGAATTTAAGAAAATATCTCTATTTCTTCAATTTAGTAATAATTTATATATATTTTGTTACTTCCATACTTTCCAATGCGTTATTATTATTTATTTAGACGGGAATACTTTAAAAAAAAGTTTTGTTCCTTATTTCTTGCAAAGCAGAACGAATTTGCTGTGTTACGTCACCAAATTTTGGAGCTATGGAACTACCGCGACTTAACCGATTTCGCGAAATAATGAATCTCAACTTAACGGGATCTATATATGCATTATAAAAAATAATTAATGGAAATTAATCAATTAATCGATTCAATTTTTCCCCATTAATCAAACATTTTTTAAAATCAGTAGCAGCCCTAAAAAATATACACACTTTCCCAATTCACAATTAATATCCAAAACTAATTTTTCCCCTTTAAGATAAATTCTTACATCCGTCGTTTTGCAGTTTTTATACCGTCAAAATGTTTAAATCTTTTTTTACAATAGACTGTGTTCTAATATCATTTTAAGTATAACATCAGCATACAATGTTTGGCATCTATTTCAATTTAAGTTAATAAAATCATCTAAAAAATTGTGAAAAGAAAGTAAAAGATATATACAAACATGAAGAAAGTACAGTTATTTTCTTTAGTAAATTTCATCTTTAAAAAAAAATGAAAATATTGTATACAATGTTGCACAAACTTTGGTATCTTATCATTAGTCTTATGTCTCATTTATTACTGCTAGCTCCTTCAATAGAGAAGATCATTGCGTGCTACGTTCTGCTAAGAACATAATAGCAAGTGACACAGCGAACACACGCCACAGCTAACAGTGACCACGCTATTTCTAAGCCACCTTTGTTTCGCCAAGGGTAAGGTAACCATTCGGAGCTGGGAGGACCCAGAGTACAAATACCTGCTTTCGCGGAGAACACAAAATTATACGTCAAGCCTTTATTGAAAATCCCTTTTTGAAATGTATAAATATTTTAAAATTATTCTTAAGATAAAATCTTTCTTGTATAATTTATAGCTTTACCGCGTTTGTCAAGTACATTAAAAAACCAACAATATAAAATGTTACTGCAGAATTAGATTTTTAACAAAAAATTTGAATAAAATATTTCAATTGGCATAACTTGAAACTGACTTTTAAAATTAAGGAAGAGAGAAGATTTATTTGTTTTGGGTAAATAGTCAACAGTTGATTTTTTGTGAGGTAAAAAATTAGTATAAATAGTTTTTTTTTAAATGCCAAGTCTGAGTTTCAAATTACATCAATTACTATCCTAATGAAAAAGTATTATAGTATATGAATATTAAAAATAATATTTTACAGAATTAAAATATAAATCTTAAACTTTGTCTTACAAACATATTCTTGTTATTGAAAAAAAAATATTGAAACAATTTCTTTTTCTAAAGATAACATAGACATCTGATACAACTTTCGATAAATTTATTAACTCTGATAACGCTTTTCATTAATCTATCATCTTTGTCTAGTCATTTACAACTTCTTTATATGTTTCTCGTAAATAAAATCCTTCTTCAACTAAATCATCTTGTTTTGACATCACACGATTTGCAAACGACATGAGGCCGACAAAACTTGTTCTTTCTTTTGTCACTTTGAAATCAAAAGATCATTCACCCTAAACAAATTAAAGAAAAGTAATTTCGTCGACCTTGAGCTATTCATACAATTCTTCGTCTCTTTTCCTTCTTTACTTACTTATGACGTGATTAATAATTAATAATTCTAGCTTACGTTTCCCAACCTGTGGGTCTCGACCCCCGAAATGTTTTCTGCGTGGTTTGAAGGCGACAGTTTTTTCATTCCACTAAAAATATTCACTATAATGCAATTTTGCAATGCTAAATTCGTACTCGTACATATAAATACATTCAACACCAAATACCTAATAGAGAATTTATAAAACCTTATGTTTAATTGCATTGGGGTCATGGGTCATATGGCTATTATAAAAAGGGGTCGCCAAGAGAAAAAGTTTTGGAACCTATGATCTAGCTATTCTTATTTAATTTCTTGAAGGATTCTTTTGCATATATTTAGACAGTACGGTAATGGATTGTGTTTGATAAAGTTTGATAAAGAGATAATAGCTCTTATTCTTTGTTAACTATTACACGGAAGCAGTTTTTTGTTTCTTATAACAGTTAATTTTTTTCCTAAGTTTTAAAAGAAAAGTTATAATTTGAAAAAAGGAATTTAAAAAAAAACATATTAATACTAAATTCTAATATTTTATTTAACTAAAATTCTATTTTTCTCATATAAAAAGACCCACGTTTCTAGACCTAGAATCTCTTTTTAATCACTTAATATACTTTTATAAACAAGTATGCATATTTTAAAAGAAAAAGAAAATGGGAATTCATATAGGACTTTTATTGGACTCACCAGCTTGCATCGTCTCTGAACATTTAACTTCATTCCAAACACCAAATTAAAATTATTTGAATAAAAAAAACTTTAAATGATTAAAGATGAGCCGGTCTAGTAAAACACAGAAACGAAAGGGACGCACTCCACGACACAATTTGTCCGAAGTTTGTTTTATGGTTAATCTTGACCAAAGAAAATATATTTCCTGGAGCGACCTTCCTGCACCTGTTTTGAGGGAAATATATTTAAAATTGGAAAACAATGTAGACAGATGTGCCATGGCAATGGTAATAAATATTTAATAGCTTGGGCAGGTCTATAGCATTGTTGGTAGGTGGGTGGGTGCTGTAAGGGAGAATCTGTGTAATGTTGTCTACGACAGAACTTTAAGAAAACCATATAAGCGCGTCATACGAAATATTTGTAGATAAATGGATCAGTTGAAGTATAAACGAGTAGGTATATGATACCATATACCTGTTTTGATCTTTTGATTGAATTTAAAATAATAACTCTGAATTTACTCATAGGCATAGAATGTTGAATATACAATTTTCATAATTTTGAAATTGTTCTATAAATAACATATATTGAATAACCCATTGACTTACAATTTTAACATTTTGATAGCTCTTTCCATAATATACTGTCGCGAAAAAAAACACCAAACAACTTGCAAAACTAAGGGGCAAATTACTTAAAGAAAAATTACAACACACCTCTCTACTGCCTTTCAAGTTTCAATATATTATCAATTGAGGTCTTCTAATTATTTAAATATAATTCTAAACACGGGTGTTTACAATATTTCTCAGTGTTCCAATAAATGTATTGTTATATTGCAAAAATATAACATTAAAACAATTTTTCCCTTAACAAAACACTTATATTGATTTTAAAAAAAAACAAGACTGATGATGTCAGCTCTCGAAAATTGTTTCCCGTTTTAAAGGTTTGTAAAAATTGGCGCAATGGCTTCTATGACGGAGTTCTTTGGAGGAAAATGGGATTTAGTTTCTTTCCACGAAATACAAATTTAGAGAGAGAATTTGGTGAAAAACTTCGTCTGGATGTTATACCCGGTAACGTATTCCATGTATCAGCAATATTACTAAGTAAAAACACTTGAATATACTGATATGTTAAATTATACGGCAAAGATAAATGCTGTTAAAAACATTAAGAAAACTAAAAATATTTTGACAAAATAAAATAATAATACTCACAATATTTTTTTGTAATTTCCATAGGAGAATTCATTAATTCTTAAGCCATGTAACCTAGTGTTCAACATTTTTTTCCTTGTTTTCTAGCCCGGATATGCACTTTTCACGTAGCTATGTTTTGTTACAAAGGTATCTTTAAATTTCTTCTTCTTTGGTTGCAACGCCATCAAATTGGGCAACTTATTGCCATCCTACTTAGAAGAAGTGGAAGTATATTTCATGAAAATATATAAATATAGGGCCAGGCAAATTATCGTCAATTTTCAAAAAATTTCGGAACTCTTGAATGTGTCTAGCCTGAAAAAAATTAAAATTTACAATCTTAAGCTGGGATGGCTTAAGGAAAATGAATTCTATGATTTACTAAACGCCGCTAAAGGTTTAATCAGGGGACAGAAAGCTATTGAGGTACAGTCATTAGTTCCTGCTGATAAGTTGCAGAAAGAATTGTGTTTTCCTTATGTTTAAATCATGGGAAGGGTATTTCATTTATAATAATAATTCTATTTCATTGTGTGTTTTTTTTTAAAGTTATGAATCATCCATGTATCTTAATTAACGTGTAATAAAGGAAAGGGGCTTATAAAGAAAAATATAAATAATAATATTTATATTATCAAATTATTACAAAAAATGTTTTATGCTGTTGACGCTTGATAAAGTATAAATGGTAAACGTATTTCGTTTCTTATTTATAAAATGAAATAAAATTTTATGTCAATTTCTTCGAACGTTAACAATAATTTAAGGCAATGACACTTTTCATATGATATGTTTTTAAATTTATTTTATTACTAGTTAATTTCAACACAACTCAATCGATCACCCTTCTATTGGCGTCCATAAACTAAAAATGCACTCTAGTTATGATCTTTATCCTTATGTGAATACCTAACAGTGCTAACCCCGCTTACCCCCCTCCCCCTCCATCACATCTTTTTTTTTGGAAAGGATACACATCAGTACAATTTTTTAATTTCAAAATATGCAATACTTTTTAAGAAACTTTTAATTACCATATACCTATCCCATTGATATTCAAATATCCCTAAATATTAGAAAAAAATCATAGTTGCCGTATTTCAGGGCGTTTAACAAAGATTTTTAAAAATAATCAACATTAAAAACACTTTTTAAAAACTAGTCTTATATTAAAAATACACAAATTTTCTACTTTTTAGTCTACGCATTTTACAGTAAGTGCAAAGCCAGCTTACCTTTTGACTATAAATCCATTATATAGGAGACATAACTAAAAGTAGTGATTATTTTTAAACGCGACATTTACAGACTGAACCACAATTATCTCCCCTGGTTTTAAAACTGGGCGTAGGGACGTTAGGGGGTGTGAACAGTGACGGTCGGCGTCAACGCGTGAATTGGGCACGTGAAAAAATTATAAACAAATAGTGGGACGGTTCCGATTAAACGTACAAAGCAAGTTAATATAAGACTAGTAATGTATCGTCGTTACACCTTATTTATTTTAGTGTTTTCTATTTAATATTTTATAGACACTGCACATAGAGGGGGCACAATTTCAGCTCGAATTCGGTATGGAATTTTTAGGCTTTCTTTCTGATGTCGTTGGAGACACCGTTTCAAATCTATCGCTAAGGGACTTCTTTCGCAATCCCATTCTTGACTACCGGGAGGAAGCAATCGTAGCAGAAATGCAGGTTATTATCACATCAGTAATAAACTCTACTAAAATGTATTAGTTTTTATTTTTTGCTTATAGGTTTAAAAGTGATTTTTTTGTGGTTATTTCCAAATTTAGGTTTTGAGTTAATATGTTACATGTTGGACTATAAGTTTAACTATTAATACAATTACATTGCCCAGAATATGTTTGTTAATAAAAATTTTATGTATAAAATATTCTCAGAAATTCCCTCGCCTCAACTCAATTCACGTCGACTATTGCATGTTGTCAGACACTATTCTCGAACTATGGACCCAGAGTTGTCCATTACTTACGCGTATTCATATTTTTGCAAGTGACAATTGGGTATTTGGAGGTGCGTTGATGAGTTTTATTAATTCGTTTTAAAAGTTACTTTAATTTTGAGCTTTGTGTATTAAACGCAAACTTTTACTTTAAGTTTTGCGATATTTTGTTTCCGCCTATTTAAATTCGTGTTCGGTCTTATAGCGATTAATCAATGAGCAAATTTGTTTTTTAACGCCAATATTTTTTAAAGGTTGTAGATATGAATAAAACAACCATAAGATTTTCAGAAAAATTTGAAACCCAGGATTTGAATAATGTGTGTGCTAAATACAGGTAACTAAATATCACCTCTTAAATTGTTGCTGATCTATCGTCTTTTTTGTTTGTTATAGCTTTAATTTTTCTTTCTTTTTATTGAATAAAAAAATACAAAGCGTTAAAGGCAACACAAACAACAAACCCCAAAGAAAACCTATATTTTTTTGGAAGAATAATTTAATTTGGACCTTGTTATGACCAAAGAATATTTTAAAAGAATGAAATTAAACATGTTATATTAATTGGTATTGGAACTATTCTTTTGTTATTTAAAATTTTCTATTATATTTCATATGCATGTTTCCATCAATTTATTGTGTCATATATTTTACAGAAATAAGACAATGATATAAGTTATTGCCTACAATTCACCATACAATCAAAATTATTAGACCTTTGACCCCCCCTAAAAATGATGTTTTTTTTGTCCCATAACCTCTTGGTCGTAAAGGGTTCTAATGTTTCCATTAAAACTTTCTCGGTGCTTGGTAGACCTTGGCGGCTCCCATCTCCTCTCCAGGTCAGCGGAGGACTTTTTAGCGATAGTCATTCATCAAAATTATTATTGTGGCTTTTAAAGTGGGCTCGATCACACGCCCCTCAGCTTGTGAGGCGAGCGCACTACTGACTTCGCTATCCAGCCGCCAAAAAAAAATGTTAGCAACGCAAAAAAACTTGGTTTAAACAACGTATTTTCTATTCACGCGATTTTACTTACTGTAAAGGACATGTTTAAGTCTTAATGATTTATAAAGGAAATATCTCTTTATATATATATTTTAAATGCATCCTCAAAATGATTATTATCAAAGCATGAAGTTAGAGCTGTGAATCTTTATGTTAAGACATTTCCACACTTTCCACTCTCCGACAGATTTTGAGATGATAAGCTACACAGTCTGGCAGGATTTGCTGATCACACATCCAAATTTGTTGGTAGAATTCAATGCTGAAGGGATCTACGGCGCGCGCTATGTCTGGCGCATGTTATCGCCTGCCATGCCCGTCTCCAAAATAAAATGGGTGTGCAATGAATTTAGTAATACCGTTGAAAATGAGGTAAGGTCAAGTCTTTCAATATTTTAAGGGGTCTGAACTTGTCATTCACTATAATAATTTTTTTGCTTTTAATGCCTGCAATGTTAAACGGTTCGCAAAAAAGTGTGTGAATGTAATAACTTATAACTGATTTAACTTGTGTTTTATAAAGTAAAAAAGGTTGATTGTTAATAAGTAATAAAGTTAAATTTAATTTTCTGTTATGGATAGATGATTATATGTGCTAATCTCAATCTTCCTAACTACTGCTCGTTGGTGGATATACGACAAAATCTGGATTTCTTATATTAACTTGTATACACAACTATGTTTAGTGTGATTAAGACCACAATGTCTTTATTCAAGATGTTGGGAATGTCTGTAAAGTACTGTGAACCTATAGTTGGTATGAGTATTATACTTTCAAGCGAGGTCATCCTAAGTTTGATATGGGCATTAACAACGAGTGAGGTCATCATAGGGTATAGATGTGACAACTATCCACACAAGCGAGGTAATCCTAGGATTGATATGGGCATTATCCACATGAGTGAGGTCATCATAGGGTAGATGTGACCACTATCCACACAAGTGAGGTCATCATAGGGTATAGATGTAACCACTATCCACACAAGTGAGGTTACCCTAGGGTTGATATGGGCATTATCGACACTAGTGAGGTCATCATAGGGAGATATGACCACTATCCACACAAGTGAGGTCATCCTAGGGTTGATATGGGCCTTATCCACACGAGTGAGGTCATCATAGGGAGATATGCCCACTATCCACACAAACGAGGTCATCCTAGGGTAGGTATGTCTATTATCCACGCTTGCGAAGTCATCCTAGTGTCGATGTAAGCACAATACACACAATGAGGTCATCCTATGGGTTGTATGAGCATTATCCACAGTAGCGAGGCCATCCTATGGTTGGTTATGGTCATTATCCACAGCAACTGAAATATAATTATAATTTATAAATATATATAATAATAAACTTAACTTCATAAATTAATTTTATTTTTTATCAATAGCTTATTCAACTGCTTCAATGTATAGCAACATTTCATGCCACTTTAAAAGAGCTCTTTGTGCTCGCTAGAGGACATTTTCCAAATGTTGATAACACGTTTGTACAAGACATATTTTCTGACTGCAGAAAATTGTAAGTCTATTAACATGTGTTAATTATAGATTAGTGATTATCAAGGTTTTCTTTTAAAGGATTTCCTTCCACCTAACTTAAAACCACTTGCACCTTGCCCTTTCCTTTGCAACTAAAGTAACTATAGTGAATCTGCAATCGTGAAAATTGACGATAGAAAAGTGTTATGTTGATTTGAGTTGCTGATCTATAGAAAAGTTAATTTTTGTTTTCATTAACAACAGGAAGTGCGTGTCAGTAAGGATTAAATAGGGTAAATATAGTGTGGGTTGCGGGGGCTTCTTTGCATCGTGCTATCAATATGTACTAGGAACAGCTTTTTAAAAAATCAACTAAATTATATCATCAAATTAATGCAAAACTATATTTTGAAAGCTTAGTTTTCATGACTTTGTAAAAATTGTGGTGGGGTTTTTAATGCTGTTTATAAGACATTCTAATTATAAATGGGAGTTTCAAAGTTTTCATAGACTAATTATAAAAGACACACTTGACTTCTCGGGCTTGTACCACAGGTTACTATACAGCAATATCAGTCATTATCTTTTAAGTTACTACCAATGCGGGCATTGCTAAAGACCGGTTCAATCGAAAATTCTTTATGGCTACTTCATTATTGACAGATTTTACCAAAATTGACCAATCTAAACAATTAAAATGAAAGTATGTCTGTCTGTGTGCATGTCCTTAATATAATATCTTACTACAACATTCATCAATTGCAAAAAAGATTTTTAATGTAACACTCATGGGTCGTCGGGTGCCAATAATGTTGTTTTTGTTTTTTTACCAATATGAGCTATAGAAATATTAGTTTAAGCGTTAGCTGTTTTGCCATTAGAAGGATCTTGACCAAACTTAGTACATAAAAACGTGATAGCCAATATTAAAATTTAAATAACTAAATCCATTATGATCCATATAAAAAAACCCAGATAAGCTATAACTTTTATCTTGTACTAAATGTGCCTGGCTTTCTAATTATAGGTTGTTTTTTTTACTTTTTAAGATGTATAATGTAACAATTTTATTTTATTTATTAAATTGTATAAAACTGCTCAATGTTGTTGATTACACTCTAGCAAAGGTTTCTAACTAAAATTTTTTTTAAAAATACAACTTATAAGAGGGCAATAGGCACAATTTCGTTTGTTAAAATCATATGAGATTTTATAAAATGTTTTTTAAGCATTTAATACTGGGTTCATAAATGGCAAATAGAGCATTGAACCCTTAATGTCAATTCCTTCTTGGCCTGGAGCCCTTATTATTAGGTTTTTTCTTTGGTAAACTTTAAACACTTTCTATTCTATTCGATTTCACAAGATCTTTGAAAAAATGTGTTAAATCATCAGTGTTGTGTACTTGTATATTGCACTGTTTTGGCCCAGTGATCTTTAACGACGTTCCTTTCCTTATATGAGATACATATGAGCCATATAAAGATTTCTTTTTAAACCGGCTACCAGCAACTTTCATCCTTTTGATAGGGTGCCTTGGGAAAGTTGTTGACAACACTTTCGATAAAGATTATGTTTATCTTCCGACAAACATTTTTTGTTGTTTGGGGTCATACTTATCTTTATAGGAGTTATTTTAAAAATAATTTAAACATTGTATAGTTGGTATATGCATGTTTTTGATACTTAAATATTCTGTGTGTGTGTGTGTGTCCCGTAACCTCGTGGTCGAAGTGGTTCTAATGCTTCCATTAGAACCCCTTAAGACCCATCTTCTCGCTGATGACTTTTTAGCAATAGTCAATTATCAACATTTATTATTGTGGCTTTAAGTGGGCTATATCCCACGCCCCTCATTTTGTGAGGCGAGCGCACCATTGACTTCACTATCCAGCTGCCACAAATATCAACACACATATTCATTATCATTGTCAGGAGTATGAGAATCACTGTAGGGGAACTGCGTTTTGGCGTGTGTGACACGTGGAGTATTATTATGAAATATGGCCACGACTTAGACAGAGGTAGGAGACAGGAGACAGGACAGAGTACTGCGGAGTTTGGCTGAAAAAGTAGGATCCCAGGTGTGAGATTAGGGACTCGAGATAGTTTTTAGTGTAGACATATAATATGAGAGTCAGCTTCGGATACTATGTGGATAGATGTACAGCTATTGGACCAGTAGTGTAGTCTGGACTTTGAGAGTAAGTTTGTATGGTGTAATGAGAGATATCAGAATGTGTATGTGAATAAAGAACTTGGTTCTTGTACACTGGAGTTGTACTTGTCATTGAAAGGTAGAGTGGCAGAGTGTTCAGAGTAGACGCAACGCTAAGATATACTAGAGACCATAACATCCATCATGATCCAGCTTGTAATTTATAGGAATTTAAAAATTACATTTTGCGCCATTCAAGATCGAATGCCTACATTATTTTTTAAAACTATTACAAGCTTTATAATTAAGTTCGACCTTATAATTTAATTAATTTTTTATTGGAATGGCAATCTACCTTATAACATTCTGTATCATTTTGAGAACAGGGTCCTTCAGTTTCATCTTTTTCCTTATGGAAGCTTTTAAAATATAATTTATCTTTTGCGATCACCATGAAACTTTGTGCATTTCTTTAGTACACTTCCGTGATAATTTCTGTCATAATTGTTTTTAAGAAGACCAACTAATTGCTTTTCTTTTTCCTTTATTGCCTTTCTTCTGAAATCGTTGTAACGCCCGACGGGTCAGCTGGTATATATATATATATA
>CALYLW010001187.1:0-100000 GCA_944989445.1 Ampullaceana balthica | reverse complement strand
TACATACATACATACACACATACATACATACATACATACATACATGCATACATATATACATACATACATACATACACATTTTGATTATATATAGATAAAAGGAAAAATACATTAAGGGGCCCCCAGGCCCATTCGGTTCAAGATTTACATTTTGAAAACCTGTTTATTTAAATTCAGTTTCATCATTGATATATATCTAAAGATCGTTAAAAATAGAATGGCAAATAATATCTAAAACATATACGAAAAAAAGATATTAAGGGGACCCCGGGCCCATTCGGTTCAAAATGTACATTTAGGAAACCTGTTCTTTTAAATTTAGTTATCTCATGTATATTCTCTCAAGATCGTTAAAAATAGAATGGCAAATAATATCTCAAACACATACAAAAAATACATTTGGGGCCCCCGGCCCAATCGATGTAAGATCTAAATTTCAACATGCTGTTCATTTTAATTCAGTTTCATCATGGATATATTTCTCAAGATCGTTCAAAATAGAATGGAAAATGATATATTTTTTTTTAAACAGTAGTGTAACTGAGTTGGTAAAGGGCAGAGGATCGGGTTGTATATTGGTTTGTGGAAAGGATAAGCTTGACAAAACAATTCTGCTGATCACACATGATTTCTGTAACTTCTGACTTGGCATTTGACATCTGGAAACCCAACACTCGGACCACGTTATATTATTGGAATATGTGATAATCATTTAGCTTTTATATATGCATGTATATAAATTATTGTTTAAGAATATACGCCCCAAAACCCCCAGCCGGGGTCCATATTCGGTGGTGAGTCTTTGCTGGCCACTGATTGTTCTTCTCTATATATAATATGTAAATGAAAGTATTCCTGTGTGTGTGTGTGTGTGCATGTTCTTTATAGCTGACTAAACCATTCATCCAATCATCATGAAACATTTGGAGACTGTTGAGTACAGTCCCGAATGGTAACTGGTAACTTTTTTTTCTAACGGGAGCCCATAATGTCATTTTTTGATTACATGGCCAATATAAATTTTAGTTTAAGCGTTAGCTACTTGTTAAATTGATTGATCTTAACCAAACTTAGAATATAAAAACTTGAAATCAAATATTAAAATACAATACGGCAGTGGCCCGCGAACACTTTTCCCCGTTACCCCAAAATATAAAACTTTATGTTAACATTACCCCAGTAAACGTGGATTCTAAAGGGTTTCATATGTCCCAAGTGAGTCTGCATTACCCCAAAGAATTCCCTTTTACCCCAAATGGGGTAATTTACCCCTGTTCACCAACCCCAGCAAAAGGACATTGAACTCCTAATGGCTTTTCCTTCAGGGCTGGGAGCCAAAAATGACTTTTCTTATACGTAAAAGATTGTATTCCCCATTTTAGTATTAACGATCTTGATAAATAACTACACATGTATCCATTATTATACAGACTGAAATGAACAGTTGTTGTGAACTTTATACTTTGCACTAAAATACAACACTTGTTTATGCGTTAACTACTGAGTAAATGAATGGATTTTAACCAAACTTTGCAAAAAAAAATCTGGTAGCCCATATTAACATACTATATGGCACTTAACGTATATTTTTCAATTTCTTCGGGGGCAGTGGCCCAAAATGTCTTTTGTCATAAACGTTTAAGATTTTATTCCCCATTTAATTATTAACGACCGTTATTGGTTTCTTTGAATGTATTCCTTCTTACTGAGATTGTTCAACTCACGTCGGGTCTGATGGTTCTAAATAAAAATCCCAGCGCTTGCTATGTCGCCTTGCTTACTATATAATCTCATGAAAGTGTGACAGGCTGAGAGCACAATACTAAAGTACTTGCATCACATTAAGTAACACTCACATAAGACTTGGTTCTTTATAAAGCTTAATATTTGAACGTTCGTGAATGAATACCAGATTTAACAAAATATTAAATTCAAAGTTAAAAACCAAGAGCTAACAGAAAAAAAAGATAAAGTTTAATTCTCGAAACACGCATAAAATTTGAGACTGTACTCATTGTTTTATTTTATTTTCATATTTCAGGCTGCCATTTACATGCGCTGAAATTATTAATAAACCACCATCTTTAAGCTTTTGGAGGCTCAAAACAAAAACTTGAAAAGCGGACATCGAAATTTATTCTCAGTAATCTTCAAAATGTTTTATATGATTTTAAAATCGTTTTTACTCCAACTATAATTTACATACTTTGCCAGATTTTAAATTATAATCGATTATCTTTGGAACTGCTCAACATAACATTAATGTGAAATTTCTTTTCCGCGATTTAAAATTAGACCTGAACCATTTAATTTTAAAGACATTAAAATCATAAATAAATTGTTTAATTAAACTAAAACCAAGTAATGACAAAATATAAATATATTTTTTTCAAACTTTTAATTTTGTAACATCTTGTTGCCTATATTTGATTTGTAGTTTTTTATGCATGTATAGAACTAACAATGCATTTAATTGTTTAAAGAAATATTTTTCTCGCGGCTTTATAGCCACACATATCATGAGAGTTGTAGAAGCACTAATAAAATATAATTGCAAGCTTGAATGATGAAAACAGTAGAGATTTTGGTGATCTATCGAAAAAACAAATTATTGATAACTTTCTAACTTGCAGAAATAAATTTTCTTGCTTAATTTTAAATTATTGTGTAATAACCTTATACCTTTTTCCTCTCATGATATATAAAGTGTCCAGGAGCGTTCTCCAAAAGTTTCATGGCGATCGGATGAATGGTTTAGTCAGCTATAAAGGACATACATACATACATAATTTGATTTTTTATATATATAGATCTTGATCTATTTTGTAAAATTCAGCGCCTCTTTACGCCCTTACTTAAATTTTTATCCCTATAATCAGAGATAATCCGTACATTTTTTGGCTACATCTTTATACTTGAAGCTTGTTATCGATATTCTTCTAAAAACTATCTATCAAGTGACAAGTGTTTTAATATTATCACATTTATCTAGATTATCTTATCATATTTCTTAAATTATCGTTTGCATCGATTTTGAAAGTACAGTAGTTGCTTCTATGTGAAATAGTGAAGTTAATTGCTTTTTTATTATTTTTTTTATAAGTTAACTTAAGGCAGTTTTATCCCGTAAAACGGTTCAACTCTTCTATTAAAAGCTCTCAAAGAAAATTTATAAAATTAAAAACTCAATTTTATAAAAATAAAATAATATTAATACATTCTAATGTTTTATTTTAAACTGATTTATATCGTATATAAAAGGCCCACGAATCTTTTTTTTTAATCACTTAATGCAAAATTATAAACCGGCATGCATATTTTAAAAAAATACTAATGGGAATTCACAAAAAGATTTTACTGAAGTCACCAGCTCGCATCGTCTCTGAACATTAGACTAAATATTACACACATTTAAGTTAAAAGAATAGTGCTGCTTTAAAACTAAGAATGAGTTATGCCAGTGATTGAAGATGAGACGGTCAAGTAAAAGACAAAAACAGACATCTGGAATTGGAGATAACTCACGCCACACAAGTTCCAATGAATGTGACCAAGTGAATCTTGACCAACAACAAGTTCCTTCATGGCCAGATCTTCCGGCCCATATTTTGAGGGAAATCTACATGAATGTTGCCACAAATGTAGACAGGTGTGCCATGGCACAGGTAATGACTTAAGTTATCAAACATGGCAATTCTATTACATTGTTAAAGGGTTCGTGGGGGCTGTGTGAGAGAGGCTCTACGGTATTGTCTACTACAATACATTTAAGAAACACCATGATTACAATCATACACATTACTGATGGATTAAATTATAAAGCAGTGGGTTGACTTGTTGATGGAATGGTACTAGATGCTTGTTATGATCTGTAGATTGAATTGTTGTAGAGTGGTGAATGTAAGATAATATATCTGGATGTACTTAATTGTATAGACTGTTAGATACAATATTTTAAAAATATAACAATGTCTGTTTAAATAAAATATACTAATTTAAATAACAAAATTTTGATAGGTTGATCAGATAACATGGTTAAAACTATACAGCTGCAATAAAGAAACTTGCAAATATTATTGTCACTTTAGTTTAAGAAATAAAACAACACACCACTCTACTGCCTTCGAGTTTTCAATATGAATAAAATGATTTCTTTTACCTTTTTTAAACTCTAAAATAATATTTTTAAAATAAATTTTCACAATTATAATCAATGTATTTATTGTTTATACGTTTTTACTATTGCTAAAACAATTATATTAAACTAGACTAAACAATTTTATAAATAACACAGAAGATATAAGATTAAAAAAACTCACCGTCTTACATGACTCATTACGGCTTCAAACAAATTTGTATCCCTTTATAAAGGTCTGCACATCATTTCACAAAAGCTTCTATGACCCACTTTTGTGGAGAAAAATGATATTTGGTTTCTGCTCACGGACAACAAGACTGGAGCAAAGATTCAGTCAACAATTTGCTCTGGATATAATACCCGGTAAATGTATCAGCAATATCACTAATACAAAATCACCTTTATATACTAGTACTAGTATGGTAAATTACACATAAGTGATAAACGCTGTTAAAAATCGTACAATAAAATATTGTGATAAAATCAGGCATTAACAGTCATCATACTTCATCAATTTTAATGCTAGAATTCAGAATGTCTGAACATCATTAGCCACATTTCTTTCTTTCAGTTCCAAAAACCCCAGAGGTAAACTATTCAGACAACACTTATGTTTCATTGAAAATGTATCTTTAAATATCTCTCACTTAGGCTGCAACGCAGTGAAATTAGGCAAGGTGTTACCAACTTATTTAGAAGAAGTGGTCATACTTTTCAAGGATAGATATAACCATCCGACCTGGAGAAATATCAGCGACTTTCAAAAATTCTCTAAGCTTTTGCATTTGATTAAACTTAAAGGATTATACATTTACGATCTTAATAATGGATGGATGGGGATTATGAACTACGATTTAAATGACCTGAAAAGATTAATCAGGAGTCAGATATCTCTTGAGGTACAGTTATTTGTTCATGCTAATAAGTTGTAGGAAGTATATTTTGTGTTTGTGCATTGTTTCTAAAACTGGGGGGAGTCACTTCAATATGAATTATCTGTTTAACTCCAATGTTTTTTTTTCCAAAGTAATGTTTCATCTAAATACAGTGATTTAAGAACGATAAAAGAAGAGTGTTTGATTAATTGAAAATGATATTAATATTTTATAGAATTTGAGCATTAAAAATTGTGTAATGTTTCATGAGGTTGAAGCTTGATTAAAAAAAAGAAAGAAATTGTAAAATTATAATTTTTCTTTTTTAAATTAACAATATCATTTTTATGTCAATTTTTGATTGCTTACATTAATTTAAGACAACTACATTTTTAATTTATATATATATATATATATATATATATATATAATATATATATATATATATATATATATATATATATATATATATATATATATATATGTATATATATATATGTATATATATATATTTAAATTTATGGTTACTTTTAAAACACAACTAAATCGATATTCCTTATACAAGCATTATTAGAATAACCATGCACCCTAGTTACGCATATTCACTCTATTTGAATTCCTAATGGTGATAACACGCACCCCCCCCCCTTTTTTTTGACAGATAATTTCTCAGCACAGTTTATTTAATCCAAAATATGTAAATACGTTTAACTATTTAACATCATAATATATTTATAAAATTTGTTTTTAAATATTTCTAAATATTAGAAAAACTTATGCTTTTCGCATTTGAGGACGTTTAGCGAACATTTATGAATACTTATCTTCGCTACATCCTATTTATTAAAGTGTTAGACCATTAGCCTACTTTTTTTTGTAACCATGAGAAATATAAATACGTTTCCTTTAAAATATTTGAAAGACACTCTCCATAGAAGGGACAAAATTTGACACCCGAATAGGTCTGGAATTTCTTGAGTTTCTGGCTGATGTCGTTGGAGACAAACTTATGAATCTGTCGCTAAAGGGCTTCTCTTATTATCCCATTAGTGAATACTGGGAGCAAGGAGTCGTAGCAGAAATGCAGGTTGTTACATCGGTAATAAATGCTGAGATTTTTATTTTGTATTTAATATCCTCCTGATAATATAATTAATAATATTACTGCTCTTAATATTCTTAATATTAAAGTTTTTAAGAACGAAAAAATTAAAGGGTTAAAGATTAAAATGTTGTTATTTTCCATTATAAGTATTTAATTAATGCTAAATATTTACGTTACTTTTTTTTTACTCCAAGGTAAACTGCTAATAGAATTACATTTTTCAGATTTCTTTTTCTGACTTATAAACTTATTTTAAAAAATATTTTCTTTAAACTATTCTCAGAAATTTCATCGCCTCAGCTCCATTCACGTCGACTATTGCATGTTGACTGAAGATATTCTCAAAATATGGGGAAAGAGTTGTCCATTACTTTCATACATTCATATTATTGAAAGTCGTATTTATACATTCAGAGGTGGGTTAATGAATTGTTTTTTTTTAATTGTTTTTTTTAAATTAGTAGATATTATTAAAAACCCATATGATTTTCAGAAAAAATACAACCCCTTGTGCTTGGGTAATATGTGTGCTATGGACAGATACATAAATATCACGTTTTAATGTTGTTTCTGATCTGTCGTTCTTTTTATAACATCTTTTATTATTATTTATTTTAAATTAATAAATAAATAAATACAATAAATAAATAAAAAATAACGCAAAAATAACTCACAAAAAACACATATTTTTGATTTGCAAGTTTTATATATTTTAAGCTATATTTACATTAATACGTATTATACGTTTCCATGTTCGAGAGTTACACAGTTAAAGAAATATAATACAATTTCTACTTGGTAATGTCCAAATAATGTATTTATATATTTTGTAATTACACAGTTTATATACATAATTATGGAATCTATGATTTCTTTTTGTTATTTGAATTTGTTTTTATATTTGTAAAGCATGTTTTCATCTATTCATTATTTCATATAATTCACAGAAATAAGAAAACATAACTTTTTTTTGAAAACATTTCATCTTACGTATACATTTACAAAATTATGGACTTAAAAATGGTGAATACTAAAATAATTAACTTGGTTTAAGCAATGTATTTTCTACTCATAATATTATACTTACCGAAAATAACATATTCGTTGTGGTCTAGCGTAGCGCGCTGGACTACCGAACCGAGGTAGAAGAGAGTCACGGGCTATATTCTCGGTACTGGTAAGGCCCCCGTGGTATTGTGCTGGCCACACAATTCCCTTGCTCGTTAGTGGTGGCTAAATAAAATTTATGAAGGCTACTTCACTTGTCCCATAGTCCGTCATGGACTGGAAAGGGGGTTATATAGTACCTAGCAATTTATAAAGGACGCATCTGTATATATATATTCTTTTAAAGTATCTTCATAACCATAATCACCAAGCAATAAGGGTATTTTCTCCGACAGATCGTATTATAAGCTGTAAAGCGTGGCAGAGTTTGCTTGTCACACATCCAAGTTTGTTGGTAGAATTCAACGCTCAAGGGATCTCATCCACAAGCTCCGCGTTGCCCAAGTTATCACCTGCCATGCCCGTCTCCAAAATAAAATGGGTTACCAATGCGTATAGCAATACATCGGAAACTGAGGTAAGGGCGAGTCTTTTAATATTTTATTGGGTCTGGACATGTCATTCTCTTTACTCAGTTGTGTTCTTATACACGCCTGCAATGTTAAATGTTTAATAATAAATTGTTTGTATGTAATATCTTATAATAACAAATAAATCTTTTTACCTTGTTTCGTTTAAGGTATTTTTTTTTCATATTTAATAAGCAATAAGGTTTTAAAATTGTTCATTTTGTTTGTTAATGAGATGGCGTTTCTTATGGTAATGTCCTGTTCAAATGTATTACTTTATTTTTTACTTCAAATTTTCGTCTCATATTTGATATTTGCTAGATGAGATCCCGTACACTTTGTATAAATTAGATATTATAAATTATAAACCTCTTCAAATTAGTTTAAACAAAATCTAGAAGTAGAACAAAGGGCATTCAAAGGACATTAATTTCCCATAACTACAGTATAAAAGCTGGTAATCAGTCTCACTTTGTTCGCCAATGACATAAACACAGTTTGGTTTCACCACTATCCAAACCAGCTTTGTGATCCAAGGGTTGGTATAATCATCGCTGGTGATGGTAATGACACGGTTAGTAGCCACCCTGGTACACACATTTAGTCCATCTACGCAGAGCCGTATTTACACCATTTTAGGTCCCTTGACAAAGAAAGACATAATATATATGAATACACATATTCCCATGGGGCACCTATGCTCGTGGGCGCCCGGCAAATGCCCAATGGGCCTATGCGTTAAGACGGCACTGCATCTAGGCTGATACAGAACGCAATCGTCTACTGTCAATGAATTCTGATTGCCAAGCGATATTATCCTAGGATTATTATGAGCGTTTTCCATATCATAGGCAATCCTTGGTTTGTAAGACAAAAATCGTAAACAGCTAAAATAGGGGAGTTACCTAGCTGCTAAATCTTACGTGTAAGACGGTGCTTACATAAAAATATATATATTAAACATACCTTCAGAAATTAAATATATATGTTTTTAATCATCAGCTTATCCAACTGCTGCACTCTATAGCAAATTATCATAACACCATAAAGGATATCTCCATGCTGATTGGAGGATATTTCCCCAATGTAAACAACATGCTCGTGAAAAACATATTGTGTGACTGCCGAAACCTGTAAGTCTATCATATGTGGATTATACATGAGCGTTTATCAAAGTTTTGTCTAAAGGATTCCCTACCACTCACTAAAAAATACAGGCACTTATCCCTTCCCCTTGTGACGTAAGTAACGATCGTGAATCTGCAGTCTTCAAAATTGACAACTTTTATGTTGATGAGAAATGTTGATCTATATAAACATTAATTTAAGCTTCTCATGAGGACAGGAAAGCGGGTGAGAGGTCGGGTGTAATAATGTAAAAAATGTGAGGGCTTCAATGAACTATACTCTCAATATGTACCAGAAAAAGCGCATTAAACAAACAACCGAATTACATCTTCAAAATTAAAGTAAAACAATTATTTTTTTGGAACTTAAGTTTACGTGAGTTTAGAAAGAAATTGTTGGGGGTTATAGTATGTTTAGTGGAGAGGGTGTTTTTTAAAAAGTTTTATAAACTCTAACTATATATGGCACACTTGACTTCTCGACTTGTACCATTTGGTACTGAACAAGCAGGTCAGTCGGTATATTGTTAGCTACTTGTAATACGGGCTTGGAATACAACTACAACGTGAAATAATCTTATTGTCTACTTTATTATTTGCAGACATAAAATGATCTTATAATCATTGAGCATATATATACATGTGTGTCCACGCGCGCGTGTGTGTGTGTGTGTGTACATGTGCTTGCTTGTGCTCTATAGTAAGTTTTAAAAAATCATTTGTTCAAGAATATACGCTTCGGAAATCCCCCCCCCCTTTTTTTTCTTTTTTCCGTGGATGGAAAATGATCTCAGTGGAAATGAGCTTCACTTCAATTTGAATAATGAGTTCCCTTCTAGGGTATGTGGAAAAAGTTGATCAGCAACACTGTGACACATGATGTCCTCCTAAAGAAATGACAATTTCTTTGTAAGGTCGAGCTGTTATGACCCGTTCAGCTATTCTAGATATACAAGAAATATTTTATATTCTAAGCACTGCCTGTCCAATCCACTTCAACAAACGCTTCTGGACACAAGGCCAGCAGATTGTTTCACTCTATCCTTAGTCGTGCTACATGCGCCACAGCCGGTGTCTTTATTAAGGGTTTAGTCTGTGCAGGTAATAGTTTTTTCCACCTGAAGGAAAATCTCAGCATTTGTTATTTCGCCTTGCCAAAACTACAACATCTTCAAAATGTGACGGGCGAAAGCACGATAAATAATAACTTGTATCACCATAAGTAACACTCACGTAAGACTTGGTTGGTTATAACGTGAACTCTTAACGCTTCTTAGAAACGTGTTAAAATAAAAAGATTACAGGATAAAGGATGTCTAAAATCATGTTAATAATTTGAGACTGATTTCTTTTTTTCCCCCCTTTTAGGTTGCCTATTACGTGCGATGTATTCGTGCGTTCACCGGGAAATCATATATTTTGGAGGCTCTCACAAGAAACATAAAAAATGGACAAATAAATTTATTTTCAGCTGATCCAAATTTTTAATATACATTATTATTTATAATATTTTAATTTTTAAAAATGTTCTGGAAACATATAAGGCAAAGCTTTTATATATTAAAAATAGCTCGCCCATCAGAAGCGACACAATAAGAAATATGCATACATTATTTATGGCATTAAAACCTTAACTGATAATAAATACATAACTTTCTTAAAAATATTTCATCTTTTTTCTTAGTTAATTACATTTGCTTTGTGTCTTTGGATGCATGTGTAGAAATAAGAAGCCACTAGCTGAAACGCGGCGTAGCATACACCGCTAATGATTTAGAGACGGGTGAAGACTTACTGAAAGACACTGTTGTCAAAATGGGGTTGGTTTGGACAAACGACTGTGAGTGAATGAAAAGAAGGATCTCTGGAGTGACCCGCGGCTTATCACACGTCAAAAATGACGGAAGTTTTCAAAATAAATACACATCAGATTAAAATATAACGTAATACAGAACTTTAATTTATTTTTTATTTTTATTTGATTCATTTATTATCATATTGAACAATTATATGCGGAAAGTTCGAAAAGTGTTATTTTTGGTGCAGTAATTTGGTGCGCACTATAAAACAAAATCGATCGCAGCGCCATCTAACATCATTATTCCATACATACATACATACAGAGAACGGGAATTATGTATATTGATTGATTATTCAAGCAAATCATACTTTCAACCGTAACGGTTTTTGAAAATTTGAAATCAAGATGTGATTTAAAGAGAGAGAAGATGTTGAAAAGAGATATACAACAAAATCGGATGCAGTGCCACCTAACAGCACTTACATCCATACAGACAACGGGAATTAATATACACAATTACAGACAACGGGAATGAACCAACTTTCATTAAACTGACAACGAGAATGAAATAATGGGAATGAACCAACTTTCATTAAAATGACAACATGAATGAACCAACTTTCATTAAACTGGTGTCAAACACATAAGCTTTATTTTGAGACTTACATTAAATTATTCAAGCAAATCATATTTTCAACCGTAACGTTTTAAAACAAAATTGAAATCAAGATGTGATAGAAAGAGAGAGAAGATGTTGAAAAGAGATACAAAAACAAAATCGATCGCAGCGCCACCTAGCAGTACTATAAAACAAAATCCATCGCAGCGACACCTAACAGCATTTACATCCATACAGACAATGAGAATAAATATACATAATTAACATAGTAACTTATCCTTGTTTGATAAATACGAAATATTAAAACTTCCTGAAATGTACACAAAGTATTTCATCAATCAATATACATAATTCCCGTTGTCTGTATGTATGTATGGAATAATGCACACGAAGTATTTTATAATAATTATAAATCCTCAAATCCTATTTTTAGGGCTGATATCGATTAATTTAAATTAACGCATAATTAATCGATAATTTCGATTAAATCCAAAAATAGAAATTTATGACGTCATTTAACTGAACATTTAGTAAGAGAAGTAACAAAAACAGGTAATTGACTTTTTAAAAGTGTTATTGAGTTATTTCCCCTGTCTCACAGACATTGAAAATTAAGAATATATTGAACTGAATTTTATTATATTGTGTTGATACTTGATCGGATGTTTGTGCTGAAGGTGGTACGTCAGCGATGTATTTGATCCTTTAAATGAGATTTGTTTATTGCAGTGAACACAGTAAACTTGTTCACCATGGTCTTCGAATTTGCCATCCGCAGTTAGATTAAAAACAAATGTTTTACTCACTTTCCAGATATATGTTTTAATTTAACTGCGCATATGCTGTTCGCCATTTTTTAATTGACGTCTGCCGGTCAACTTATATTAATAAAATAAATTATAATATTACGCGAGAGACGTTTGTACGTAAAAAAAAACATATAAATTATTATTAATTATTAATAATTAATGATTTATTAATAAAAGAACTTTTAAAATTATATAAATATTTTTTAAAATTTTAATCGAATTTTTATCGAATAAAATAATTTTGATTGATAAAATTTTTTAACGATTCATCGAGAAATTAATTGTTAATTTCCGCAGCCCTAAAAAAACATTAAAAATTTTTGGTAATATAGATAAAATGTTAGAATAACTAAATAAATTTGGAAATGCTATTTTGTTGTTTCAATGTTGCCAATTTAAATCCTAGTGTTTTTATATTTCAAGTATATCATTATTAAAAACATTTTTTACTGAATAAATAAAAATGTAACATTTAAATTTAGTTTAACTTACATTTTCATGTTATTGAAAGTAACATCTGCCTAAGTGTAACGTTTTACTTTGCCAATATCTTAAAGATGTGGCGTTATATACTATATATATACTATATAGTATGTTTTAATCAGTAAATTAAATAGTATTTGATATAAAATCAGATTATCTAGCATACAGATAATAAAACAATAATTATTTGTAAGACAGAAACTTGGCATCATCCATAAAGGCTAAATCATACCCAATTCCCTAACATTGTAAAGTTGTTTTTTTTTCTTTCTATTTTTGTTATATTTTATTTTAAATTTGTGTTAATATTTTTATTAAAAAATAACTTAAATGGGCTTGCTGTTCATCTTTGAGCTCTCCATAGAGAGCATATTCTTAGAGTCGTTGTTCTTGCACGTGATTGACATGTCCCGCACAACAATGTATAGATGTATAGATGCTTGGGATCCGTGTCCTGATGAGAAACGTTGTGCCTAGAAATCTTTCTTGCCACCTGGTGTTGGAACGTTTCACCCTTTATCAGTAAAGTGTTAACTGTTAAAGTTAAACTATCTTTCTGTATTATTTCTGTTAAAACACGTACTACAACATCTTGCCTAAAATGTTTCTTTTTGTGTGCCTGAAAACAATGTAATTCTATACCATAACACGTTCAAAATATTTCTACAATTAAGGCCTTCAAGAAAGCTCTCAAAACACATCTTTTCAAACATTACTTTCCTAGGAAAATATCTCAGAAATTTAAGATTTAAATGTTTTATAATGAATGCCTTGATACATTTATGTACTACTATTTATATGAAAGGCGTGGTGAGCCCTACTGCTAGCTGGAATACCGTGTTATGTAAAGTCTTGTATGAATGATCCGCAAGCAGTCCTTTTATTTTCAATAAAACGGTTAAATTCTTCTTACTCTTAAAACTTAAAAGGAAATCTATGTCTTGATAAAGATACTTTTTTTCTTACATAAAAGGCCCCAAATTTTGACCTAGAATCTTGTTTCTTAAAATCGTTTAGTTTACATTACAGATCCGATTTGTATATTTTATTTTAGTTAAAGGGAATTCAAAAAAGTCTTTTATTAGAGTCACCAGCTTGCATCGTCTCTGAATATTAAGCATCATTGTAAACAACATAATCAAAGTATAGAAAAATAGTGTTTAGTTTAAAAGTCAGAGAAGAAAATGTTAAATTCAAATAAAAAACAAAGGATTGAATTAGGAAACCTGCGCAGCCCACGAAACGCAACCCCCGAAAGTTTTGACCAGGTGAATCCTAACCAACGTTCTCTGTCCTGGCCTGATCTTCCGGCACATATTTTGAGGGAAATTTACATAAATGTAGAAAAAAATAAAGACCGATGTGCAATGGCCCAGGTAATGAATTAAGTTATCAAGCTGTTGATGGGTGGGTGATCGAGGTCTGGATGAGGGACACTATGTAACATTGTTTACGACTTTTAATTAAGAAATACAATGAGTACAATTACATAAAATACTGATGGATCAGTTATGGATGAGTTGAAGAATGAAATAGCGGATTGACTTGTGGATGGACTGGTACTAGATACGTGTGATGAATATCTGCTTGAATTGTTTTTGGGTGATGTATAATGTATGTAAGAGAAAATCTCTAAATCTACTCATATGTATAACTCGTTGGTATTGAATTTAAATTTTTTTTATAGATTGATAAATACCATATGATTACTGATAACTCATTAAATTACAATTTTAATCTTTTCAATACCCCGTGGATATTATTCTGCTTCAATCAAGAAACTGTAGACTGTAGATCATAGTAAGGAAATTATATAAAGACATGTCGCAGCAAACGTCTCTACAAACGTTTGGTCTCCAATACTTTATATTCTAGTTTCTTTACATTTTAAAAATCTTTAAACATGATTTTAAAGATTTCCATTGCTGTGTTTATTATTTCAAATGCTTTTAACCTCTGTTACCGAAAAACCATGTCCTCCAACACAAAATTATTACATTGACATAAATTACAAATCACACCGCTTTACAAGACTGCTAACTAATAGTAATTTTAAAAAAAAATCTTATAAAGACTTGCAAAGCTTGGAACTGTGGCTTCTATGACCCTTTGTTGTGGAGAAAGATGATATTTTGGTTCAGCAGACCAAACACGAGTCTGGAGAGAGATTTACTTGCAGAACCGGATCTTAACTTTATACCCGGTAATTGTTTCAATATATAAGCACTATTTTTATGTAAAATAAAATAAATGTATATATACTTATACGTTAAATTACACATTAGTGATGAATGCTGTTTAAAACATACTAACACTACAAATAGTCTGATAAAATCAACACATGTGTAAGACTGTATACAGTAAACATGATTCATTGATTTTAGTATGAGAATTCAGAAGTTCTTAAAATCATTAAGCTAACATTCCACATTTCTTTCTTTAATTTCTTTCACATAATTATCATCTATTGCTGCAAAGGTATCTTTAATTTTTCTACTTATGTCACAAGGCAATCAATTTCGGCCAGGTGTTGCCAACGTATTTAACAGAAGTGGAGATAATTTTCAGGAAAAACTATCGGAGTAGAGCCACGAAAATAATCGGGGATTTTAAAAGCTTTTCAGAGCTTTTGCATGTGGCTAATCTGAAGAGATTGGAGATTTGCGGTCTCAAGCTGGGATATATGGGGAAAAAGAGCTCAGAAGAGTTGATAAACTCGCTAAAAATATTAATTCGCAGCCAGAAATCTCTTGAGGTACATTTATGTTTCCTAATTATAGGTAACAGGAAGCACCTGGTGCTGGATATTTCTAATTAATTTATGCGTTTCATTTTATTTTGTGAAAGTTATGAAAATTCCGTGTACCTTGATAAGATGGTAAAGAAAGAGGAGCTTACAAAAAAATAATGCTTATAAGATGAAACCATACAATTTAAAATAAATTTTAACGACGTTTTTAATTAGAAGTATTTAAATCATTTTTAAGAACCTCTTTTACACAATTTATTTATTACATTGATATTTAATCTATTGTAATTATTAGAACACTTATGTTTTTTTTTCAGCGCAGTTGCCTCGAATGTTATCTTGGTTAGATATTGTTTAAGCTTAAAACCGGCAGACTCTTTTTTTTGTTGTTGTTTGTTGTCTATAGCCATAAGAAAAGTAAAATTACATTTTCTTTCAAATTTTCTAAAGACACTGAACATTGAAGGGGCCCAGTTTGAGCTTTCAACGGGTCTCGAATTTCAAAAGTTCCTGGCTGATGTCGCTGGAGACACCGTTTCCAATCTCTCACTAAGGGATTTTTTTGTCTTTAACATTCCTGCCATCTTGAACCAAAGACTGGTAACAGAAATGCAGGTCAGTTTCACATTAGTAATAAATCAAAATAAAATTGATTACTTTTGTTGTTTAACGATTACAAGACATATTTAATTGCATCAGCGCTTATAAAATTTTTAATTTTTATCTACTCTTCTCGTGATTATATATAAAATAATATTCGTAATATTGATATTCATAAAATTCAAATTATCAATGTTTATAAAGAAACAAACTCAACAATTACTGTTAAAAATGGATTCTTTTTAAAATTCGTGTTTAAGAAATGGGTTAATATTTGCAAATTTAGTTAGATTGTTTGGGACTTTTATGGCAGCTGTTAATGTAATTACTTGTAGAGAAATTTCTTATTCTTTTTTTTACTAAATTCTAATATTTAAAATAGAAATGTTGAAATTCTCAAAAATTTCATCGGCTCCGCTCCATTCACATCGACTACAGCTTGGTGGCTGAAGAAACCCTCATGTTATGGGCCAGCAGCTGCCCATTACTTTTGTGTATTCATCTTTTTGCAAGTGAACTTTTGATATTCAGAGGTGTGTTAATGAGTTTTACATATTCGTATTTGATTGTTTAGATTTAAAATGTAGGCCCTGTGTGACTTAGGCCATCTTTCATTTAACGTTTAGTGTGAGTTTTCCCCTTTTTTAAATTAATGGTTGGTCTTATAGTGATTAATCAATGATCAAAATGAGGATTATTTTTATGCCTCAATTATGATTATGATTAAAATTATTGATTGGATTAAAACAAGCATAAGATTTTTAGTAGAAAAAAATACAACCCCAGGGCTTGGATAATATGAGAGCTATAGACTTATACATAGATATCACCTCTTAGTATTATTTATGATCTATCTTCCTTTTAAATTATAGCATTTATTTATCTTTCTTTTGAGATAACAGATAAATAAAAAGTCATGATAGGCAAGCAAACAACAACAACAACAACAAATAAAACAAAGACAAACAATTATATTAAATTTGCAACTTTAAAAAAATTAAGCAATATTTACATTAAAATGTTTTTAAATGTTTCCAAGTTACAGATTTTCACAATCAAACAAAACAGATTTAGAAATGATAATATAATTTTCCAATGTTTATCACCAAACTAATTTTAATACAAAACAATTACACACACACGATTTAAATTACCGAGTCAAATTAATGTTTTATAAAATTTTGATTTTCTATCGATTTAAATTAGTTTATTATATTTGTAAATCAAGACTTCATCCAATCATTATGTTATTTTATTCCCAGATTTAAACAGATGTTGAATCATTGCCAACATTTCACTTTACAATTAAATTTATGAATTTTTTTAATATAAAAAAAGTGTAGAGAGAAGCAAATTATTTTCTAATATTGCGAGTTTAATTATTCCAACGAACACATAAGCAATGCAGTTTATATATTCAATTTTATAGTAACTTAACCAAAATTATTTATTAAAAATATGCAGGATAAATCAGTTTTCCAAAACAATAAATGATACCTGTGAAACTTACATTTAACAATTTTCCCTCCTTCAACTTACACCAACAGTTCGTCCAATGATAAGCTGTGTAGCTTGGCAGGGTTTACTGATCACAAATCCAAATTTGTTGGTAGAATTGAACGCTGATGCCATCTCGTCCATTCGAACCTTGTCGCTCGTGTTATCGACTGCAATGCCCGTCTCCAAACTGAAATGGATAAGCAAGGCGTTTGCTATTGCACCCGAGCCTGACGTAAGGGCGCGTCTTTGAATTTTTAATCTGGTCTGGACATGTGATTAACTTTAATCAGCTTTGTGGTTATGAACGACTGCATGGTGAACTGTTCAATAATAAATTGTGTGTATGTTGTAAGCAATAAATATTATTCATTTTAACAAGCTTCATTTAATAAAAAGGTTAATTTAAATAAGTAATATAGTATTAAAATGGTTGATTTAGTTTTCAAGGAGACATCATTTCTCAAGATAATGTTTGTGCCTACTTTCTTAAATGGAATTTTTTTTTACATATGTAGTCGTTAAATGTATAAATTGAAAGAAAGTGTGTCTCAGTGTATGATTTTTCTTTATGGCTTGCTACACAATTCATCCGATTGCCATGAAGTTTTTGGAGACTTTTGAATACACTCCTAAAATGGTAACTAGCAACAACAACAGCAACAACAAAAAGCATTTTAAAAAAAAATTGCTAATATGAGCACCATAATAATTAGTTTAAGTGTTAACTTTTGGGTAAATTTATGCATCTTAACAAAATTTGGTATGTACAAAAACGTGATAGCTCTTATTATAATTTACATGATCTTGAGAAATATAGATAGATATGTTCATTTTAAAAAAAACTACCACACATTGATTTCTTTGAATTTTCTGTTTTTCCTCATATCTTCGTAACGCGAAACGGGTTAGTTCTTACTTAATAAAATGAGATCGCGGACAGTTTGTTAATCTAAGGCTAGCGAGGTCTTCTAAGGATTGATTTATATGACCATTATCCATACAAGTGAGGTCACCGTAAGGTTAGTAAGACAAAATAACTCATCAACTGAAATTAGTGAGTTACTTAGTTATAATAAATCTTAACATCTTTGCGTGTAAGATTTTACCGATATATATAAATATATATATATATAATATATATATATATATATATATTATATATGTTATCTAATACATAATCGCCCTACCTGTGCGTGTGTCTCCCCATCGCAAAAAGGCGCGCAAAAAGGCGCTCGAAAGGCGCTCAAAAAGGCGCGCAAAAAGGCGCGCAAAATTATTATAAATAAATTTTAAAAATTTGTCGTAGAAAATATTTTATGACGTCATTGTTTTAGCACAGACGTCAATAACTGAAACAACTCACGAACTATGCGTGTGTGTGTGAGCCTGAACAGACGTTTCCACTTGTATATATATATATATATATATATATATATATATACATATATATATATATATATATATATATATATATATATATAAATAAATTAGGGCTGTTAACTTTTAGTTTCAATTTAATCATTAACTTTTGAAAAATTAACGATTAATTAATCGTTAATTTCGATTAAAGCCAAAAATTAAAATGTATTATGTCATAAGTAACACTTATAACGATCTTGTGAAAATCTAAATAACACTGGAGTGTCTCCTTTATATGTCATCTTTTAACCAACTACGCAAAAAGACAAGTGTGTTGACATTATTTAGTTCAAGTGATGGGCGGGTCTCATTGACAGTTTAACCAGCCAAGCTAAACAATCATTGACATGGAACTGACGTAACTGGTATGCATATAGCAGTCTTGGCAAGGAATGACATTATCGGATATCGGTGTTCATTAAGTTTTCATCATTATAGAGGGTTAATGGTTTCAGAAATTTCATCTCAATTTTGTAACGCAGTAATTCATCAGAAGAACTGTCGTCATTTTCTATCTCTGAGTCAGACTCCATTACTGCCATTAGCTTAATGCGCTTTTTATTTGGTTTGATAAGTAGGAGAAGTGTTAGAACCATGGTAGGCAAACTTTATCAACATTTTGAACATTCCTGTCAGTCAATAGTTTAAAACCAAAATGTTCGTGTAGTCGCCAGGAAATTAATTATTTATCGGCCGCTTTTTGTTATATTTTTTTTTACTTTTTGACTGACTTCCAATAATTTGTAAGTGATGGGTCGATTAATCGTTAAGAAATAAATTAATCATTAACATTTTTTAACAATTAATCGAGAAATTAATCTTAATCTCCGCAGGCCTAATATATATATATATATGTATGTATTGAACATTACTTCATAAACTAATTATATTTCTTATCACCAGCTTATCCAACTCCTACATGATATAGCCAACTATAAAAATACGATAACGGAGATCTGCATGCTCATTGCTGGACATTTTCCCAATGTTAATGACACACTCGTGCAAAACATATTGTCTGACTGCAAAAAGCTGTAAGTCTAGTATCATGTATGGCTTATAGATGAGTGGTTATCATAGTTTTGTATACACGATTACCTTTAATTCCACTTACAAATACTCGCACTGAGCCCTTCTTTCTGTACCATAAGTAACAATCATGAATCAACACTAAAACTTTTAATAGTAAGAACCTTTTGGTAAAAGATATTGATCCACAAGAAAGTTAAGTCCTTTGAGAACAAAAGGAAAAACGCGTGACAGAAGTGAGGGTAATTACAGTGTTTGAGTTTCTTGAATCACGCTTTTAGAATGTAATTTTCTAAGCGTTAAAACAATCTCGAATTTATTTTCGCATAAATTTAAAACAATATTTGTTATATTTTATTCTAGTTATATACAACAAAAAAAACAGTAGTGTAACTGAGTTGGTAAAGGGGAGAAGATCGGGTTGTATATTGGTTTGTGGAAAGAATAAGCTTGAAAAAAAAACAATCCTGGGCACACTTGATTTCTGTAACTTCTGACTTGGCATTTGACATATTGAAGCCCAACTCTCGGACCACGTTATATTATTGGCAGATGTGATAATCATTTATCTTTTATATATGCATGTATATAAATTTTTGTTTAAGAATATTCGCCCCAAAACCCCCAGCCGGGGTCCATATTCGTTGGTGAGTCTTTGCAGGCCACTGATTGTTCTTCTCTATATATAATATATGTAAATGAAAGTATTCCTGTGTGTGTGTGTGTGTGCATGTCCTTTATAGCTGACTAAACCATTCATCCAATCACCATGAAACATTTGGAGACTGTTGAGTACACTCCCGAATGGTAACTGGTAACTTTTTTTCTAACGGGGGCCCATAATGTCATTTTTTGATTACATGGCCAATATAAAAATTAGTTTAAGCGTTAGCTACTGGTTAAATTGATGGATCTTAACCAAACTTAGTATATAAAAACTTGAAATCCAATATTAAAATACAATACGGCAGTGGCCCGCGAACATTTTTCCCCGTTACCCCAAAATATAAAATTGTATGTTAACATTACCCCACTAGACGTGGATTCTAATGAGTTTCATATGTCCCAAATGAGTCTGCATTACCCCCAAGAATTCCCTTTTTACCCCAAATGGGGTAATTTACCCCTGTTCGCCGACACCTGCAAAAGGGCATTGAACTCCAAATGGCTTTTCCTTCGGGGCTTGGGGCTAAACATGACTTTTTTCTTAAACGTATAAGATTTTATTCCCGATTCTTGTATTAACGATCTTGATAAATAACGACAAATGTATCCATTATTATAAAGACTGAAATGAACAGTTGTTGTGAACTTTATACTTTGAACTAAATTAGACATAGGGCCCTTAATGTCGTTTTTTGCTCATATGCTTTACAATTGTTTATGCGTTAGCTACTGAGTAAATGAATGGATCTTTACCAAACTTTGCACACAAAAAAATAATAATCTGGTAGCCCATATTAACATACTATAGTTATAGGGCGCTTAACTTCTAATGTCAATTTCTTCGGGGGCAGTGGCGCAAAATGTCTTTTGTCATAGACATTTAAGATTGTATTCAACATTCAATTATTAACGATCTTTATTGGTTTCTGGCACAACAATGTTTTTAAAACGTAAAACTCATTGGTTTCTTTGAATTTATTCCTTTTTACTGAAATCGTTGCAACGCACGTCGGGTCTGATAGTTCTAAATAAAATTCCCAGCGCTTGCTGTTTCGCCTTGCTAACTATATAATCTCATCAAAGTGTGATGGGTGGAAAGCACAATACTAAATTACTTGTATCACATTAAGTAACACTCACGTAAGACTTGATTCGTTATAAAGGTTAATATTTGAACGTTCGTGAATGAATACCAGATTAAAAAATATTACATTAAGAGTTAAAAACCAACAGCTAACAGAAAAAAAGATAAAGTTTAATTGTCGAAACACGCACAAATTTTGAGACTGAACTCATTGTGTTTTATTTTATTTTCATATTTCAGGCTGCCTTTTACCTGCGCTGAAATTATTAATAAACCACCATCTTTAAGCTTTTGGAGGCTCAAAACAAAAACCTGAAAAGTAGACATCGAAATTTATTATCAGTAATCTTCAAAATGTTTTATATGATTTTTATTTTATCTGTTTTGTTTCAACTATAATTTACATACTTTGCCAGATTTTAAATTATAATCGATTATCTTTGGAACTGCTCAACATAACATTAATGTAAATATTTTTGTCCGCGAATTAAAATTAGAGCTGAACCATTTAATTTTAAAGACATTAAAAAACATAAATAAATTGTTTAATTAAACTAAAACCAAGTAATGAGAAAATATATATGATATTTCTTTTCAAACGTTTAATTTTTGCATCTTGTTACCTATATTTGATTTGTATTTTTTAGGCATGTATAGAACTAACAATGCATTTAATTGTGTAAAGAAATATTGTTTCTCGCGACTTTATAGCCACGTATAGATATATCATGAGAGTTGTGGAAGCACTAATAAAATATATTTGCAAGATTGAATGATGAAAACAGTAGAGATTTTGGTAATCTATCCAAAAACAAATTATTGATAACTTTCTAACTTGCAGTTCAAAACATCTGTTCATTTCAATTAGTATAATAATTGATTCATGTGTCATAATTTGTCAAGATTGTTAATGACTGAATGGTGAATAAAATCTTAAACGCTTAAAAAATTTGAATTTTTGGGCCCCCAGCCCCAAAGGAATGAATATTAGCAGTTTAGTGCCCTATAGTATTTTAATATTGGCTATCAAGTTGTCATATACACATTTTGGTTAGATCCAATAATTTACACAGTTGCTAAAGCTTAAACTAATTTTTATATAGCTCGTATAGGCAAAACATGACGATATGGGCCCCCGGCGCCCCATGAGTGTTAAATTTAGAAAACAAAGTTGCCAGTTACCATCCCAGGTAGGTACTTAACAGTCTTGAAAAGTTTCATGACGATCGGATGAATGTTTTAGACAGCTATAAAGGACATTCATACACACACAAACATATTTAAATATATATATATATATATATATATATATATATATATATATATATATATATACTTGAAAGATACCCGCACTTTGTAGCAGGAGTGTGCTGACCCTTTATCCAAGTATTAGGTGATGGTTATTACAATTTTTATTTGCCAAGTTAAATTT
This sequence comes from Ampullaceana balthica, assembly GCA_944989445.1. Lineage (NCBI taxonomy): Eukaryota > Metazoa > Mollusca > Gastropoda > Lymnaeidae > Ampullaceana > Ampullaceana balthica. The sequence goes on along the minus strand of CALYLW010001187.1, from coordinate 76,987 downwards.
CAGATTCAACTATTTAGTTAAAATCTTATGAGAAACAGAGATATGCCATTTTATCGCGTGAGTTGTTTTCACTTAATGCAGTGCCTTTTAACATAACCTTACTATTCAAAAGATATGACTTATTAAATAATGATTCTTGCCGACTATAATAACTAAATTTACAATTTCATTCCCACTTGTACAAAATTAACATAACTTATATGTTTTCCGAAAGAGCTCTACCACCCTCGTCACTCAAAAATTTAATATATAATTACGAAACTGCATCGTATCACAATTGTAAGTTATATAATATTTGTAACCACGTCTATGAGATAAAGAACACGTGGCACTATCCCTTTAAAAGGCAAAAGCTAATTGACTCATAGCGCAAATAAACAAAATTATAAATGTACTTTCTAAAATACTATTTTTTTTTAAAAAACGGTCGTATTAAAATGATATAAAAAATGTGCACACCATATTTAGACATATAGAAAGCTGGCCGCATAAAATAAAGTCTTGTTATAAATTAAATGTACTGGACCAAAATAACTCTTCATTTTGACGTATTCATATTTGTATAAACAGGGAAATAAAATTTAACATTTTTATGTCTCTATATTTTACGATTTATATTTACGGTTTATAATGTGCATAATTTCAAAAAGGAATTTTTTTTTGTTCCCTATTTCGGATAAGGCATCATATTTTGTAAATTATATTCAATGCACACACACACACCAGATTTTATATCTGAAAAATAAAATACATTAAAAAAAAAGATTCAACCGTTTGTTAGTAAGCGCAGCTTAAAAATGATTAAAAGGCAATTTTAGAAAAGGCCTATGCTATTCTGAATACAAAGGAATGAACATAAAAACATATTCAATTCGCAATTCATATTAATTAAGCGTTTTCAGGATCACTTCATTAAATTTAGTCAACTTTTGTTAATACGTTCGGTAGCGAAAGTTTATAACGTATAGTGTATATAAAGCTTAAGTAAACAGTTTTAAAGTGTACGTTTATTTGACATAGGCCATCACTTTCAACATAAAATAAACTCGCTACATCTATGGTTTTTAATTAAATGTCGAGTTATGAATTAAATTTTTAAAAATTCCAATTTTATTCATTGCATGTAAAATATTAAGACAATGCATCGTGAAAATAATTGAAATAAAATAATTTAAAGGCATATGTAATATATAAAGCTCAGTTGATATTTTTATATTTGTTTGTTTGTATCCATTAAAAAAAGGCCACTGCTTTGTTGACATTTTTCCAAAAGCTCTTATATATTTAAGACACTGCAATGTAACACAATTATAATTAATGCAATATTTGCAACAGCGTCTATGAGATAAAGATAATAAAGATAAATAAAAAAAATTAGGCTATAGTCCTCATTTAAAAAAAACAACAAAACAAATCAATTTTATGTTAAAAATGCACGTGAAACCATCACAATAATCGATTTTAAAAATGGCCTATGTTAATCCATCATCAAAGGAATGAACATAACATATTCAATTCGCAATACAAAATAATTAAGCGTTTTCAGGATCCCTTTATTTAGTTTAATCTACTAATGTTAATAAGTCCAGTAGCCTCAGTTTAAATAGTATAAGTGTATAGGTTATGTAAAAGACAACAGCTTATGTAAAAGACAAACAAAATATAAATGTTATATTAATAGGACACAGCTAAATGTAAGATGCGTACACGAAAATGTGCGCACAGTAATCAGGTGATAAAAGATTTTAAAACGTGCACCGCTAAAAATGAAGCCTTGAAAAAAATACTGTTATGGAACAGAAAATAATTAAAACAAATTCGCAATTAAATTTAAACGTGTAAACAATTAAATCTAATGCATCGTGTGGCAGTTGTAATTAAATATGTTTACGTGTCTATCTAATATATAGAAAGTAACAGTAAAGAAAATGACATTTCTTTGTACTACACAGCTCAAATTATGAAGCGTACACGAAAATGTGCGCACCGTAATTAGACATTATAATATTTTTTCTAATGCGCACGGCTGAAAATAAAGTATTGGCATTGGGGGAAAAAAACGTCACAAAAAGTAACTCGCTTTGAACGGCATTTGAACGTCCGCGTAAATTTGTTCAATACAGAAATGAGGTTACATTTTTTATTCTTTGTCTCTGCATTTTCTGATTATTTAATTTACGGCATTCGGGCAAAAGGGACATTTACAAAAACTAACTTAAAACCACCTTCAGGGTAAAAGGAACCGTCCTGCCAAATTTGGTCCCCATCCGTCATTTGGTTTTTCCGTGATTGTCTAACAGAAAGTCGAAAAGTGAAACATACAAACATACAAACATACAAACATACAAACATTTGAGCTTTATATATTAGATGATCACAAAAATTACTCATCTATATATATATATATTTCTCCTAAACGACCATCTGCAAATGAACATGACAAATGACCCTCTCTGGGGTCTAAAAATCACAGTTGGCAAGCGTGGTAGGATGAAAAGAAAAATAAAGGGTGGTAGTGGGTGGCAACAAAGCTTCTTGCATTCATTGCCGTTCAGTCCTGGGATCAAACCCCAGCGGGAACAAATTTTTTGTTTTTAATTTTAAAAAATGTTTGTTTCTGCCCGTTCTTTTCCCCTTTTTTAGCAAGACTAAGTCTGTTAAACGATAATCGGATTTGAAAGCGACAATCGGTTTTAAATTTCCCAAACCGATAATCGATTTTGATTCGGCCGGATTTATGAAGTGAAATCCGACCGGAGCTGAAGCTGAATTCGTAAAAATTGCCGGATTCCAGATTTGCCGAATCCACACGTATAATTAATATATATTTGGTCGGGTTTATGAAGCAAATTACTGTCGGAGCCGGATTAGTAAATATGGCAGATTCCGGATTTGCCGGAGCCGCAGGCGAAATCCGGTGCACCCCTAATTTCTATGAAGTCAGCTATAAAACGATAATCGACTTAAAATCGGAGCTACATAATCGATAATCAGTTTGCCAAAAAAAAACAACAACACGCAATAACAAGCATAAACATGACTAACCCTCGCTAGGGTTGGCCAATCACAGTTTATGTTTAAGAGATGGTAGTAATAAAGGGAAGGGGTGGGTAATAACAACCTCAGTGCGCATGTCTCCACGTTTACTCACTTTTTTAAAAAAAATTACTTCCTGCTGTGTGTGTCCGTACTCTTACCCACCCCAACCCCAACGTTCTTTGCCCTGACTATGATAGCAAGTCTGCGACGTAGGCTACGCCGCGGATCGTATCTAGCTTTACATATTTTTTTCAAAAGCAGAGTTCGTTGATCCGTGTGCAAAGTTAACAACAACAAAAATAAATAAAAATTTAAAAAATTTACAATACATCTTCCTTATGAAAATTACCTGCACAGCAATTCTAACTCCTGAAAATTGAACATAGTTAGAAAATTTAAAAGATAGAAATATGAGCATAAATAAGTTTGTTTATTTTTTTACAACATATATGATGTTACAATCGTTTCAGTGTATCGATAAAATGTTTATTATAATTATTATAATTTACATAATTACACAAAAACATACACCAAGAATAATAATCCAAAAAGCATTTTTTTTTGCAATTGTGATAAAGCGAGATAGACTTTGTATAAAATAAAGAAAGTGGAGAGAGTTACTTGCTTTAATGTAACTTGACATACTCAGCCATTTTTGTCCATGTGAGATAAAAGATTAGAAAGAACTAAAATATTTTTGGAATGCAAGGTTGTAGTTTCAATAACATCAATTACAATCCTTATGGTACCCTAGTTATATTACATCATTATGAAATTAAGCTGTTTACATAATAAAAAGCAAATAAATCTCACATGCATCTAATGTTTTTATGTTGTTATTGAAAATATCATTGAAAAAAAATGTCTCATTATTAACGTTTTACTTGCTAATTAGACTGTACGCATTCTTTAAAAACAAGTTTCTCCTATACCCGTCCGGGATTTTAGTGGAAAAGTAAATGAAATATATTATTTAATTAATATATTTATAAAATTATTCAAAATATACATCTTAATATTCATAAGTTAAAAATAAAAAGGGTAACAAAACGGTTTATTTATTTTTTAACCACGTTTTTATTAACTAGCTCTCGTTCCTTTGTGTTGGTTCGTTGGTTTGTCCAAGATTTTTTCAAATTTGCCAACGTAAAATTGAACCACTTCTGATGGTCCTAGAGATCTGAAAAATGCATTGAATTAAAATTTCAGATCGATCATATGTACCGTTATTAAATTATTGAACTTTATAGTTTATCTATAGTCTATATATAAGCATCTGTACCGTCTGCTTTTGTTGACATCCGTGAGTTCACCCCGAGACCACATCACAATGTTTTTAAAACGTTAGGCGGGCGCTTGTGAGTTGATTCATAAAATAAATAGAGGTAAAAAAATATTTAAAAAAACAGGTTGTTATATGTGGACTAAAAAGTATAAAATATATAGAAAATAAAAAAAAGATTTTTTAAAACCACGTTTTTATAAGCGGACTAAAAATAAGAAAATGATTTAAAACTTATAAGTTCAAGTACTTTGATTTAATATGACTAAAAACGTGGGGCGGGTGTTTGATATAAAAATTAACGATTTCTAATTTGAAGGTAAAAGAGAGATCTATAAGTGAGAGTATGAGTGAGCTGCATCTGTTAAACCTTATAAGCAACCGCCCTACTTTTTAGTAATATTAAATCAACGTACTTGAACTTATAAGTTTTAAATTATTTTATTCTTTTTAGTTCGCTTATAAAAACGTGGTTTTTTAAAATCTGTTTTTAAACTTATATTTATTATTAACTCGCTTTCGTTCCTGTGGCATTGTTTGTTTGTTGGTGGTTTTACTGTCCACAATTTTTCAAATCTGCCAATGTAAAATTAAACCATTTCTGATGGTCTTAGAGATCTCAAAATTTTACCACAGATAGATCTTGGATGACAATACATTGTATCAAAATTTCAGATCGATCGAATTTACCGTAATTAAATTAATGCATTCCTTAGTTTCTCTTTATATAAGCATCACTACTCGCCTGCCGTAGTTTCGTGTGACGTGCAGCGTTCACGCCGTGACCTCATCGCTTGGTTATTAAACTTTGGGCGGGTGCTGATGAGGTATTTGGTAAAATAAATAGAGGTAACAAAATATTTTTAAAAATCACGTTTTTATTAGTGGACTAAAAAGAATAAAATAAATAAAGGCAAAAAAAATGATTTTTAAACACCATGTTTTTATAAGTGGACTAAAAAGAAGAAAATAATTTAAAACTTATTAGTTCATGTACTTCGATTTAATATGACTAAAAACGTGTGGCGGGTGTTTGGTATAAAAATTAAAGATTTCTTATTTAGAAGGCAAAAGACAGATCTATAAGTGAGAGAATGATTGAACCGCATATGTTAAACCTCATCCCGCCCCACGTTTTTAGTCATATTAAATTAAAGTACTTGAACTTATACGTTTTAAATTATTTTCTTCTTTTTAGTCCACTTATAAAAACGTGGTTTTTAAAAATCATTTTTTTTACCTTTATTTATTTTAAATCCAATGCCCTTAAAGTGAAAAAATTAATTTTCTTTTGTCTACAAAATAAAAGCGTGGGGGCCAAGCATATTGGTTGTGGAGAAAAATATCCTGCATGTTTTCAGGATAGATCATTGCAATTTCATCTTCCTGAACACTTGTTGTACAAGTAACATTTTCTTATGTAATTTTAATCATTGTGCTTCGGAGACGCATGGTTGTATGTTGAAAGACGTTGACACATATTTATTATAATTATGAGTCCACGTGTTATTTTGCAACTAGTAGACATACCATTGATTTCGCATTGTAGTTTTTGGCCAATGACTAATGAGTATAAGGCTCCACAAGGTCTATCTGCTCCATTGGTCACATGGTACAAAACAAAAGAACCTTGTCGCGCGCTCCAATAAAAAAACATAACATTTTTTATTTGTTTTTTTTTAGATCTTTGTCACATTAAATATTGCTTGTCATGCAAATTTAGGACAGGCTAATAGCAAACAAGCATGCCATTTTCCGCTAAGATAGTTACGCTGACACATTTTGGATAAATGAATTGTGTACTAGCTTCATAAGCAATGGTCTCCGAGGGTGGACGCTCTTATCAGGTTTACAGACCTCACCGATAAAAGTATTAGGCATTGTGATTTGCGCTTCTAACTGTGTGGTTAGCATCGAGTATCCACATTGTTTTATTTTAGAATGTAAATGAAACTAAATCTTCGTAAGGTCCTGTCCCGTAAAATGCCAGAGGCCCCGAGCAGCTGTTACTCTTTTAAGAATCACTTATACATATCACTATATTTTTTAGGAAATAAAGTAAGATTCAACTTATATATGGTATAAGAAACATGAATGTTGCCCGAGTGGCATGCGCACTCGGCTGGCGTATTGAGAGTCCGGGGTTCGATTTTATATATATTTATATATTTGAGGGGAAAAGAGTAGTAATTAAGTTGACTCGTAAACTTCATGATCTAAGAAATATGCACGGTGGTCGAGCGTTATCCGGGCACGGCTGGCGTACCGAGAGTCAAAGGTTCGATTCTCTCTGGACGCAGGTGGTCCAACGAGGCTAAGTGCGGTCACCCAGCTCCGTACACGTACGTATGCGGTGTGCCATGCAAAGTTCTTATTAGAACATAGGAATGTATTTCTTGTTGAAGCTGTAAGATATTTAGTCCAGGCAAAAATAAAGTAACTAAATACCAATGTATGTATTTTTCAAGAAATATGAAATGGATTGTTTTAAAATTAATATATGATACAGATGCGACACTAGGGAGAGCGGATCACAACGGGTGACACCATCACAACGGTTGACACCATCACAATGGGTGACACCATCACAATGGGTGACACCATCACAATGGTGACAACCAAACTGTAAAATCATGTATGTTCCCTTTATTTGGCACTGACAGACTCAGATGATGTCTATGGGCCAATTTGTGAGGGGCATGAGAGACCGCAGTGGGTGATAACAACCCTAGCGACGCCTCTGATCAGATTTAATAATGTTCGATGTTTGAGTCATTGAATGCGATCTCTAATAAAACATTACAGCTAGCAATGGCTTTTTAAAAGTTGCTGCATTGTTAATTTACTTTGTTTTTGGGTGTTAAAATGTGGCATTTAATATATTTCCAATGCTAGTAAAGTGTCTGTGCTTAGTTGAAATACATCTTTATTTTGTGAAAATATTCACTTTGAAATCACAGAGTGCAGGGCAGTTTTTTATATTAATATCAAGGTAAACTGAAGAAAAAAAAGTATTCTTATCGTATCCTATGCTTCAGACGCTCATTCTATTGCTTCCTACACTTATCAATTGTTTATGTTAATTTTGCATTTTTATTAGAGTTTTAAATCTAAATAAAGTGTTTGTTTTCATGATTTGATAAGGCAACTCAATACACCTCTGAATTGCAAACAGGAATTCGAATGCGTTTGTTTTTGAATGCATAATATGAAAAGTGTTTTTATCCTTATGTGTGATGGTTGTATTGGGTTGTTTTTGTGTTGCATTTCCAAACTATAACAAGTTGCCTTACTTATTTTTAACTCAATAATGATTGAGAACAATGTTGGAAAAGGAATTTTTTAAAAATCTCTTATATTTTGACTCCAGTAATTTTAGCAGCAATTTGTAGATAGCAATTGTTTTGTTAAGTTTCTGAATTATAGATTTGAAATTACTTTTAAAATAATCTAGAATGATAGTTAATGGTGTTTTCCCACTTTGTGAATGCTAATGCTAGACTTTTGCGCGGTGCGCATTATATTGATACATTATTGATGCGACTCTAGAATGATTTCCATTGAATAAAAAAATCTGAAATTCTTTGTTGGAAATTGAGTTTAAATAATCATTGGAGTTTTTTTAAAACTTGTTTCTCCTTTCCTCTTTGTTTTTCTATAAGCTTATTTTTCAAGGTTCAATAATTTAACCAATGATGGTATTCTTGTCAGTTTTGAAAGTTCTCCATTAATGTATCTAGCAGCACTTTGCTTTATTTTATCCATGTTTTCTTTCTTGTATTCATTTGGTTTCATAAATCCTTCGTTGTGTGAACTTCTTCTAATTGAAATGTTGAAAACATATCCTCGTGTTTTTTTATAATAGGTAAAAGAAAAAGCCTTAAAATTCATTGTCAAACCAGTGTATATAAACGTCTAAAATCTGGAACCCATACAACTAAATCACCATAAACGGACTGGAGGCAGTGGCAGTCCAGCCATGGGCATCCCGCTTTGACCTGAGCAGAATCATCAAGTGTCGACACAAATATGTTATTTTAACAGCGTTTTTTGTGGGCCTGACAGGGCGTCACAAAACAACGAACATTTCGGCATAAAGTAGAGCTTTCATCAACGAACAAATTGACAAAAAAATAATAAAAATGAAATAAGCTATCAAATATAATATCAATTTTTCATCGAGTGTCGACAGGAGGCTAGCAACCACTGTAAGGACGGTGAAAACTAGTCAGGCTAACACACGTGGCAGTTCTTTTAAGAGTGTGGGTATGTTGATCCTTGTAAGTGCTATCCGTCTGCTGTTATAAATGTCTTATTTTTTTGTTGAAAATTGATGTGTAGATGGCACTATGGATTGTTTTAAGTAATTTTTTTTTAATTGTGGTGTAACAGATCATATGATAGTATTTTTCTGCTTGTTCTTATATCATTTCCATTACTATAGTTTTTTTTCCATGTGTCACAATGTATTGTGCTCTATGTTTAAATTTGGATTAAAAAGTTCCAAGGATTGCTCCTTCTTTTGTTTGCATTGTGCTTAATTGTTATATTTTATGATATATGTAAAATGTGACAAAAGTATATTGTTATATTGTAGCTTTTACCCCATTGTGTTGTTTTAAGTTTGATAATTCTGGATCTTGATTTGATTCATGGATTGTCCATAAAATACTGTAATTTTGATTTAAGACTTGTGAATTCATTTATCTTATTTAAAATAAGTAAGATATGTTCTTTCAAAGAACTATTCTCAAAAATTTTTAAAGAGATATGGACGGATAAATAGTTTTAGATAGCTAATATTAACACAGTTCCCAGGATTCACTTTGTAAAATGTGTAATAGAAAATTAATTTACTAATTATTTTTATAAAGATGAAGATCAAATTTTTTTGCAACCAACAAATCCTATAAATATCCTTTCAGAAATATTGTTTTGTATTTCTGCAGCTTTTCATCCTTTCAGCTAAGTTGAAAATTTGATTAAACTATTAATATTATTGATGAGTTTGACTGTAATTGAACCGATTGTTACAATAGACCAGTGTTCATCAAATGAGGTTCATGGATGGCTCAATTGTTGCTGATAATTGTTGTAACATTTTTGGGGGGTATGGAGTCTTGTTACGTTTTTAGTCATTTAGTTTAGTAAACAACACATTTTTTTTTACTAACTTAGCTGTTTTTTTGTTCAGTTTAAGTTTAAGACATGTTATTTATCATAACAACTAGACTAATGTCATGTGATGTGATACTCATTTAGTTGTATGTTTTTACAAATTGAATTATAAACCTAACAAACTAAACTAATTTTATATTTCATAAGAACTGTTTCAATTTTAATGTGGAAACTTTTTCTAGTGTCTATTCATGTTAATAACTAAGCTAATCATATATCATGGAATAGATCTCCATAAGAGCAATTTTTTATCCATTTCAAGATAGCTTCACCTTTTAAAACAATTGCATTCCTACAAACATTAAAAAAAAACATATTAACAAAATGAAATTTAAATGAATTCATTATTATATTTTCTCATCTAAATAAATTAATATCACAAAAAGAATAATATTCTTTATAAAGTTTGGTCATTCATTAAACGTATCTATCTATTAAATTTATTAATTTAAGCAATTTTAATCATAAGATTTATTTCAAAATTTGTAATTTATTTACATACATACATAAAATATTTTGCAAAATATATAATAGATACAACAAATATATTGATGAATGAATTCTGATAGTAAAGCTATCATATAATGGCAGATTTAAACAGAAAGATTTATTTTAAAAAATCAATAAACTATTTTCTAAAATTAAATCAAGTTGCACATTTTCTGTCAAGTAAACAATGTTTAGCAATTTTTGAGACATATCTTCTCTGGCAACCGAATCTTGAGTTCAATGTACATTTACTTAAGTAATTGATATTCTTATATACATGTGTATATATATATATATATGATAAATATATAATTCAAATTATAATTTATTTTTGGTAAAAATAAGCTGGTAATATTCAGAAATGAAACTCTTTTTTTATAAAAATATATATATCACATCTAATTGAATATTATTCTTTTTTAAAAAAATTATGAGTGATTACATATTTACAAAGAGAGAAATATGTACTATTGATAACATGCAAAGGTTTAATTATTAAAGTCACATTTGCATTTACAAAGTCATCATGTAATTAACATTTGTTTGAAATTGTTTTAAAGCTTAACCAACATAAAAATATTTTCCACCAAAATTTGTGCTGATACTGAAAAAAAAATTAATCTAATTTATTTTAAAAATTAATATCATTATTTGATCATTAAATTGTGTATATTGGTTTATTTATTAATGTACCTGTTATTTCTGTTTCTTGACTTCTAAAAAATAATCTTGAAATATAATTTGTATTAAAAGTTGTTATTCAGGTAATTTTTTTCGTATGTTATATTGGAATGATAAGCATACTTACTGGTTTATAACATGTTTCCAAAAGCTATGAAATAAAAAATAACTTAGATTTAAATTTTTCACATATTCATAAATCAAATTTTGAGAAATTTTCATTCGCTATATATTAATATTCTTTAAAAAATTATATTGTCATTCTTAGCAATTACCTTTTTTTATTTAAACCTATCAAAAGTCAACAAAATTCATAAGATTTACAAAACAATCCTTAGCACAATACCATAACTTTAAGTAAAATATATTTTTTCTTCTCAGTTAAAGTCTCTACTAAAAAAGATAATGAATTGTATCTTATTACTTTGAGGAAAATGGACTAATTCAAGCTATCACCTGAATGAAAACTGATCTTTTAAAGACTGTGGTGTGTAACATGTCTCCAAGACACTGAGCCATATTTTTTTGTCGTCACAAGATTAACCTCCTTCTCCGGATTGCATTTTGGGTTGTTTGCCAATATGCTTAATGGCAAGCTGCTTAGGAGATAATGTCTTCTTTTCTTGTCATGCCTGTAGAAACAGTAGATTTAAAGATTTTAGTTCCAATAAGTAATAAGAAATTTTGAAAAAATATTAAAGCAGGTAAATTTATTTTGAAAATTAATTCATGTAACCAAAATCAGGTTTTAGATTACATGACACTCAATAAAAACATTTGTTTAAAATTTAAGCTCTGTATGATATTAAAACTTTTATATTTCTAAATAGTTTAATCAAATTACTTTTAAATTAAATTATTGTAATTATTTTTTTATTATCTTAATCAACTGTATTTGAATTTTATTGTATCAACCATTGAGTTAATATAATTTACTTTGAGTAACATTTTTGTACTAAAAGCTCAGATCATAAATGTTTGAAACTAGAAATTTCTTTGAGATTTATCCACATCTAAAATGTAATAAAAAGTTCTCAATCTGCTTTATTTAATATTTTAGAATCTTTATCTAAAGCAGTAATATCCATCAGGTTTTTCTTGTTAGTAATGATGTAAAAATAACGACTTAGAGAAAACAGAAGAACATTTGTAAAATATAATTTTTTTATTGTTTGTAAGGTATCTAACTCAGATATAAAAAGCATGGATTATCAAAATAGCCGGATAACTGCCCTTGTGTTTAATCTTTATTAGCATGAGCACGAGTGAAACACCTGTCTTGGAGCAATGTCATAAAACCTTGGTGACTATTAATTTTAAAATTGAATTTTAATAGAAATACGTTCAGTGTTTTCATATTAAAAATGTATTAATAAAGTTAAAATCAATCTCTGCCTTAGTTACAAAATATCAGGTTTTGTCTGGTGGTGTAAAACTTTGTGTCTATTATTTTAGGCTTGTTAAATTCCTTTTAACACTGGTATCTTAATATTTTTTTTAAAAATTCGTACAGATAAAATCAAGTAATAAAAACTGGAAGGCGTATTTAAATACAATTTCCAACAAAGAATTTCCAACTTCTTTATACAAGGGAAATCATTTCTTTTTATTTTATAACTGTTTTCTTGAGGAAGTATGTCTTAATAATTTACATTTAATTTTAGTACTTATGTAAGTACTAGAGGTGGCTGGATATCCGGGCCGGAATCGGAATTTCCGCCACTATCCGAATTTGCCAAATACTCATGGCATATTGAGATAGGATCTGGATATCAATGTAGTAAAGTATTATTTGAAATAAAATTAAATTGATATTAATTAGTTTATAAACAAATATATAACAGTTAAAAAACATTAAACATTAAATTATCCATACAAAATTAAAGAAAATTATTAAGCGTTGTTAATAAAATAATTCAAATCCATGCAAAATATAGTAAATGAAATAATTTCAATACAAGAAAAAATATTAAGTTAAAAATTTACAAGTATAGATATTACTGTACTACATAAGATAACAAACTACGATAACTAACAGTATATTAAACTTAAATCGTCTGAATAAAAGAACAGTTTTATTATGGCTCTAGATCACGACTTCTTGTACACCACACTACACACTCAGTACAACACTGTTTGCTTTCTATACACTACACAGAACGTTGAACTTCATTCAAGTTCGTTCATTCAATTCATTGTAAATTGTTAATCGATGAGGTTGATTGTCATTGTAGATAGCAGATACTCTCTAAATGTTGGATAATAAATATTTTAATAAATATAATTAAATACTAAATAGAAAGTAGTAAAGCACATCCCTTACCTCTTACATTTAAATGTGGAGATATCCAGAATCCGTATCCGGCAAATATTAAGGCCATACTATCCGGATCGGGTAAATACTAAAAACTCATATCCAGCCACCCCGTAGTAAGTACTGTATGTTAATTGTAATGATGAAGGCATTTGCCAAAACGTTTACTGATGTCAGGCGACAAGGAAGTTTTAATAAATTTAAATAAATGGAGGAAATAGGTAACATAACTGTAGATGAGATAGGTATACATTCACTCCTAAAAAACTTAAAAAATAAACAAAGCTACTGGCCCAGATGATGTGCCTGCAATATTATTAAAAGAACTAAGCAATTAACTGTCCCCAATCCTTGTAGTTCTCTTTCAAGCCTCTCTAAATCAGGGTAAAGTGCCCCAGGATTGGAAATTAGCTAACGTAACTCCACTCTTTAATAAAGGGGATAAATCAGACCCTGGTAATTACAGACCTGTATCACTTACTAGGATCACCTGTAAATTACTAGAACACATAATATATAGTAGAATAGTTAACCACCTTGACAAATATAATGCCCTATGCCCACATCAACATGGCCTTAGAAAAAACAGATCATGTGAAACACAATTAATAGGTTTAATAGATGAACTATCAAAAGGCTTAGACAAAAATGATCAAATAGATACAATATTACTAGACTTCTCAAAAGCATTTGACAAAGTTCACCACCTTAGTTTACTTAAAAAACTTAACTACTTTGGAATCTCAGGTTCCTTACATCACTGGATCCAAGACTTCCTTTTGGGCAGGGAGCAAACTGTAATAATTAATGGATCTAAATCTGCACCAATAAAGGTTAACTCAGGAGTTCCACAAGGAACTGTGCTAGGTCCCTTACTCTTTTTAATTTATATAAATGATTTACCCAACAACATCTCAACAGGTACAAAAGTTAGGTTATTTGCTGATGATTGTATAATCTATAGAACAATTAAATCAGAGCAAGATAGCAACATTTTACAAAAAGACCTAGATGAATTGATAACATGGGAAAATAACTGGAGTATGTCTTTCCACCCAGAAAAGTGTCAACTGTTAAGAGTAACAAAGAAAAGGAGACAAATAAATTCAAAATATTACATTCATGGAAAAGGACTGACCCAAACTAAAGATGCAAAATACTTAGGAGTCTTAATACATGAGAAACTATCATGGAATCCCCATGTCAATGAAGTTATTAAAAAATCAAACAAAACCTTAGGCTTTATAAAAAGGAACTTTAACAAATGTAGTAGAGATATAAAACTAAAATGCTACCTCACTTTGGTGAAACCTGTACTAGAATATGCATCTTCTGTATGGGACCCATCCACCAAAGAAAACATTGATAAACTAGAACAAATTAAAAAAAGAGCTGCCAGATTCATTACTGGAGAATATTCGAAACTGACAAGAATAACACCATTAGTTAAATCATTAAACCTTGAAACACTAGAGGATAGAAGAACCAAGAGCAAAGTAGTAATCATACATAAAGCAATTAATTCTAATTTAGAAATACAACACAAAGATAACTTAATACAACCCTCAGATAGACATAAGGATAAAAACACCTTTCTTATTCCATATGCAAGAACAAACACATACAAGTTTTCCTTCTTCCCGTCCGGAATTCGGGCGTGGAATGGGTTGCCTGAAGAATCCAGGAAAACCAACACTTTATCAACATTTAAATATCTAATCAAAATGCAGGACTAAACACAAACCATAGATAAGCGTAGGACGCAATAATCTTCTGTATAGAAAGAGCGTCTGTAAACAGATAAGATAAGATAAGATAGTTAAATACTAAAGTTTGAATTTATTGCTTTATTTACACAATGTGTTTATGTATTTTATTTAAAAGCTTTATTACAGTCCTAATCTGTATGAAATAACAAAATATAATCTTACAAGAACACAAACACACAGAAATTTTTAAGGACTAGCAATTCAAATAGGCCTAAATGAAAAATGATTGATTTTTATCAAAACGTTATTAAAGTAGGTAAATTAGAATATATATGCTATGACAATGACAAGAAGATGGTTAAAAAGTGCAAACTAATAGTAGAATACGCAAGGGCCCCAAAATCACCCTTTTTTCATATTTAACTTACTGGGGTACTCCCCTTCTGCATTTTTGGAATTTAAGGCTTGTACAGTTAGAGGAATTTCCTTCTATTTTCCGTTTGAAGGGTTCAAATTTCTTTTGAAATTCCAGCTTTCAATTTTAATTGTAATGAATGTAGATCCATCAAAGTAATTGTAAGGAAAGTCAAGGAATATGTTCGAAAAGGTTATACTCGTTCTCATTGGTCTCACATAAATATGTTTAAACAGAAAACACGTTTTTGCTTTCAGCGGGATAAAGTTTAACGCAATAAATCGTCTTACACTTTCTGTCCTCAGCAGCCAAATGTAATTTTAACAATGTCTTTATTACGTTTGTTTGAAAACATGGATGTTATATTTAAACCTATATTCACCCTACTGTTAGACTCGTCATGGTCTAGGTTTGACAAACTCTTACTAAAACAATGTAATATATAACGTAAAGTTGTAACAAATTAACAATTGAAAATTGTAAGGCACACACAAAATTTACATTTATATCGCGGGTTAATTACATAAATAACTTTAAAAAAAGAAAAACGTCAATACAAAAACAAATAGTAAAGATAATATTTTATAAGCTAAATTGCAAGCTAATGTTTTAGAAAATCCAAAATATCTCAATGCATGCCCTGTCCCTTGTTCGGATTTAAATGCTGCAGCTTTGTCTGACAACAGTTGTCATTTTCATGCCTGAAGGAACAGATTCAGTTTATTGAGTAGGCTGAATAGGTGGAACATTTTAGTCCATATTGCAAACCATATCTTGTCACTGCTTTTTTACGTTTTTTTTAAATTAAATCCTTTATAATACTCGTGCCATCTGGTTAATTGTTTGTTTGCCGAAAAAACTTTGGATCGATTTTTAATCCACTTTCCCGTATGCTAGTAAGCTGAAATTTCGCTGGCGGACTTATGCCGACAATAAAAATGATCCATTGAAATTTCATATCGATATAATGTACTGTAATTAAATTAACGAATTTTTATATTATCTCCATGTAACTTTTTTGTTGTAGATTGTCACAGTGTGTATTATATTGAACAACCTTTTTAATATTTTCCTGTCATGCGTGCGGTGCGTATTATATTGACGATAACTTTTAAAAATATATTCATGATCTGCAAATTTTTATGCTAGTCTGTCGCGTGGTGCGCATTATATTAAACATGTTTTTAACCCTTTTACCATGATCTAATTGAGCTGAAATTTAGCAGGCAGACTGTAGGAGTTTTTTTTTCTAACTATAAAACCTTTATATATCAGACATAATTTAAAAAAAAATTTTTGTATTGTCGTGCGATTCGTTATATGGTGAACATACGTTAAGTTATGTCTCGTATATAAACGATTTATAGTTTATAGTCAAAATCTTCGTTTTTTACATTTTTAAAAAATTTATTTCAATAACATCATCTCTTAAATTTTCACGACAAATGTCTTTAGTGGAAGGCAATACTAAGTCTTCACCGATAGTAAAGAGGTTTTTAGCAATACGATTGGTCAAAAATATGATGCTCTTTTCGTGACCTTCTTTTTTTAATTTATTTGACTTTCTGTCGAAAGTCTAAAAAATTCCCGAAAAAAAATACACCTGAGTAAGAAAAAAGAATCGAAATAATTGATAGATTTTTTGGCGGCCCGGTATGATTTGCTTCACGGACCAGTAACGGTCCACGGCCCGGGAATTAAGGACCAATGATTTATACCATTCAAATCCAATGCATTAAAACTATTGAAAACGTTCAAAACGAGATAGAAACTAAAAACTAGAAATTGTAATACACATTATTAGAAAACACATTTTTTTAAAATTCTACGCTAAAGATTGCTTTATTGAATGCAAATGTATATGTTCTATAAAGTATAATGTTTATATCTATTTAGAAGGCCATAGACAAGTTTATTATGATAAAACTTTACTTAATTATCAAGAAAGGGGTTCTCTAATATTAATAGTATGATCGTAATTGACATTGTAGTGTTGTTTCAATGGTAAAAAATACAAGGACTCGAAAATATTAGCGACATCATGAACAAAGAAAAGTGGCGAAACTGATATTTGTCAGTTGCCGTCTTGTGACAAAATCCACCAATCATCTGATTCGGAATATTCAGAATTCCTGCAGGTAAATGGAAGTCTGAAAGATAAATCAATTCTAGATATCAATTAAATGTGTAAGGCATTGAAAACTCCTAAACAATGAATTTGTTTGTAGTTCTATTGCTTTTTTTTATAATACTAGGGGCTGGGGTTGTAGGGCGCCTAAGGCGCCCACTTTTTTTTCGGTCAAAAACCCCAAGTAACTTATCCTTGTTTGATAAATACGAAATATTAAACTTCCTGAAATACACAAAGTATTTTATGATTATAAATCCCCAAATTCTATTTTTACATGTTTTCCTTTTCCAAAATTAAAATATGAGCTAAAACAATGACGTCATAAAATATTATTTACAGTGCGTCTTTAATTTATAATTATTTGCACACCTTTTGATGCACACCTTATATATTAAATATAAGATCAAACAACGACGTCAAAGCGTTCCACATTTAGTGAGTCAGTGAGCCAGTGACTTGTGCTTTTATCATCACATATATAATTATACTAGGTTGTGCTGCGGCGCCGTGGCGCCTGCGGCGCCCACTTTTTTAGAGCACAACTAACTTGTCCTTGTATGATAAATACATAATATTAAACTTCCTTACATGTACACAAAGTATTTTATAATAGGGGTTGTAGGGCGCCTGCGGCGCCCACTTTTTTTTGGTCAAAAGCCCAAGTAACTTATCCTTGTATGATAAATCCGAAATATTTCTGAAATGTACTTAAAGTATTTATATATATTTTTTTTTACAGTGCTAATCACAACACGATTTTTAAGGTAATTTTAGAAAGCAGCGCACCAAATTACTGCGCCAAAAAATATCTCTTTGAGTCAGTCAGCACTGTTTGCAACACAAATGCTGACGTCATAGGTTCGTGCGTTGTTTGGTTAATGTTAATCTGGAAACCAGAAGGATTATGATTTAGCGTTGGGCCACAATCAACGATAATTGAGAGTAAATATATGTATAATAATTAACCCAAATTAATTGTGGACGTTTTAAAAATAGTTATTGAAATTTTCGGAAGTCTTTAAGTTGTACTATATCTATTCCCTAAAAACACAATCCGTTTTAAAACATATCCCTCTCCCAACTCCCATGACCTTGTGGTCCAAAAGGATTCCATTAGAATTCGCTTGGGTCTTGGTAGACTTAGCGTCACCCAGCTCCTCTTCAAGTCAGAGTTGGACTTTTTAGCAAGAGTCATTCATAAATACTTGTATTGTGGCTTAAAAAGGGGCTAGTTCCCACGAACCGCTAAAAAAATAATTTATTTTTTAATGAAATTTTTGTCTAACTCATTTTTCAAATCCTATTTTTTAAATTTATTTTCATTAGCGTTAGAGAAACTAATTATCTTTGTTGTGAGACAGATTTTTTTCAAATATAATAATTAACTCTGGTATTAGGTAAGGATTTAATAAGGATATTGTTAAATTTTGCTGACTTGCTCGTATCAATTGTTGAAATGGGTTTATATTAATAGCTTTGCTTTGGCAATTTATAAAAAAAAACAAATAATCAAATAAACAAATAATAATATAACATTTTGCAATTAATTAAAATACTTTTTACTATTTAAAAAAAGTATCTTTGAATACATTTTTTGTTGTTGAGAGATTGCCAATGTGTCGAAGTTAATAAATTCTCTTTGTGCTCTCACTCTTCTTTGTGTCAGTTCACAAATAATAAAATTTGGCATTCCGCCTTAAAATCATGAAACCAGCACTTCACCATTCTATAGACTGTAGGAGCTTACAGGAGCTGTTATATTTTGTTTAAAAAACTTAAACTTCTTCAAACTTCCTGTTTTATATCAAACACCGACAGCTTGATCAACCAACGCGACCCTCATAGAAAATTGTGTAATTTGTATATGTCCAATGATTTATCAACATGTGAGTACTTCAACTAGAAATTAATCCAAAATATTAAGGCCAATACATCAGATGAACTGAGAATTGGCATAAGGGAGAAAGGGGTCAAATCGGTATAGAAGTTCGTGGGAATAAAAACTTGTCTCAAAATTTTCCCATACACATACGAAATGACTTACAGTTTGATGCAGGGAGACAGTATGTCATGTACGACCGTGGAGTCAAGATATTCACAAGCCGCATTTATCTTTACGAAAAGATGTTTTATTGTATTCTTGTAGTTGTTCATATGAGTAAGTAAAATAATCATCTAGAAGAAAAGAAATACACGCATTTAACAAATGTGTTTGGATTTTTTGTAGAGCTTGTGTGTGTGGCTCAAAAACTAACTTTCAAGCTTACCTAACATATAATTAAGACACTTGATACAGAAATATAGGTAATTTCAACCACGTTTTTAAAATATTCAGCAGTATCAAGAATTTTATCATACATTTTTACATATTAAAATCCCTTTTTTTAAGAAGTCTCTTATTAAAAATAACAACATAATCTTTAAAAAAAAATATCCATAGAGGGATATAGATCTGGAAAAAATAATAATCAAAATGTTTTACTGCGATTTATTAATGTGTATGTTAGTCTGTTCAAGTACTTAGTAACTATGTTTAAAAATTTTTTTTAACATTACAACGTTCTTTATGTGCAGAAATTCTTGCGTCTTACGTTTTTATAAGAAAGAGCAGGGGCGTGAGGAAGAATTCACATGCATCGAAAACATTAGAGGTATACGTAGCACAGTGTCAATCATCATTTGTTTCCCAAACTAGTGTCAGGTACCCAATCGGAGCTGGGTGGGCTCAGCGACTCAAACCCGCGACGCTTGGTACGCTTCTCGGCCACCATTCCCCGACTTATTTGATTTTAAAGATATAGTGGCCCGTCTCTTACTCAACAAAACGGAACTTAAGATATTGCAGACACTGGCAATTTAAATGCGAACTATACACTTCATATGATTTATATGAAGGATTGATCAATAAAACATCAATCAGAGTATCAATATAAATATAAATATATTAATTCATGAAGCATTTTTTTCTTTATTACGCCATACTTTTGCCAAGCTCAAATAATTAAGTAAAAGTAATTGATTCGCGTATATGCGTGTAAATGGAAACATTATGTATAAAGAGATAAAATATTTAAAAGTTTTAAAGTTGTTGAGGTCTTACTGTCTAAAATAAAGTCAGTATTTAGTTAGCGAGAGACACCAATTCAAATATTTACAGCAATCAAATACTTGTTGATCATACCTGTAACTGTGACATGTCGTCGTCATAGTACAAGTTCAATATTAACTTGTACATTGGTATTGCTAGTGGTAAAATGTCCAATATGTCCTGGAAGGGAAAAAACTCGTGCGTACAGAACTCAACCAGCACATTCGGGTGTGTTGCGATCAAATCTTGCCACGCGCCGGAGCTAATTGAGTGTCCTACTGGAAAAAAATAAGAAGAAAGGACCGAGTCAGAAATGTTAAAACTAGTAACAACTTATTCAGTTTGTTTCATAACTTGAGTGTTTCTAGCCACGCTATACATGTTGTTTAAATTATTTTATTACAATTAAAATAAAATAAATAATAATTATTATTGTACTAATATTTACATTGAAATTATTTTTTACTAAATACTGTAGTAAATTAAGAAAAACGACTCTAGTTAAAGAAAAAAATAAAACTCATAGATCCTTGGGTGACTGTGATCTGAAAGAAATCAAAATGAATTTTGCAATTTAAACCACAAAAGGGACACATACATTAATTAAGCACATTTCCCCAAAAGATGGCAAAATCTGCAATTTATTAAAATAAGTATATCTCATGCAATAGTAAAACGATAAAGCTTTTAAATGAAATAAAAGATTAATAAAATATACGTACTTTTGAATATTTGTTGTCGTTTTTTATTTGAGGTCTTAAGAATAACTCATTTATTTTTTTCTGATATCCTGTGCTTTTTTAAATATATTTTTTAAAGTGTAACTTTGCCCACATTTCTTCTCTTCTTTTCTGTGTTGCTTTATATTTCTGCAACTATTATTGTCGCATAGAATAGGAAGTATTATATATAGTGAGATTAACTGAAATACTTGTGTTCATTTATTTACAACTCTGAAGAAATTAGCCGAAATATTTAGTGAACTATTACTCATTAGTCGGTGAATACTATTTTTATTTTTTGGTTTCGATTAGGGTTGTAATACGAAAATTGAAAATCCGATTATCGGTATTGAAAGCGATAATCGGCTTTAAAATTTCCCAAAACGATAATCGAACTTTAAAAAAAAATTCATATCTGTACTTAAAATTTTAAAAAATATGCTGACAAAATTTAATCCGGCGTTACTGACATTTTCATCCAATATGCCCTCCAAGATGTGTTTATTTATAAGTTTTTAGCGCTCCGTGAATTGTGTTTGTAGATAAATACATTTATTGTTTGGCGAACAGTGTGACGTCATTAAGTTCAATGCTATCCGAAATCAACAATAATAGACCATATAAATGCAGTCTCTATTGTTGAAATAATTATGTAGGCTAGACATAAAATGCACTTTAACACATTACGCATTGCGTGTGACATTTCTTTAATTCCACCATTTTCCACATCATCTTCGCCAACCCTATAAACAGCTCTGCATGGGACGGCATTTTCTTAACTCGACGAAAACTGTGTCGTCATTTCCAAATTCCACGTCATATTCGCCTCATAAGAATATATGTCTATGAAATCTAAGGTAAAACGATAACCGGTTTAAAATCGGATTTACATAACCGATAATCAGTTTGCCAAACTAAAATAAAAGGATCAACCTTAGTTTTGATCCTACAATTATTTTGCGTATCTTGTATTTAAAAAAATGAAAGACAGAAACGGAAAAAAGTATCTTATTACCACTACGTAGCCCAGCCAAAAGCGTAATGTATGACAGCGCTGGAGATCCTTTAGCCCAAATTTTGACCAACTCGTCTGACAAAATTTCATAATCCAAATTTACTCTAGACAGATTTTGAAATCTCTGAAAAAAATTATAAAAATAATATTGAGAG
Source organism: Ampullaceana balthica (assembly GCA_944989445.1). NCBI lineage: Eukaryota > Metazoa > Mollusca > Gastropoda > Lymnaeidae > Ampullaceana > Ampullaceana balthica. The sequence goes on along the minus strand of CALYLW010001187.1, from coordinate 54,769 downwards.
CAATGTAAAAGATTTAAGACATTTCATATGGTCGATAATTCAGAATCCAACTATTGTATCCAACATTAAGCATTTTGAGGTCACCAGGAGATGTTTGTGTCGCAATGAACGTTATCACGTTGAATGCAATTGTTTCTTCGACCCAACTCAACTATTATATTCCGTGGGTAGCTCGATGAAATGTATATCAAAATTATGAGATACAATAATGGAGAGCTTTCGTAAAATAAATGCTTTGACTAAATTTAAAGGTAGTTTAGTAGTATTTTTAAGTCCTTTATATTAACTCGTGGCGTCTGCTTAATTGATTCCTTGATTGTTTCTTTCCAGAAAAACTTTGGATCGATTTTTAACCCAATTTCTGGTGTGCTAGTGAGATGAAATTTTGAAGGCAGACTCGTGCCGATGATAAAAAATGATCAATCAAAATTTCAGTTCGATCGAATGTGCTGTCATTAAATTAATGAATTTTAAGATTATCTCTATTTATCTATATGTAGCATGTTAATGTTTGTGCTAGAGTGTCGCAGTGCGTATTATATTGAACACTCTTTCCTATCACGCGATGCGGTGCATATTAAATTGACGATACTTTTTAAAAAATATAATCCCGATCGGTGTGCATTATATTAAACATGTTTTATGAGACATAACTAACATTTTATATTTTTTTATTGTCTCGCGCTGCTAATTATAATGAACATTCTTTTAGTTATGTCTCGTATATAATATGATTTATAGTAAAATATTTGTTCTTTTTACGTTTTTTTAAAATTTATGATTAAAAAACTCAAAAAGACTAAATATAAATATAACTATTAAATTAGATTTAAAATTACCTGCATTTCTTCTACAATGCTTTCGTCGCCGTGAATTTCGTCCAAAGCATTCGTAAAGATATTATTAAGTGTCAGGAATTGAACAGTGTCTCCCAGTGACTTTGCTAACGACCTTAGAAGTTGTACTCCGGCCCATAGCCTCAAGTGAGTAGAAGTGATGCTGATTTCCTTGAAATATCAGTTAATATGATGTTGCAAGTGAAGGCGAAATAAAATGGGACGAACTTTTAGTATATGAAAAAAAAATTGTAGATTTTTGTAAATAAATTAAGTACCAGCAATAACTTTGTATTTGAAAGAAAATTTAATTGATGAATTAGTTATTGCGTGCTGATTTAAACATGCATAATTATTTTCTTTTAAATATCACTAAATTCTACACGTAGAAGAGAATCAGCAGCCCTAATCATAACGCTCTTATAAGTCTTCCCGGGAAACTCTACCAGCAACTATGTCTCCCCCAGGGAACTAATAGCTAGGGGACTTTCCACCCCCACCCCCACCCCGAGAAAGGTCTCCTCTGAGGAGGCAAACTGAGCAACCAAGAACACGGTCGAAGATGCTCCCCACTAAATTTTGTCCTCACAATAGAGAAGTGGAATATCCTACTTCGACTCGCTACGACCTCATCGCCAACCCCAGCACAGCAAAAGAATATATTATCACTTAAATCCTAGCACTTTTAAAAGATATAAGAACTTTTTTTTTCATATTTAAAACAAGGAAAATACATCGACATTTATGTAATTAACAATTATTGAATTTTAGTTCATTAAAATATCGTTTAATAATAGGTTCAGCAGAAGAAATAGCAAGTTTGATATTTCACCTTCAGTCCTCGCTGATTTTTTGTTAATCTTCTGACAGGTCTTACGAAAAGAGCTCGAGTACGGTACCCTAAATTATCCATTTCCTCCGGATAAGATATCTTTACTTTTGTCAAATTCGCTTTATCTAACAACGTTGCGAAAATCATGAAGTCTTTAGCCATTTCCCACGGAATTGGATGAATTATGTTGACATAAATGTCCACTTCTTGAAGATAAATGTGAATACTTTGGAAGAATCTTTTGCCACAGTTCTCTACATAGAAATAAATGAAATTTTGCTTCAATAGAATATTTATGATGGAAAGAGCAAGATGACAAGAAAAGGCTATAGAAACAACTTATATAGGAAATGAGACGCGATTGAAATATGAGTGTTTAAATAATGTATAATGCAATGGTACGCCCTAACAATGCAAATATAGGTTGACAATCGGCTCATTTCATTTAAAATGAAAATTAGATGCGAGCCCCTTTTTACAAAACAATTTTTTAATTAAAAAATAAATATTGTATATTACTATAGAAAGGTGGAGTCACAGCCATAACTATAAACACTTTACTTTTAATCTTTAAAAGAGATTTGAGACACAAATGATGTTCCACAATACAAGTTGTTTATGGGGTAAATTATATTTACTTATTTTGCTTTTATGGATGAAGGTTATGCTCGTTAACATATTCTTTTATTCATATTCGTTCCGTATTTTTTAAATCCTTTATATTAACTCGTGGTGTCTGCGGCCGACCGACCGACCTTGCTTGCTTGCTTGCTTGTCGCCAAAACTTTTGATCGATTTTCAACCCACTTGCTCGCAAGATAGCGAGCTGAAATTTTGCAGGCAGTTTCGTACCAATGATAAAAACAATGTATCAAACTTTCAGATCGATCGCATGTACCGTAATTAAATTTTTGATTTTTTAGATTATTTTATTTATTCCTATGTATCATGCTATTTTTTGAGATAGAGCGTCGCGGTGCGTATTATATTGAACAACCTTTCTGTCGCGCAATAAGGTGCGTATTTAACTGACAACACTTTTTATAAACCTATTCCTGATCGGTGCGCATTATATTAAACACGTTTTACGACACAACTGCAATTTTGTATTTATGGATGGTCTTGCGCTGCGTGTTATAATGAACATTCTTTTAGTTACGTCTCATACGTAAAGGATTTATAGTCAAAAACTTGGTTTTTTACGGATTGTTTTTATAAATTATGTATTCAAAAATTTATTTCAAAATTTATTTTTGTATAAACTACTTTTTTTTGCTAGTTGTTTATTGTATTAATGTGTTATGCCGCTCCATAGAAATGTAATGACTACAAACATATAACATCTATATTAACATACCACTACATAGTGGAAGCACTGTCTCTGACTTATAGTTTGTCCCCATCTGCACGTCGTCATTTTCGTTTCGAGAGTCAAAATGTATGATCCTCTTTCTCCAGAGAGTTGGATTATAGAACTCTTCACTCCAAGCCTTGCAAGACTTAAGAAACAAATAAATGATCTAAAATTATTGAAAAAGTTAAAAGAGATATATTTTCATAGACGGAAGTAATTAATTTTAGATGACTCTTTTTAGCATAAGCAATTATCCAAGAAATTCATTATTTTTACGATGAGAATAAATTCAAGATAGTTTCATTGGCACAAATAAAGTTCATGTACTATTGAGATTACAGATTCGAAAAGAATATACATTACTAAATATTTTTACTTTTTAATAAGTAGAATTCAATATTCAATAGAATACATATTTAAAAGTAGAAGTAAATAGAAATTAAGTAGGAAAATATTTTAGCATCAACGTCATTGTTCTTGTTCCAATGTTCACATTTAATTTTCAAAATCAATCATTTACCATTACCTCAAGTGCTAAACTAAATAACAACCCTTTACCTTGTAAATACGATTTGATTATTGCGACAACCAAACAATCAATGTTCACAAGTCATATAACATTCTGCCAAAAGCTACACTTTTTTCAACTATCAATTATAAGCTTTTCCAATTTTACACGCGCTGTTTCCATAGATGAGAAAAAATTATCAGCATCGTCATTACGTAAATTTCCTAAATCATATCAATTAGATAGAAAGATCCACTCGTCTCTTGTATCCAACCATCAACAATTCATGTATCCACGATAGCAAAATAATGCAGAAATTCACGCGTCAGTTATAATTCCTTTTGTGATATGAAATTCATTACCTTGGCCATGGCAACTCTATCTTCATCGTCCAAGTACCGATACACGTTAAATAAAGCGATGGCGGGAAGTTGGCTCCAAAAAGGGTTATCTGGTTTAGTTGGTGAATTTAGTACACATTCTGTCACTGATTTAATTCTTTTTGTCATTTTGCTTCCTAAATGATGATCAATTCAGGTCTGTTTAAGAACATTTATTTATAGGGCCTTTGAATAACATTCAAAACTTCTTTGTGCATGTAATGTTGCTATATATATATGTTGGCATATTTCTAGAAACTACAATGCTAAATAGTGCTTTAAATTTAGAATCGGTTTTACCGGAAATACCACAGCAAGCGCAAAACAATAAGGAAAAAACTTTCAAATAAAAATAACCTGACGGTTATGCATGTCTTATACTGACGTAGTAAAAATTATCTTATCTTATCTTATAATATGTTTCAGAGGCTCCTTATATACAGAAGATTTTGCGTCCTAAGCTTATCTATGGTTTGTGTTTTAGTCCTGCATTCTTATTAGATATTTAAATGTTCATAAAATGTTGCTTTGTTGTATATGCTTGTTCATGCATACGGAATAAGAAAGGTGTTTTTATTCTATCTGAGGGTTGTATATAGTTATCTTTGTGTTGTATTTCAAATTAAAATTAATTGCGTTATGTATGATTACTACTTTACTCTTGGTTCTTCTATCCTATAGTGTTTCAAGGATTATCTTATCTTATCAATACAGACGCTCCTTCTATGCAGAAGATAGTTGCGTCCACAGACCATGACAGATGATCTGTTGGCAAGTGATGCAGCATTCACAGGCCACGGCTTTTTGGGTTCCACGCATTACCCAGCCGCCTAACTACATGTAGTTAGGTACCCATTCGGAGCGGGGTGACTCAGGGACGCCCTAGGCCCCGGGAACCAGCCCTTGCCTTCACACGGATTCGAACCCGTGACCATCGGTACAACAGTCCAGTGCGCTGCCACTCGACCACTAAAGGTGTTATTCTTGTCAGTTGTGAATATTCTAACAGCTCTTTTTTGAATTTGTCTTAGTTTATCAATGTTTATTTTGGTGGATGGGTCCAAGACAGAAGATGCATATTCTAGTACAGGTCTCACCAAAGTGAGATAGCATATTAGTTTTATATCTTTATTACATTTGTAAAAAAAATATTTTTATAAAGCCTAAGTTTTTTTAAAATAGTTTTTAATAGCTTCATTGACATGGGGCTTCTATGAAAGTTTCTCATTTATTGTGACTCCTAAGTATTTTGCATCTTTATTTTGAGTCAGTTCTTTTCCGTGAATGAAATATTTTGAATTTATTTGTTTCTTTTTCTTTGTTACTCTTATTAATTGACACTTTTCTGGGTGGAAAGACATACTCCAATTAGTTTCATATTTCCCAAGTCTTTTTGTAAAATTTTGCTATCTTGTTCTGATTTCATTGTTCTATAGATTATACAAGCATCAGCAAATAACCTAACTTTTGTTCCTTTTGAGATGTTGTTGGGTAAGTCATTAATATAAATTAAAAAGAGTAAGGGACCTAGCACAGTTTCTTGTGGAACTCCTGAGTTAACCTTTATTGGTGCAGATTTAGAGCCATTAATTATTACAGTTGGAGACATATCTCTGAGTGTGAGGTAAGGGCTGCGTCATCCGCGAAGAGCAACTCTCTGATTAAAACAGTTTCCACTTTTCTCTTCGCACGGAGCCGACTGATGTTGTATAGATTTCCATCCATCCTGGTATGGATGTCAGAGATAGGTCTCCAACTTTTGGTCAATAAGTTCTCAGAGGCATGCAAGGATTTTGGTCTAACGATAAGCCTCAAAAAGACCAACATTTGAAGACAAGGAACAGACTGCTTCCCAGCAATCTCCATTGAGGGAAACACCTTGGATGTCGTCGAGGATTTTACTTACCTTGGCAGTAACATCACAAGCACACTCTCCATGGAAAATGAAATTGAAGCCATAATTTTCAAGGCTGCATCATTAATGGCTAGGCTGAAGCAAAGAGTGTGGAACAATGCACAGCTCCCTGATAGGACGAAAAATCACTGTGTACCAGGCATGTGTGCTCAGCACACTCCTCTATGGCAGCGAGTGCTAGACGACGTATGCCAAAAAACAAAGCAACTCAACAGCTTCCACTTACGATGATTGCGCAGGATTCTGCACATCAATTGGCAGGACAAGATCACGAATGTCGAGGTACTCAGAAGGAGTCATATGCTGATTATGCACTCAATCCTGAGTGAGAGGCTCCTGCGGTGGTTGGGTACATGTCCGCAGGATGAGCTTGGAGCGCATTCCAAGAGCCTTGCTTTACGGCGAGCTGGCAACTGGTATGCGGAAAAGAGGACGCCCCTGCTTGCGCTTCAAGGATGTCTGCAAGAAAGACATGACTCTGGCGCAGATTGACCATAAAACGCGGGAGACCATTGCTGAGGAGCGCAACTCCTGGCGGGCAAAAGAAGTGCGCGAGGGCATTCAAGTCGCGGAAGCTTCCCTCACAGCCAGGAGCGACGAGAAAAGGGCCAGGAGAAAGGAGAAGGGAGGAAGAGGAGCAGGAGGAAAACGCCATCATCCCATGAGGATGGACGGATGCCATAGAAAGATACAGAGAGAATTATTACAGTTTGCTCCCTACCCAAAAGGAAATCTTGGATCCAGTGATGTAAGGGACCTGAGATTCCAAGGTATTTAAGTTAAGTTTTTTAAAGAAATCTAAGGTGGTGAACTTTGTCAAATGCTTTTGAGAAGTCTAGTAATATTGTATCTATTTGATCATTATTGTCTAAGCCTCATTATTGTCATGTTAAAATTCCTTCAATTTTAATTCTTAGATCCCAAATATATTTTTGACTGTTGCAAAATGAAACAAAATTACAATTTTGCTTTTTTTTATTAGGACTTCATAGACATTCTTACACATGACTCCACATAACTTCGTCGACTTTTTATAAACAGTAAAACTTCATTGATTTTTTTTTACATCTATTGAATTCATCGTACTTTTCGTTTAAACAACATGTATTGCCCGCCTTTCTTTTAAAAAATATCCTTAAAGAAGAAAAAATACACGAGTCAAATAATTATTTAAGACGCTGCCTTTTGCCAGTTTAAAGTTAAACTACAATCGCGTTTGGGGTGCGGGCCGGACTTTGGAAAATCCTGGTAAAATCACATTTAATTGTCAAATTTAAAAATAGGGTTAAATTTAGTTCCATGTGCATACAACATAGGTGACAGAAAAAATATTCATGTGTGAGCTTTCTGGAGAACAACCAGAACCTGCACATTTCAGCAGTAGGTCCATGCCTTTACGGTTAAGGGCATTTTCTTCTTTTTTTTTGGTTGTTTGTGTCCCATAGCTTTGTTGTCGTAGGGGGTTCTAATGTTTCCATTAGAACTTTATCGGGGCTTGATAGACATTGGTGGCGCCCATCTCCTCTTCAGGTCAGCGGAGGACTTTTTAGCGATAGTCATTCATCAACATTTTTATAGTGGCTTTAAGGTGGGCTAGATCCCACACCCCTCAGGTTGTGAGGCGAGCGCACTATTGACTTCGCTATTAAGCTGTAATTTTCTTCGAGGGCTGTCAATATTGATGAAAAAGGCTGCCCGGGTACCTGTCCAAATTTGGAACGGGTGCCCTGGTTACCCGGTGCCGTCCATATATGACGTCAAGCACCCGGAAGGGGGGGGGGAGGTTTCGACAATTTTTTACGAAGTGTGAAAAGGCAAGGGGTGTTTAAGAAATGTGACGTCACATCAAAACACACAAATTGAAGTAAAGGGTACTAACAATTTATTTAATGACGTTTTACATGGGCTTCACGCGTGTTATGATATTATTGTGCAGCCTTAAACAAAAAACATACTTAAATGATGGAAAAAAAAGATTTGAAACATGCTGATTTTCAAATAGAAAAATGGCTTTTAGGGGGAGGGCAAAGCCTTGTGACGTGGGGTAAAAAATCGGCCAAAATCGTGTGACGTCATTTATGTACAGCCCCTTATACTTCTATTTGGTATGGGAAAGCAAATTTAGATGTAAAAACGAAGACATTGAAATACTTCTATAGTACAGTGGGGTAAAAACAAATTAGCAGAAGGCTGCCAAAGTGGTTTATTTGTTTTTTTAGGGGGGATGGGGCTAAACAAGTTTTTTAAAAATAAAAGGCGGTAATCGTATGATGACATGGTAGGTTGTTTCTAGTTCATAGCTGACAACTGTTGTAATTAACCAAAATTTCCGGGCCTCACCCCTACTGAGTAGACCCATTCCCCAGCATTGATTTTTGTTATTACAGTGAATAGCATTTAACAATTCAAATATTCATTAAATTTTTAAAAAAGATTAATAAAGCAGGTCTTTGTTGTTTTTTTTTAAAGTATGGTGGGAATATGAGAAGAGAAAAGAGTGAATGTGGGGCGGGGGATTGGATAAACAGCATTGGCTTGTCTAAATCGGTAACTTTAAAGTTGTGCGGCGTATTTCAAAGCAAAAGCCAAAGTCAATGCTGTCAGTTCCTGCCCTTCCTTATTATTGGCGTGGTGTTCTATTTTCCGTACTTACACAAATCAAAGAACCAAAATCTTAATGTTTCATGAAAAAATGTGTATCAAAATACGTTGTAGTTTGTCGAAATCGTGTTTAATTTTTTTTAAAGGTTTTTCATGTTGAACGTATTTCATGGTATATATTTCAAACGAAAAGTTGTAATTTGATAAATTGTTAGCGAGCCAAAATTTTACGGGAATGTCAATACAAACGGTTGTTGAAATAAATTTGACATGCCCGTAAAATTTTCACGGGTACCCGGGTGTAATTTTACCTACCCGGGTAATCGCTTGGCAACGGGTACCCGGTAACACCGGGTATCCGTGGACAGGCCTGTTCCCTTCTATTTTTTTTTGCATCACATGCATATATCGTTTGCAGGAATAAAATTTGTTTGTTTTTTATTTTTAATTCATGCTTTCCATTATACGTTAATGAATAATCTAACCAACTTCATGAAAATTCAAGAAATGTGTTTGAAAATTGTAAGTGTTTGTTAATTGGCTGACATACATATGCTTACATAACAAACACGAACATTCTGTCAGGGGGAAAAAGTATACATAATATAACGTCTTCCACATTTTGTCCTAAACATAGATGGAAGTTTTAAAAAATTCTTTATTAATTTCTTTTTTTTTAATACATCAATCTTATCTAATCCTTCATTCACCCTGCTATCAGACTTGGCATGGACTAGGTTTTCAAACTCTTGCTAAAACAATGTTACAATGTAATAATGTAGTGATGTATAAAAAAAAGTAACACTCTAACAATGTAACGCACAAACACAACGATTTACATTTTAATCACTGGTTAAGTAAAAAAAATGTAAAAAACGTGCATGACTAAAATATGTAAATAGAATTTATCATAAGCGTAGCGAGACAGACAAAGTAAAGGGGAGCAAAAGGAGGTCATATTAAAATAACCGAACATCGGTATGATATTACTTGTTTGTTTTTTCAAAATATAGGTATATGTGTTACAAATAAGTAAATTCCCCTTTTTTCAGACCATTGTGGTCTATGGGGGCAAGTGAAGTAGCGTCACAGGTGTTTTTTTTGTGGCTTTGAGTATGGGGAATTTTATGGCTAGCATATTGCCCAGCCGCCTTTACTTTCCCAATCGATGTCAGTCCCGATCCTGTAGAAGGTAATCAGTACATCCAAAATGGAGTTTCGTTTATCTATATATATATTTCTCCTAAAAGACCATGTGCAAATGAACATGACGGATGACCCTCGCTGGGGTCGAAAAATCACAGTTGGCACGCGTGGTGGGATAAAAAAGGGGTGTGGAGGTTGGCAACAAAGCTTCTTGCGTTCACTTGCCGTTCAGTCGCGTTTTTCCTTCACAGAATAAGATATGATTCGTAGTGTAGTGGTTATCACGTCCGCCTTGCACGCGGAAAGTCCTGGGATCAAACCCCAGCGGGAACAATTTTTTTTCATTTTAATTTTTAAAAATGATTTTTTCTGCCCACCCCCCAAATTTCCAACATGACTAAGGCTGTTAAACGATAATCGGATATGAAAGCGAATATCGGTTTGAAATTTCCCAAACCGATAATAGAATTTGATTCGACTGGGTTTATGAAGTGAAATCCTGGCGAAGCCGAAGCTTTAATTAATATATATTTTTATCGCAAACCCGGTAATCCGGATTTGGCCGGGTTTATGAAGCATATTTCTGCCGGAGCCGGGTTTGTAAATATGACCAGATTCCGGATTTTCCGGAGCCGTGGGAGAAATCCGGTACATCCCTAATTTCTATGAAGTCAGCTATAAAACGATAATCGGTTTAAAATCGGAGTTACATAATCGATTATTGGTTTGAAAAAAAAACAACAACAAGACGCAATTAACAACTCTAAACATGACTAACCCTGGCTAGCGTCGGTCAATCACACGCCACAATGTCAAGTCAACACGCTCAGCTCCATGGTATTCAACAATAAGGGATGAACTTTGACGCGCCAAGAGAGATCGACGTATAGCAGAAAAGACTTTGTTGAAGTCGAGACTTGTCGTCTATAAGCAAATTTATTCCGCTGCCAAGCGACGTGTTATTAATATTGTACATCCAGCAAATACCTTGTATTACAATAATAAAACAATTACAAGTATTACTAGTAGGCAGCTATTTAATGTATGTAATAACATCAGAGGGAGTGGTAAGGCTGTGGTCCTTCCCTCTGTATATCCCTTGCATCAACAACCAGATATAATTTGTAACTTTTTTATCAACAAAATTTCTAAAATTCGTGATGAGCTTGACAGAACGGTGTTACCACCACATAATTTATCTCCTTCTTTTGCTGTGAGGTCAAGCTTTGACATGTTCCAGCCTGTTAAAGAAATGAAGTCAAAAGTATTATTCTAAAATCGAAACCAACGTCCTGTACTCTTCGTCCCATTCCCACACAACCAGTGGTTGAGTCATTAGATCATTTACTCCCGACAAAAGTTCAGTAAGATAGGAAGGGCATGAGTCCGAAAAGAAGTTGTGACAGAGAACGGCCAGTTTGTAATCAATTCGGTCCTGTATAGGTAGCCAATGAAGTGAGTAAAGTAGTGGAGTAACATGGTCATGTTTTTTGTCTTAAGGGCAGTCTGGCAGCTGAATTTTGAACTTTCTATAGTTTTTCAATGCATTTTTGTGGCGACCCTGACAGAAGAGCGTTGCAATAATCAATACGAGCCAGAACAAGAGCACAGACTAGAGTTTTGTAGCACTAACTGTTAAGTATTGACGGATTGAGCTGATCTGGCCTTTAAAAAAAGATTTTTTAAAAGTATTTTTATTTAAACTAAATGTTTCCACTTTAGTGCTATTACCGTTACCTACAAACGAAGTACACATTAACCATTCTCAATGTGATTTAAATGGTAAGTCAAGCCAGTGGTCTCCAAACTTTTTATTGCGGAAGACTGGAAAAGGTTCATAATTTTAACGCGGCGCGCTGAGTTGCCGGGAAAGGTGGGAATGGACGTTGAGTGTTTTTATGTTATATTGTTTTGATTTAATTATGTTAATTAAGTTGTATGTATGCATGCCTTAAATATACAAATATGTTACGCCTTAACGTGATGATAAAGAGATGTAGCATTTTAAATTTCTAGAACGTTAAGTCGATGAGAACCTTCAGCTTGTTCCTGTGCAACGAGACGGTATCATCTATGAATAAAATATGCAATGACACCCGAAATATCTTGTCCATATTCAGTTTATTTGTCTGTGCTTTTTTGGTTGCTTGCACTGCCGAAAACTGCGCTTTAAACGGGATGTACAAAATGGCAGTAGTGATTCAATTGCCATATTGGCAATCCCAGGATATTGCATAATGATTTAATCCGGAAGACTAGCAGAGTTGCTGTCTAGAAAGTAGTTAAAAGACCACTTTCATTAGCAATCTCCTTGGGTTGGTCCTCATCATGAAAAGACAAACTTGATTCCCATGGTTTGTTGACAAATTGATCACGGATCCAATTTTTTTGTTGGTCTTAAGTGAAGGAACATATTTAAATCATTTAGGAGAATGATTATATCGCACACGTAAACCAGTTTTACAACCCATACCTTGTCACTGAAATGTGCTGCCAGCGGTGAATTCTTTTCTGTGATAAATTTTTGCAAAACTCTTGTTATTCTAATACTCTGTTTAGCTATTTTATACTGGAAAACCATCTTATTTCTGTTTATAAGAGAAGACATATATGCTCTGCTTCCATCTTCTCACAAAGCTGCTCCAACAGTTGTGGTTTAAGGGCGTGTGCTTTGATGGGATAAATAAGTTTGACGACATAAATCAATACACTGTTTATTTCCTTTGAAATTTTTAGCTTGTCAGCATTTTTCTGTAAATGATACAATGTGTATATTTCCCCTCAGATGCACCCTACTTAATTCTAGCAATCAGTCTTCTTTCTCAGATTTTTAAATTTGTAAAAATAGTTTTATTAGTGAGATAAAGATAGAAAAATGTGGTTATTAGATAGGGGTGTACCGGATTCTAATTTTTGAAATGCGGCTGGAGCCGGAGCCGGATTCGGCCGGATTTATAAACTGAAATCCGGCTGGAGCCGAAGCCAGAGCCAAATTTGTAAAAATGACCGGATTCCGCGTTGTGGAGACGGAGCCGAAATCTGGTACACACATATTATTAAATCAGAAATTATCAATGACATATTTAAAACATAACAATCAAAGTATTGACTTTAACAAAAATATTTCTAGGACTTTTCTGGAATTTATTTACTACTAGTAGACCGGTCGTGCGTTGCAACGATCAAAGTAAAAATGAATAAATTTAAAGAAACCAATGAGTGGTATGTTTAAAAATAATTCTGAAGAAATCTTCGTGGAAGTGTGAAAAAAATCCAAGTTTCATAGCAAACGGATAAATAAATAAATAATTAAATAGCGTACAAAAGAAGAAACGATATTAAGGGCCCCGGCCCCAAAATGAGTGATATTATAATTTTTTTTTATTGCCATTGTACTCATTTCTTAAACGTTTAAGATTTTATTCACTATTCAGTCATTAACAATCTTGACAAATAATGACACATGTATCCATTATTATACAAATGAAATTAACAGGTGTTTTGAACTTTATATCTTGCCCAGAATGGGCCCTAGGGCCCTTAATGTTGTTTTTATCTATTGTACTCAATATATATTCCTCAATATCGTGTAAAATTGAATAGGGAATACAATGATTAAAGTTCAGTAAAAAGACTTTTTCGAAGGAATGGAAATTAAGAGTCCAGTGCCCTATAGTAATATAGGCTCTTAAGTTTTTATATTCTAAGTTTTGTCAAAATCCAGTTTTTTTCTCAATATCTAAATCTTAAACTACTTTTTATATACCTACAATAGGGGGAAAATAGCATTAAGGGGCCCTGGCCCATTCGGTGCAAGAGGTCAATTTCAAAAACCTGTTCATTTTTATTGTGGCTATATTTCTCAAGCTCTTTAAAAAGTAAATAGGAAAAATATCTTAAACATATACGAAAAAAGATATTTGGGGCCCCGGCCACGAAGATATTGGCATTAGAAGTGCAGTGTCAATAGTATTTTAATATAGGCTACCAAGTTTTTGTGTGCAAAGTTTGGTGAAGATCTATTCATTTACTAAGTAGCTAACGTAGAAACTATTTTTTATATAGCTCATATACGATAAAAACGACATTAAGGGTCCCAGGGCCCATTCTGGGCAAGATATAAAGTTCAAAACATCTGTTCATTTCAATTAGTATAATAATTGATACATGTGTCATAATTTGTCAAGATTGTTAATGACTGAATGGTGAATAAAATCTTAAACGCTTAAAAAATGTGAATTTTTGGGCCCCCAGGCCCAAAGGAATGAATATTAGTGCCCTATAGTATTTTAATATTGGCTATCAAGTTGTCATATACCCATTTTGTTAAGATCCAATAATTTACACAGTAGCTAAAGCTTAAACTAATTTGTATATAGCTCGTATAAGCAAAACATGACGATATGGGCCCCCGGCGCCCCATGAGTGTTAAATTTGGAAAAAAGTGATAGTTACCATCCCGGGAGCATACTCAACAGTCTTGAAAAGTTTCATGACGATCGGGTGAATGGTTTAGACAGCTATAAAGGACATCCATACACACACAAACATATTTAAATATATATATATATATATATATATATATATATATATACTTGAATATACCCGCACTTTGTAGCGGGAGTGTACTGACCCTTTATCCAAGTATTAGGTGATGGTTATTACAATTTTTATTTGCCAAGTTTAAATTTCAGATTCAACTATTTAGTTAAAATCTTATGAGAAACAGAGATATGCCATTTTACCGCGTGAGTTGTTTTCACTTAATGCAGTGCCTTTTAACATAACCTTACTATTCAAAAGATATGACTTATTAAATAATGATTCTTGCCGACCATAATAACTAAATTTACAATTTCATTCCCACTTGTACAAAATTAACATAACTTATATGTTTTCCGAAAGAGCTCTACCACCCTCGTCACTCAAAAATTTAATATATAATTACGAAACTGCATCGTATCACAATTGTAAGTTATATAATATTTGTAACCACGTCTATGAGATAAAGAACATGTGGCACTATCCCTTTAAAAGGCAAAAGCTAAATTGACTCATAGCGCAAATAAACAAAATTATAAATGTACTTTCTAAAATACTATTTTAAAAAAAAACGGTCGTATTAAAATGATATAAAAAAATGTGCACACCATATTTAGACATATAGAAAGCTGGCCGCATAAAATAAAGTCTTGTTATAAAGTAAATGTACTGGACCAAAATAACTCTTCATTTTGACGTATTCATAATTGTCTAAACAGGGAAATAATATTTAACATTTTTATGTCTCTATATTTTACGATTTATATTTACGGTTTATAAGCAATGTGTATAATTTCAAAAAGGAATCTTTTTTTTTGTTCCCTATTTCGGATAAGGCATCATATTTTGTAAATTATATTCAATGCACACACACACACCAGATTTTATATCTGAAAAATAAAATACATTAAAAAAAAAGATTCAACCGTCTGTTAATAAGCGCATCTTAAAAATGATTAAAAGGCAATTTTAGAAATGGCCTATGCTATTCTGAATACAAAGGAATGAACATAAAAACATATTCAATTCGCAATTCATATTAATTAAGCGTTTTCAGGATCACTTCATTAAATTTAGTCAACTTTTGTTAATACGTTCGGTAGCGAAAGTTTATAATGTATAGTGTATATAAAGCTTAAGTAAACAGTTTTAAAGTGTACGTTTATTTGACATAGGCCATCACTTTCAACATAAAATAAACTCGCTACATCTATGGTTTTTAATTAAATGTCGAGTTATGAATTAAATTTTTAAAAAATCCCAATTTTATTCATTGCATGTAAAATATTAATACAATGCATCGTGAAAATAATTGAAATAAAATAATTTAAACGCATATGTAATATATAAAGCTCAGTTGATATTTTTATGTTTGTTTGTTTGTATCCATTAAAAAAAGGCCACTGCTTTGTTGACATTTTTCCAAAAGATCTCTGCCACTGTCGTCACTAAAAAAGCTCTTATATATTTACGACACTGCAATGTAACACAATTGTAATTAATACAATATTTGCAACAGCGTCTATGAGATAAAGATAATAAAGATAAATAAAAAAATTAGGCTATATTCCTAATTTTAAAAAAAACAAACAAAACAAATCAATTTTATGTTAAAAATGCATGTGAAACCATCACAATAATCGATTTTAAAAATGGCCTATGTTAATCCATCATCAAAGGAATGAACATAACATATTCAATTCGCAATACAAAATAATTAAGCGTTTTCAGGATCACTTTATTTAGTTTAATCTACTTATGTTAATAAGTCCGGTAGCCTAAGTTTAAATAGTATAAGTGTATAGGTTATGTAAAAGACAACAGCTTATGTAAAAGACAAACAAAATATAAATGTTATATTAATAGGACACAGCTAAATTTAAGATGCGTACACGAAAATGTGCGCACAGTAATCAGGCGATAAAAGATTTTAAAACGTGCACCGCTAAAAATGAAGCCTTGAAAAAAATACTGACACAATTATTACATAAATAGGTTTTTCATTAAATGTCGAGTTATGGAACAGAAAATAATTAAAACAAATTCGCAATTAAATTTAAACGTGTAAACAATTAAATCTAATGCATCGTGTGGCAGTTGTAATTAAATATGTTTACGTGTCTATCTAATATATAGAAAGTAACAGTAAAGAAAATGACAATTCTTTGTACTACACAGCTCAAATTATGAAGCGTACACGAAAATGTGCGCACCGTAATTAGACATTATAATATTTTTTCAAATGCGCACGGCTGAAAATAAAGTATTGGCATTGGGGAAAAAAAACGTCACCAAAAGTAACTCGCTTTGAACGGCATTTGAACGTCCGCGTAAATTTGTTCAATACAGAAATGAGGTTAAATTTTTTATTCTTTGTCTCTGCATTTTCTGATTATTTAATTTACGGCATTCGGGCAAAAGGGACAATTACAAAAACTAACTTAAAACCACCTTCAGGGTAAAAGGAACCGTCCTGCCAAATTTGGTCCCCGTCCGTCATTTGGTTTTTTCCGTGATTGTCTAACAGAAAGTCGAAAAGTGAAACATACAAACATACAAACATACAAAGATACAAAGATACAAACACCAACTGAGCTTTATATATTAGATACTATTTCTAGCCCCTTAATTGATATATATCCCATCAATATACATAATTCCCGTTGTCTGTATGTATGTATGTATGGATGGATGTAATGCTGTTAGGTGGCGCTGCGATCGATTTTGTATAAAAATATTATATGACGTCATTTTTATGCTTATATTTTTATTTTTGAAAACGGAACGATGTAAAAATAGGATTTGAGGATTTATAATTATTATGAAATACTTTGTGTACATTTCAGCAAGTTTAATAATTCGTATTTATCAAACATGTTACGTATGTTAATTATGTATATTGATTCCCGCTGTCTGTATGGATGTAATGCTGTTAGGTGGCGCTGCGATCGATTTTGTATAAAAATATTATATGACGTCATTGTTTTAGCTAATATTTTAATTTTTGATAACACTTTTCGAATGTTATGCATAAATTGTTCAATATGATAATAAATGAATCAAATTAAACAAATAATTGAAAGTTCTGTATTACGTTATTTTTTAATCTTATGTGTATTTATTTTGAAAACTTCCGTCATTTTTGACGAATGATACACAAGTATGAACATATTTTATGTATAAAGGTAATTTTTAAAGGTTCTTGCTTATTTAAACTTCAAAAATTAAAATGATTTACTTATTTTATTTATTTATTTATATTTGTGTTTGAAGTTTTTTTTTATTTTAACTAATTGCACTCAAACAGCTTAGATCTACTCTTTGAATAAAGTTATTGGATTTTCACATAATATTAAAAACTAAATATTTTTGTTGTGAGACAAATTTTTCAAATATTTTAATGAACTCTGGTTTTGGGCAATTGGCTTGATAAGGATCTTGCTGCATTTTGCTGACTTGTTTGTAGTCTATTCTTGAAATGGATTTTAACTTACTTGCTCTGCTTTGGGAATTTAAAAAACGACAACACAATTGTAACTTTTAAAAAAAAATTACAAATAATTTTACAATTTACAAAAAGTGTCCTTAAATAATATTTTTTTTCTGAGAGATGTGTTAAATTAACTATATTTACTTTGCACTCCTACGCCACTTATCTTGCCATGGAGGCTCCAAATATTTTCTCAGCGTCTTCAAAATATCATTTGGCATTGCGCCTTAACATCATGAAACTAGCATCCACTCCCCCCCCCCACGCTAAGTGCTTGAAAGAGCTGTTATATTTTGTTTATTGACTTATACGATTTCAACTCAAAATGAGGATCAAACAACGAAGACTTGATTTACCAACCATCATACTGAATTGGGTAATGTGTATCTGTCAAATCAATAATCAAAATATGTTGTATGCTCTCAAAGTAATTTTAATAAATCATACATCAGAAGATTGAGGGTCGGCTCGAGTGAACAAGAGGTAAAAATGGGTTGGGATGTGCACACTCGTATCGAGATGTCACATACACATACGAACTGACTTGCAGTTTTGTGCAGGGTGACAGTATATTCTGTACGGCTGTAGAATCAAGAAATTCATATTTCCCATTTATCTTGACGAAAAGATGTTTGATAGTTTTCTTGTAGTTTCTCAAATGAGAAAGTAAATTGACCATCTAAAACAAGAAATACTCGAATTGACAAGATTTAGTAGGGATTTTTGTGGAACATGTGTTCGTCTCACAATTTACTTTATAGCCTACCTTTCATATAACAAAGAAATTTGCAACAGAAATAGAAGGGAATTCAAACAAGTTTTGAAGAATGCCGCGTTATCAAGAAATGTATTAAATATTTTAAAATATTAAAATCAATTCTTTAATAAATCCCTGATTTAAAGATAACCAGACAATCTAAACAAAATTCATCAAAATGTCTACGTGAGACATACTAATTTGTCTGCTCAAGTACATTGTTTTAAACATTACAGACACACTCCTGTGCAGAAATGCATGCGTCTTACGTTCTTATAAGAGCAAACAGGCCCTGTTAGCAAGTGAGTGGAATGTGTAGCAAAATTCCATGCCACCGCCGTTTGGGGCCGACCATAAAGTACGTCACGCTACATTTAACAATTTTTAATTCCCCCCTCCAACTGTCACAAACTCTCACAAATTGCAGACCTCCCCCCCTTCACGCAAGTACGTCACACTTTCGAACCAAATTTTGTTTTATTAATAAAATAATTAAAATTTAATATAAAACACCGTGACGTCACACATTGATGACCCCATCCCCCTGTCACAAACAGTCACACTTTCTTACACCCCCTTCCCTCGTCTGGAGCGTTACGTCCTTTATGGACGGCCCCTTTCCCTAACTAATGTCAGATACATATTCTCAGCTTGGCGGGTTCATCGGTACGCTTCTCAGCTACCGTGTCCCCGTCTTATTAGTTTTTTAAAACATGCCAGCGTAGGATCAGTCTACGATTATTTTGAATTGACATGAATGAAGGCCCCCCTCTCACTTACTCAACATAACGGGATTTTTTATATTGTAGTATCTACATTTTACATGCAAGCAATACACTTGATAGGATTTATATGGATAATTAATCAATAAACAATGATTCAAGAATTAATATAAATACAGTAAATCATGAAGCCAACTTAAAAAAACAACACCACACACTTACCTTTTCAATAACTAGCTCAAAGTAATTGAAAAAAAAATTACGTTTAAAAAAAAACTAATAAGAATAACGTGATAAAAATATCTTAAGTGTTAAGGTTTTTGAGGTCTTACTCTCTAAATAAATCATTATTTATTTAGGGAGGAAACTAAATCTAACTTTTTTTAACCACGTTTTTATTAACTCGCTTTCGTTCCTGTGGCATGGTTTGTTGGTTTGTCCAAGATTTTTTCAAATCTGCCAACGTAAAATTGAACCACTTCTGATGGTCCTAGAGATCTGAAAATTTTACCACAGATAGATCTTGGATGACAATGCATTGTAGTAAAATTTCAGATCGATCGAATGTACCGTTATTAAATTATTGAACTTTTTAGTTTATCTATAGTCTATATATAAGCATCTGTACCGTCGGCTTTTGTTGACATCCGTGAGTTCCCCCCGTGACCACATCACAATGTTTTTAAAACGTTTGGGCGGGCGCTTGTGAGGTGTTTTTGTAAAATAAATAGAGGTAAAAAAATATTGTTAAAAACCAAGTTTTTATTAGTGGGCTAAAAAGAATAAAATAAATAAAGGTAAAAAAATGAATTTTGAAAAACCACGTTTTTACAAGCGGACTAAAAAGAAGAAAATAATTTAAAACTTGTAAGTTCAAGTACTTTCATTTAATATGACTAAAAACGTGGGGCGGTGTTTGGTATAAAAATTAAAGATTTCTAATTTAGAAGGCAAAAGAGAGATCTATAAGTGAGAGAATGAGTGAACCGCATATGTTAAAATCTCATAAACGCCCGCCCCACGTTTTTAGTCATATTAAATGAAGTACTTGAACTTACAAGTTTTAAATTATTTTCTTCTTTTAGTCCGCTTGTAAAAACGTGGTTTTTAAAAATCATTTGTTTTTACCTTTATTTATTAAATATCAAAAGACTTGTGGATCCTATCCTACCTCTAACTGTGATGTTTCTTCGCCATTGTACAATTCCAATACTAACTTGTACACGGGCATAGCTGGTGGTAAGATTTAAAATATTTTATGAAAGCGAAAAAACTTGTGAGTACAGAGCTCAATGAGCACATTCGGGCTGAGTGCTGCGATCAAATCTTTCCACGCCTGGAGGCAAATTGAATGTTGTACTGGAAAAAAATAAGAAGAAAATACCGTGTTAGCAATGTTTAAACAAGTAACAAAGTCTCCATTTTGTTTCATAACTTGAGAGTTTCATGACGCTCTATGCAAGTTGTGAAATTATTATTATCATTATAATTATCATCATTATTGTTGCAATCATATTATTTACATCAACATTATTCTCTAGTAAATTCTGCAGTAAAATAACAGCTATGACTCTAATTAAAGAAAAGAGTAAAATGCATAGATCCTTAGGTGACTGTGCAATAAAAGAAATAAAAACGATTGTGGGAATTAAAACCACATAAGGGACACATACATAAGCACATCTCACAAATATATCTCCAAATCTACATTTTTTAAACAAATAACTCATATGGAATTGTACTGCCATAAATCTTTAAATAAAATACAATTTTACTGAACTCTAGAATATTTTTTTTCAAGTTGAGGTTTTAACTATAACTCTTTATACTTATTTCTTCTTATATCCAGTATTTTCGTTAAGTTATTGTACCCATATTTCTTCTCTTCTTTAATGTGTATTTTAAAATGTTTTTTAACTATAATTTTTTCCCCATATAATAATATGAAAGAACGATATAAATTTTAAATTACACACATGTGTTCATTTATCTGTACTGTTGAAGGCATTAGCCGAAACATTTAATCGTCTATTAGGCTATAAAAACAGGTTTTATGTATTGTTTTGATCACACACTTAAAAAGTGTATCTTATTTTTAATTTTTTTTTAAAAACAAAATAAAAAATAAAACGAAAAAATGATCGTATTACTATTACCTGGCCCAGCAAAAAGCGAAATATATGTCAGCGCTGGGGATCCTTGGGCCCAAACATTTGAGAATGCCATTAACAAAATGAAATCCAGACTTTCTCTGGATAGATTTTGAAATATCTGAAATTGATTTTAAAAATAATTTTGAGAACAATGTAAAAAGATGTAAGAAATTTTAGACAGCCGATAAATTAGGAATCCAACTATTGTATCCCACATTCATTGTTTTGCCGGTCAGGATGTTGAAGTTTGTGTTGCAATGCACGAATAATGCATTTGTCACTATGACCCACCTGAAGTATTTTGTTCGTGGGTAGACTCAATAAATATATATCAAAATTTCGAGATACCGTAATGGAGACCTATCTTTAAACAAAGGATTTAGTAACACTAAATGAAAGCCCTTGTCGTATTTTTAAATAATAATACATATTTTTTATAAAAAATTAAATATAAATGTTAACATAACTATTAAATTACATTTAAAATTACCTTCATTTCTTTGAATATTTGTTTGTCCCCATGAATATCGTCAATCGCATAAGCAAAGAAATTCCGGAGTGAAAGGAGTTGAATATTTTCTCCAAGGGACTTTATTACTTTTACTCCGTCGCTTAGCCTCAAGTAAGGAGAAGTGATTATGATTTCCTAGAAATATCAGTTAATATGATGTTGCAACTCAAAGTGAAATAAATAGGGTTGCACGTTATACATAATAGCTATTCGTAGGTTACTTCAGTAAGATCGTAGCAACAATATTGTATTTAAACGAAATTGAATCATGGTTTATTGCATCCTGATTTAAGCACGAAAAGTATTTGCTACTTTAAAAAAAACTTACATTCTAACATCGTTACAAATAAAAAGAAAAATCATAGAATTTATGCAATTGAGGTTCCTTAAATATCTGTAGTTTGTGAATATCGTCTAACGATAGGTTCAGCTGACGAAATAGCGAGACTTTGATAATAATTTACTTTAAGTCCTCGTTGTGTTTTTAATTATCTTTTGATTGGTTCCACGAAGACAGCTCGAATAGTGTAATGCACAAAACCCGATTTGCGAATATGTAATTTAGACTTTTATCAATTTCGTTTTATCCAACAGCTCCACTAAAGTGAAGAAATCTTGCGCCATTTCATTTGGAATGGGTATTAGATATGTTGACCACTATTTCCAGTTCTTGAAGATACATATGAATTTTTTTGACGAAACTGTTTCCACAATGCCCTAATAGAATTAAATGAGATTATGCTTCAATTGAATATTTGGAAAGGGCAAGATGACAAGAAAACGCAATAGGACCAACATATACGAAAATGAGATGCTAGTCATATATGTCTTATCTTGTCTTATCTATAAAGACGCTTCTTCTAAACAGAAGATTATTGCGTCCACATACTATGTCTATATGCAAAGGACACATCGTTCACAGGTCACGGCTATGAGGGTTCTATGCAATGAACCGCCCCCTTTGTTGCTATGACTAGCGGGAGGCAACCATTTAGAGCTGCGTGGTTTCAGGGACACCATTGGCCCAGAGAACAAATCTCTGCCTTCACGGAGATTCAAATGCTTAACAATCGGTACGCTTGCGTCACACGACTCATTTAAATAATGTTAATGCAATGTTGCTAATTAACAATATAAATATATATTGACAAAAAGGCTCATTTCATTTTAAATGAATTTTAGATGTACATCCCTCTTCACAAAAATTTGTATAAAAGAATAAATTTTCTACATAACTATAGAAAGTTTGAGTT
The DNA here is from genome assembly GCA_944989445.1 of Ampullaceana balthica. Lineage (NCBI taxonomy): Eukaryota > Metazoa > Mollusca > Gastropoda > Lymnaeidae > Ampullaceana > Ampullaceana balthica. The sequence continues at coordinate 31,769 of CALYLW010001187.1, read as the reverse complement.
ACAGATATAAGTAAATACGCGTTAGCTTTAATCTTCTATACATTTGAGACATACGGCATACGAGATTTCCCATAATACATGATGTTTATGGAGTATTACCTGTACTTATTTTTTTTATTTTACTAATTCGGATTCTGTGGTTAAAATATATTTTAAAAATATTAGTTTAATTTTTTTTATTTGAATTTTTAAATAAATTTTGTGTATACATTTTCTTTATATTTTGTATTATCTTCTAGTTTTTACTAGGTATTTATTCTTAAAACTTATTATGTCTCATTAGCCGCTCCATTTAAATTTAATGTCCTCAAGCAAACAACGTCTATATCACAATACCTTCACACAGTGGGAGCACTGTTTCTGACTTATAAAATGTCCGATTCATCAAATCTCCATTGTCTGTTCGAGAGACAAAGTTAATGGTTCTTTTTCTCCACAAACTGGCATTCAGAAGCTCTGCACCCCAAGCCTGGCATGACTTAAGAAACGAATAAATATTTTAAAATTATGAAAGGAGTTTAAAAAAAAATATATATATTTCCTTTACGGTAGTATGTAAACTTAGTTGACTATTTTAAGCAAAAGCAATATCCAATAGATTTTTTGTTTACAATGAAAAGGATTTCAAGGTAGTTCCATAGGCTCAAATATAGTACATGTACTATTAAGAATAGAGGTGAAAAAATAATAGAGAGTGTTAACTATTTTCATTTTTACAAAGTAAATTTTCTGTCGAATACGTATTTGAATGTAGAATCATTTGCAAAGCAGGTATGACATTATTTTGACATCTGTGTAGTAGTTTTTTGTTTAAAAAAATCACGTTTATTTTTCAAAAGTCTATCTTATATCATTACCTTTAAAATGCACAATTACAATTCTATTTATTGAAAACATGCTTTGATTATTGTTTAAACCAAAGAGAGCACTTTAAAATATTTTTTTTAATGTAAAATAAAAATATCTTAAATTGAAGCCCGTCAACATACAGTCATGCCAGGGGTCAAATATCAAATAGCCCAATGAACGTTCCCAATCAACGTTCAAAATCAATTAAAATCCAGCCAAAAGCTTACCTTTTTTCAACTACCATTGATTAGGCTTTTGAATTTAAAAAGTGATGCTTCAATAGATTACCAAAAGCCTAAACGGTCTCCAAAATCATATTAATTAAATCGAAAGATCCTCTCGTCTATTGTAACCACCCATCAACTATACATGCATCCACGATAGCAACATATTGCTTAGATTAAAGCGATTGTAAGTAATATGTACTTTCGCGATAAAAAATTCATACCTTTGCCATGCCAACTCTATTTTCATCGCTCAAGTGCTGATACACGTTAAGTAAAGCGATGGCAGATAAATGATTCCACGATGGATGATCTGGTTTATTTGGCAGTTTTTCTCCAAATAATTTAATATATTTTGTTGCTGTAATCATTTTGTTTAACGAATGATGATCAATGAGCTTCGTTCAAACATATTAGTTTCTCATGGTAATTATTTTTAAAAACAATTATTTTTAAGCATAAATAACAGTGTAATCAATACTTCCTCAAAAGTTGTAGCCTAGTAAAAGAACTAAAAAGTCCAACAGGAAAATTATTGAATATTACTAGCTTCAAACGTACTTTCTTCTTGATTTACATATATACATACTGCTCATATATTAAATTAAAATTTTTCAACCTTAAAGCTGGGATATTTATATCAATAGATTTTAATAAAATATTCATATGTGTCAATTATATGTTGTTGATAATGTATAATTCTGGGAACAATAATGCTAAATGGTGCTTCAACTTAAGTATTTGTGGTAAGGGAAATACAAAAATAAACGCAGAATTAACTTTAAAATTAAAATTACGGTACGGTGACACATGTCTCATACTAATGTTGAATTTACAATATAGTAAGCTACCATTAATTGTAGAACCATTCGGATGGTTACAAAGAAATATTAAACAATTACAATTAAACTGTAGAAAATTTCAAATGTAAAGTTTAAAAGTATGATTTAAATAGATCTCTTGTAAAAAATAAACAATTATTGACTATTTCGGTACTAGAAATTGGTATTTGAAGGTTACCGCCATCTTTTAGGTCACAATTTTTTTAATGTTTAATGCCAAGATATAGTTAATTGTTTACCAGGTTTAAGCGATTCCCCTGTTAAAGACTTATTATCTCAAAGCAAGGCATGGTCCCTGACAACACGAAGCACACACATGCTTGTCAATTTCAATACACCAGGCATACATTTCTTAATAATGGAGTTTCTACTTTGCCAGATGCGTCAAGTTACGAAACAGACGACCGCTTCCAGACAACAGTATAAAGTGTTGAGCCAAGAAGAGCACAGTTTGATACGTTATTTTAAATAGTCAACAGTCCATTAAGAGCTAAACGTGTTGCCCTCCTTGTACAATGCATACGAAAGCAATCAAGAAAGTTAATGGCATTATCCATGCCTTTTTCTTCAACATTCTTAACAAGAAACATATAGTCCTTACTTCATGAGCATTCACGTGCAAATACAGTTACAGACAGATACAGTAATTGGCAGGTACAGTAATGGCCATCAATAAGATGTGGGCAGAAACAATGAAGGGCAGCTGCAGTCACGGAAATATACATTCTCGGATCGATACACACTTTGACTGTTTCAGTATGTTGTACATTCTAGAATCACTGCTATTTGCTTTAAGGCAACTCCCACAGACTGCTGTTGGAATAATCCAGTCTCCATGTGTACATGCATTTGGTTTGTGATTTTCAAAAACATATTAACTACCATCCACGACTTCTCAGCAAGTAAAAAAAAGTTCGTGTAAATTCAAAAATAAATATTATAGGCTTAGAAATATTTATTTAGAACTTGGATAAGTTGAAAATTTGTATGACTTTTTTTTGAAATTTTCCTTGACACAAGTTTCTTTACACATTTCACTTTTTTTTCCGGGAATTTCATTCAAGAATTATTTTGAAACACTGAAACACATCATCTCTAAACAGTGGATTTCGTTACTACAACCAATACAAAACAGAACTTTTTTCTAAAAGTAAAATGTCAAATGTAAAAAAAATTAAACTTGCAACCCACATACCTACTTTACGGCGTGGTTATTCCTGCAATAGCAACGAAACGAAAACCAACGAACAACAATGTATGGACTGGAGTAATCTTCCCGCTCAAGTTTTGAGGGAAATCTACATGATGTTGGCCGATATTGACAGAAGTGCCATGGCTCGGGTAATGAAAATATTTGTAAATAGATCAATCATGTATATCACAAATGAGTGGTTGTCGATACACAATAATGGGTCATCATTTAATTTGTGAGCAAACAATAAAATTGATTTTAAAAGCGGGTAATTTTGAAAAACAAATAAACGGTAAAAGCAAAGAGAACGGTGCGCTCGATAAATGGTAATTTTGGCTGCTATATTTTTTTTTCTATTTTAATTTAAAAAATAGACAACTTACCTAACCCAGACCCTAAAATTACAACCTTAATTACGTTTATGGATAAAAATAATTGGACTTATTCCCTTTTTAAGTGTAAAAGTAAAAATACAACATTTCATTCCCGGAAGTACGCGCTCTGCCATAACAATGTATCAATGTAAATAGTTGAGCGCACCGTTCTCTTTGCTTTAGCCCAAATGAACGTATTTAAAACTTTATTGTTTTATGAATGGGTCTAGTTTTACGTCTCCCATTGTTTTTTATAACTCTGTTTAATCATCATGTACAATTCCCTAGTATTCATGTTAAGTCGTCATATTTTTGCCATGAAGTTTTTATATATATATATATACATATTTAAACGCATTTCCCTTACTGACGGATGCTGCGAAGTAATTTCCATTTGTCGCAAAAACATTTTGGTAAGGAGAAATTTGAATTGACATTGCCGTTACCGGTTTTTGGTCTCACCATGTTGCCACAACTTGTCTTGGAATTGAGGAATCTGAAACAACTCTTAAAACATTGTCCTGTAGACCGTCACGTATGCAAGGCTCGCTGAACTAGCTATAACCTGAAGATGTGATCCCGTAGCTGAACTAGCTATAGTGTGAAGATGTGATCCCGAAGTCTCCCCCAGCAATCGAATGATTATCAAATGGCTCTCGCGATTTTGCTTTACGAGCATCGTTGATAAAACATACAGTGTTGTGAAGCTTTCGGGGTCATTGACGCAGGAGTTTGAGAACCGGTATAGTTAAGCTAAATGTTAAAATATCTAACGACCAATGAAGCATACCATTTTGTGAAAGAAAATATCAATAGGTTACGGAGCCAGTGCTTTGGTTAAAATAGACAGCTAAAATTCTCTCAGGATGAAAACATGAGTCCCGTCCTAAGATTCGTTGAAAGTGTATCGTTTACATTGGCTCTTTTCTCACCATACGCAAATATTTGGGATGTGAGCGTTAGTCCATTCTTCAACTTTTAATTATAGCAAATCATAACTTATAGCACTAGTTTCTAATTGGAAGTAATTCATTAAAAGCTAAAAAGGCTTTTTAACTAAACTTATGAATCAATACTGTAACGTAATATTTGTGCTTTAAAAGAAGTAATAATAGTTTTAAAAAATAATACAAAAGTTTCAAAGATATATTTAAAAATCGAAAATTTTGTCGACATCAATGGATTAAGAAGAATGAATTATATAAGAAGTATCTAAAAATAGACTGCGAATTCCATTTCAAAATTCTTACAAGCATGATGGACTACAGACGAACATTGAAGATGTCGATAAGAGAATGATCTTTTTGTAAGAAAGATCAATGGGGAGTACATCTAAGGCTGCCTAGTGTCAAGCAAGATTTTGGAATTTATTTACTTAAGGTGATACATACCCGTCAGTAGAAATAAACATGACCCTTTTTGGTTTATTTAAGATTTACTCCTTTATTTCATTGATTTTTATTTTTAATTCACGTATATTAAACAGGTCGATTGATGCATATACATTTCTTGGATGAAAGTGAGTTTGAATCTAAAAAATTGACACTGTCTAACTTTGCACCCGAGGTTATAATTTTGCTCTCGAACAAACGAACCTCAGAGGGCGGAGTGCGCGTCAACAAAAAACCTTATCTGAAATCTAAGTATCAGTCATAATACCTAAACTTGTAACTAAAATTAATGTAAAATAACGAAACTAAAAACTAGCTATTCCTATTCCCTATGGTAACAGGAAACTAACCTAAACTAATTACCCTTATACCTAAAATGCAACTATCAAACGCAAGCGGAGTTCAACGTAAGCAGCACAAGGATACGCTCAAAACATCTCTGAAGTCCTGTGACATTGGGCATGACTCCTGGGAGGCAGCAGCCAGTGGCTTAAACCCCTAGCGCTCTGTGATACGGAATGGCGCAGCTGTCTGTGAGGCTAACAGACAACATGCTTCCAAGTCCAAACGTCAGGCCAGGAAGGGCCATGTACAAAATCCTCCATAAGGGATCCCATCCGACTTATAGTCTGACATGCGGACGCATTTTTCGTACAAAAATAGGGCTATGCCATCAGAGAGTACAATGGCCTTCGTCGACTACAACGGAAAAAAATAATATAAAAAAATCTCAGAAAAGCTATAATTTTTAGAAACCCTAAATCAGATACATCATTTTCTTTCAAATGTTTTTAAAAAATTTTTTTGTGTTAACTTAAATTGTAATCTAGATATATTTTGTTGTTTTCAAATGAATATGTGTCAAAACCATTTAATTTATTAAAACTTCATAGTTAAGAAAGCAAAATATGATTTGTAAAGTCAAATACTTCAGCAAATCTTTTTTTATACATAACCCTGACGATTAACACCAAGTGTGCATAAAATTTCTGGCGTTTTTCAATTGTAAAGGTATGCAAGTCCTGGAACCAGGGATTTGATGATCCTTGTCTGTGGAAGGTCAAGACGGTCTTGTTCGGAAAGCGAAAAGCAAAACATGATATAGAAATTCAGTCTGAGATTCAGCTTAAAATTAAGTCCGGTACAGTAACATAGTTCTTTATTTGTGGTTACGTTATTGTAAGGATACAACTCTCAATTGCACTGTTAGTAGTATTGTAGGGGAGTTTCGGGTAGGAAATCGGAGGGCGATTGGGGGGATGACGTCATAGTTGCCCTTTGATCTCACCGGTGGCGGCGCGTGGTAATTAATTATGTTAATTAGATGCCAAAAGTGTCATGTTGTTATACAACATGTTAATTAGAGGTGTCATAAGTGTCATGCTATTATACAACATGTTAATTAGAGGTGTCATAAGTGTCATGTTGTTATACAACATGTTCATTAGGTTGTGTTCTTGTCGTATATTATTTTGTATGTTTAAAGGACATTAATCGTGTATTTGTATTTAATGTTTAAGTTACTTCCTCTTTTTTAACTTAATTTTTATCTTTAAGTTTGTTTTCTTTTTTATTTAATTCTTTTTTCAATGTTACAGTGGTTCTCAAAATATTTATATATTTTTTGAATTGTATTTTATTTATTTTGAATTGTATTTTATTAATATTGAATTGTATTTTATTTGTTGAATGGTAGTATTTAAAGCTTCTCAAGCTATTTCTATTTATTTTGACTTTTATTTTATTTGTTGAATTTAAGTGCTCTAATTACGGTTTTTATGTGTTTCATGTTGTAAGGCAATGACTTTTTTTTGTTTATGCTGTTTTCTTAACTAGAGATTCTCATTTTAAGGGGAAGTAACTTAAACATAAAATAAAAATACACGATTATTGTCCTTTAAACATAAAAAATAATATACCACAAGAACACAACCTAATGAACATGTTGTATAACAACATGACACTTATGACACCTCTAATTAACATGTTGTATAACAACATGACACTTATGACAGCCTAATTAATTTGTCTAATATAATTAACATGTTGTATCACATCATGAAACTTATGACATCTAATTAACATACTTAATTACCACGCGCCGCCGCCGGTGAGATCAAAAGGCGACTATGAATTCATCCCCCACTCGCCCTCCGATTTCCTACCCGAAACTTCCCTACAATACTACTACTGTTGTAATAAAAATCGCACTGGTAGAGTTAAATATTTACTTTATAATGATAGGACTTAAAAACAACGCAGCGGTGTATACAAATGGCATAACTTGAAACAGCATTTTGATTCTTATTAGTGTCCAAGTGTCCCTTAAAAGTATGTTTCTTTCTTTCTTTCTGTCTTTCTTTCTTTCTCTTTCTTTCTTTCCTTCTTTCTTCTTTCATTTTTTTTCTTTCTTACTTTTTTGAAAAAGGGTGAGGGAAAGGGACTTACTGATACATTAACAGACCATTTTATTGCCTTCACTTGTAATCTTGGAACAGTCTTTTTCCTCATATATAATATTACTTTAAGTAATGGATTCTCTCGACTCTTTTAAGGTATAAATCCTTACAGCTTTTCAGCTGTAATAGGAATATACTGTGTCTCACTAGTGCTACTTAATTAATGTATTTTATTTCCATACGTATTTGCAGTTTCTTAGAGTTCATTTTTCATTATTCGTATTCAATTCACTTTAAATTTACGTCCCTATTGTAAATCAATAATCATGGCTCTTAAAAAGTTACCTTCATTTTTTCGCCTCTCTAATTAGGAAAGAATGCTATAAAACTTGTGCAACGTTTCCCAAGTTATCTTAAATACGTGAACATTATCTTCAATAACGTGTTCTGGCGTTCACCCTGTAGAAACGTCAGCGAACTCCAAAAGTACTCTAAGCTTCTTGGCAATTCAAGAATAAAAAGACTTTCTATGTTTGATATCAAGATTCACAGACTGAAAGAGGAGATTCGTCGAAAGTTCATTGAGGCCTTGCAACAATTGGTCGAATGCCAGAACGAACTGGAGGTAAGCTTGACTTGAATTATGTCGCTAAAACAAAATTTTCATAATGAGCGTAATACGCTTTTACATTAAAATCTATCACTACTGATCGGAGATTTCCCACTCATTTAATTTAATTGTTTTTTTATTGATGTCTTTTGTAAAAGAACTCAAAACTCTATTCATCCCAGCTAACACCAGAGGATAGACGAACAAACGGGTAATAGCAGATTCATTATAATACAGTAGGCATATACTTCTGACTTGGCTATACAACTCAACATCAATCTAATATAATATTTAGATAGCCATAGCGTGACGAACACTAATCTTGAATAATATTCAACAAAAACGCATATAAATCCTGTGATTTGGTCGTGGGATGATGGGTGGTCTGAACAAGACGGAAAAATCAACACTCTAACAACCTTTAAAGCCTTAATGAAATGCTAGATTTAAAGCAATCCATGGATTGAATAAGACATTGTAATCTACATATAGTAGTAGCATCTGTAATATGAATGATAAGATAAATAATTTATACAGAAACCTTTTTCGACATACAAATTACATACATTTATTAACTATTAATAATCTATATATATATATATTTCACATAAACGAGCATGTGCAAATGAGCATGACGAATGACCCTTGCTGGGTTCGACCGATCACTGTTGGCAAGCGTAGTTGGATGTAAAAAAAAAGGGGACAGGCCACAACTTTTCTTGCGCTAAGTCGCGTTGTTCGTTCACAGAATAACATGTGATTCGTAGTATAGTGGTTAACACGTCCGCAATGTACGCGGAAAGTCCTAGGTTCAAGCCCCAGCCCGGAACAATTTTTAATAAGAAATAAATGTTTTTTTTCTACCCGTTCTTTTCCTCATTTTATTACCACGTTTTTTTACAACGTTGTTATTAACTTGCTTTCGTTCCTGTCTGTCCGCATTGTTTTCGTTCCTGTCTGTCCACAATTTTTCAAATATGCCAACGTAAAATTAAACCACTTCTGATGGTCCTAGAGAGCCAAACATTTCACCACAGATAAATCTTGGATCACAATACATTGTATCAAAATTTCAGATCGATCGAATTTACCACAATTAAATTATTGCATTTTTTAGTTTATCTCTATATAAGCATCAGTATCCGTCTGCCATAGTTCGATTTCACGTGCAGAGTTCACCCCGTGACCTCATTGCCATGGTATTAAAACGTTGGGTGTGCGCTGATGAGGTGTTTGGTAAAATAAATAGAGCTAAAAAAGATTTTTTTAAAAAAGTTTTTATTAGTGGACTAAAAACAATAAAATAAAGAAAGGTAAAAAGGATTTTTAAAAACCACATTTTTATAAGTTGACTAAAAAGAAGAAAATAATTTAAAAAACATATGTTCAAGTACTTTCATTTAATATGACTAAAAACGTGGGGAGGGCGCTTATGAGGTTTTACATATGCAGTTGACTCATTCTTTCACTTATAGGTCTCCTTATAAATTAAAATTTTGTAATTTTTATACCAAACACCCGAACATATGACGTGATGCCCCAAACTGGTGCTTGGCTCACAACGCTTTACGTAAAACGTAATAATATATATATATATATATATATATATATATAATCACACATATACACATACCGATATAAGTGTACATAAACACGTACAAAAACACACACGCACGCATACAAAACCACACTCATACACACACATAATATAATATATATATATAATATATATATATATATATATATATATATATATATATATATATATATTATATATATATATATATATATTAGGGTTGCGGAAATTATGATTAATTTCTCGATTAATCGTTAAAATTTTATAAGAATAAATTATTTTTAGCAATTAATCGACCTATCGATGTCACTTACAAATTATTAGAATTCAAAAAGTAAAATAATATTAAAAAATAGCGGCCGATATATTATAAATTTCTTGACGATTACACGAACATTTTGGATTTGAACTATTGACTGACGGGAATTTGCAAAATGTTGATTAAGTTTGTCTACCATGTTTCTAACACTTCGCTTAATTTTCAAACCAATTGAAAAGCGTATTAAAGTAATGGAAGTAATGGAGTCTGACTCAGAGACAGAAAATGACGACAGCTCTTCTGATGAATTACTTCGTTACAAAATGGAGATACGAGTTCCTGAATCAATTAGCCCTCTACAATGGTGAAAACTTAATGAACACTAATATCCGATATTGTCATTCCTTGTCAAGTTACCTCAGTTCCATATGAATGATTGTTCACCTCGGCTGGTTATATTGTCAATTAAACCCGCTCATCACTTGAACCAAATAATGTCAACACACTAGTCTTTTTGCTTAATTGTTTAAAAGATGACTTATAAAGGACACATTCAAGTGTTATTTAGATTTTCAACAAGAACGTTTAATAACGGTTTCTATTGACAACATACATTTTAATTATTGGCTTTAATCGAAATTAACGATTAATTAATCGTTAATTTTTCAAAAGTTAACGATAAATTTAAATTAATCGTTAACAGCCCTAATATATATAATTAAATAAATAAATATATATATATATACATATATATATATATATATGTATGTTTGTATATATAATATATATAAATATACATATACACATTACAAAATATTCATAGTATTATTGAATATAACATACTATGATGACATGCAATTTTACACATCACATAAGATAAACTAAAATAATGGTTTATAACATTAATTGATAAATACTCTTAATAATGTTTTAAAAATTGTTTTGGCTGCTTTTTAAATTTGAAGTCTGATTTAGAAAAAAAAACAAAGTGTAAATCTTTTTATTAAAGGAAAGAAAATAAATATTAAAAAAAACTATCCAAAATTTCAATTTATATAGGTAATTTAAATTATGTTAGTGTTTAGCATTTTAAAAAAATAATTACTTTTTTATCTTCAGATACTTGCTTTAATCAGTACAATTTTTTTGACGTTTTAGCACTCTCTCAAGCATACTCTTGAATGCCTATTTTGTTAATATTTTATAGACCTTTTCTATGGAAGCTACACACTTCGATACAGAAAGTGCTCTGGCTCTGCTAAAAAGCCTAGCTGATGCCTGTGGATCTACTCTTCGGATTCTCTTCGTGCATGACCTCTGTCTGAAAGACATGTCCATGAACCCTATGCAACGATTTGTGACTGAACTGAAGGTGATAGACAGAACAAATTTATTGTTGTATTCATCTTTTTGTTGTTGATCGTATATCATTTCAAGATTGGTGAAGGGCGAAGATTTCAACTCTGTTGGAAAAACCGGGATACTCTTTAACGTTTTACCAATTTGTATTTTAAAATGTTAAACTTTAAAAAATTATTGATAACATAGCGAATGGCTCAATGAACAATTGTAAAAAGAAATTTTAAATACTGGCTATAAAAATTGTTAGTTAAAATATGAATACGTGTGTGTCTTTTTAAATCCTTTATATTAACTCGTAGTGTCTGGTTGAACCCCTTGATTGATTGCTTGGTTGTCGCCAGAACTTTTGATCAATTTTTAACCCACTTGCTCGTAAGCTAGCGAGCTGAAATTTTGCAGGCAGTGTTGTACAGATAATAAAAACAAATTATCAAAATTTCAGATCGATCGCATGTACCGTATTTAAATTATTGATTTTTAAAATTATTTTATTTATTCCTATTTATCATACTATTTTTTGAGATAGAGCGTTGCGGTGCGTATTATATTGAACAACCTTTCTGTCGCGCAATAAGGTGCGTATTTTTTTGACAACTCTTATTATAAACATATTCCTGATCGGTGCGAATTATATTAAACATGTTTTACGACACAACTGCAATTTTGTATTTTTGGATGGTCTTGCGCTGCGTATTATAAGGAACATTCTTTTAGTTACGTCTCGTACATAAAGGATTTATAGTATAAAACAAACCCGTAAAAACAAAGTTTTTGACTATAAATCCCATATATATGTGACATAACTAAAATTATTTACAAACATTTACAGACTGAATCTGTCTTAACTCAACTTTGCCTCATAACCTTGGGAAGAGGGGAAAAGTCTGGTCACCGATTCGCTTGACCGAGCTCAGCGTGACACGTAAAAAGTAAACAAAAGCACCCGGTACTTTGAATAGGTCGCCTCAAAGCGTCAACTCAAACTTTCACGTGGAAAAAAACAATAACAAACAGTGAATTTGAATTACATACGTTATATAAGGATAAACTAAAAATGCATTAATTTAATTACGGTACGTTCGATACGATGAATTGTTAGGTGAGACGGGTCCGTGTGCCAAATTTCAGCTCGTTCGCATCACGGGAAGTGGGTCATTTTTGACTTTTGTTTTTCCGCCCGCCCAAGACAGAGAGAGTTGATGAGACGGCGGTGAAGTTAAATAAGGGATTTAAAAACTTATTATTTTACGGGTTTTTAAATTTTAAAATCCTTTATATTAACTCGTGGTGTCTGTTTGAGCCCTTCCTTGCTTGTTTGCTTTATGACAAAACTTTGGATCGACTTTAACCCACTTCCTCGTAAGCTAGCGAGCTGAAATTTTGCAGGCAGTTTTGTGCCGAAGACAAAAACGAAGTATCAAAATTTCAGATCGATCGCACTGTAATTCAATTATTGAATTTTTAGATTATTATATTTATGTCTATGTATCATGTCAAATTTTTGAGATAGAGTGTCGCGGTGTGTATTATATTGAACGACCTTTTTATTAATACTTTACTGTTGCACGATATGGTGCGTATTATATTAACAATAATTTTTATAAACATATCCCGATCGGTGCGCATTATATTAAACACGTTTTACGAGACATAACTAAAATTTTGTATGTTTGGATTGTCTTGCGCTGCGTATTATAATAAACATTCTTTTAGTTATGTCTCGTACATAAAGAATTTATAGTCAAAAACTTGTTTTTTTACGGGTTCTTTTTATTAAACAGATAGCTTACTTTCATTTATAAAATAATGTGGTCTGATAATGAAATTAAAAAAAACACACATTATTTTCAGAAATTTAAAAACCTCGGCTTTATTGAAATGGATATTTCGATGTTGTCGGAGGAGCTTCTGAAGTTCTGGACCAATGAATGCCCTTTGCTGATGTTAATTACACTTACAGCTAAAAGATATTTGCATCAGAGTAATTTGTTTTGTTTTGTTATTATTTCTTTAGTTTGGTTGATTTGGTTTCCGACTATAAGACGAACTGTACTTGTGTGTATGGTTGTCTTTGTTTGTGACTATAAGATGTACTGTACTTGTGTGTATGGTTGTCTTTGTGTGTGACTATAAGATGTACTTGTGTGTATGGTTGTCTTAGTGTGTGACTATAAGATGTACTGTACTTGGTATAGTTGTCTTTGTGTGTGACTATAAGATGTACTGTACTTGTTGGTATGGTTGTCTTAGTGTGTGACTATAAGATGTACTGTACTTGTATGTATAGTTGTCTCGGTGTGTTACTATAAGATGTACTGTACTTGTTGGTATAGTTGTCTTAGTGTGTGACTAAAAGATGTACTGTACTTGTTGGTATAGTTGTCTTAGTATGTGACTATAAGATGTACTGTACTTGTTGGTATGGTTGTCTTAGTGTGTGACTATAAGATGTACTGTACTTGTTGGTATAGTTGTCTTGGTGTGTGACTATAAGATGTACTGTACTTGTTTGTATGGTTGTCTTTGTGTGTGACTATAAGATGTACTGTACTTGTTTGTATGGTTGTCTTAGTATGTGACTATAAGATGTACTGTACTTGTTGGTATAGTTGTCTTGGTGTGTGACTATAAGATGTACTGTACTTGTGTGTAGGGTTGTCTTGGTGTGTGACTATAAGATGTACTGTACTTGTTGGTATGGTTGTCTTGGTGTGTGACTATAAGATGTACTGTACTTGTTGGTATGGTTGTCTTGGTGTGTGACTATAAGATGTACTGTACTTGTTGATATGGTTGTCTTAGTGTGTGACTATAAGATGTACTGTACTTGTTTGTATGGTTGTCTTTGTGTGTGACTATAAGATGTACTGTACTTGTTGGTATGGTTGTCTTTGAGTGTGACTATAAGATGTACTGTACTTGTTTGTATGGTTGTCTTAGTGTGTGTAAAGTGTGAATGTGCGTGTGGGTGTGTGTGTGTGTGTGTGTGTGTGTGTGTGTGTGTGTGTTATTTAATTTTTTGCATGAATATCGTGGAGAAACTAAATAAATTATGTAAAGAGGTTGATTACCGATTGTTTAATTTGCTACTCTCAGAAATGGAGTTGTAAGTATTACTAACAAAGGAATCATTACCAGATACATACACAATTTGAAAAGAAATTACCGATCGGATATTTATAGAATAAATTGGATCAAGTATTAAAAGAATGACTGTATTTTTATTCCGATTCCTTTGATAACTCTATTAATAATACAATAGTATTGAAGTAAACGTTATGATTTCTTAAAATCAACGTAACAAAGCGTAAGCCTGGTTTAAATGACTTTTGGAATAAATTTTGGAATTAACCTTGGAATAAATAACAAAAAAACATATAATCAAATTTGAAATGAGTATTTTGGATAGTTATTTCACGATAACATGTACTAATTTAATGATCAGCGTACCGTCTATTAAGTTGTTTTATGAATCACAAACACTGTCCTCATGTAAACATCCTTTGATCAGGTTACGCAATCAGGGGCGAGGCTTGGCGGGATTTGACCAAGACACACCCAGAGCTGTTGGTCGACGTCTGCGTCAAGGAGGTCCAAAGAACTCTACAGATGTTGCCCATTCTATTGCCGGATATGCCAGTGTCCAACTTGACATGGGAAACAATTAAAGATGGATTTGCATCGGAGTTTGAGGTAACTTTAAGTCCAGGGATAAAAAATTCATCATTTGAGTGCAACGTTTTCTGTAATCGTAGGAAGGCTATGAAACAATTAAATTTCATTCTGAATTTATTTAAATATGGCATAAGTTTGTTTCAGTATTTGTTAGGGCTGGTACTGGTTAAAAATAAATGTTCGATTAATCGGGAAAAAATGTAATCGAATATTTTCGATTAAAATTATGTTTTAATATCGCATTTATAGATCCAGTTAAGCCGCTATTGATTATTTCGTAAAATCGGTTAAGTCACGTTACTTCCATAGCTCCTAAAGTTACGTAACTTAACACAGCAAATTCGTTCTGCCATGCAATAAATAAGGAAGAAAAACTTTATTGTTTATGTATGCACATCTCAATAAATAATAATAATAAGAGGAAAAAGTATGGAAATAATAAAAACATTAATTATTAATAAATTGGGGAAAAAAAATAGATTTAAAAAAAAATGTTAATCGAACTTTAATCGATCTAATTAATATTTTATCTATTAAAATTTTCTAACGGTTAATCAATTAATTAATCGTTAATTTCCGCAGCAGTTGTTTGTGTATTTTCAATCTAATTTCTTTCCCTTACATTTAAAATTTTTGTGTAATGAAGATGTGTTATATTTAGTAATTTCCATAAATTTGAAAGTATTTTGTATTTAAATATTCAAATTTATGCAATATTTGTTTTTGCATCGTCTCTATAACAAAACATGAAATAGTTTCGTATATAACTGTTCAATGTCCGTATGATTTTTGAAAAATTGTTATGCGGATAATCGTAAAGGGTAAAATGATTAAAATGTCTTGTTCATAACTTTGTTTTTAAATTAAGAAATGTCTTTAAATTTAAAAAAAAACGGTTTTAGATATACATGCAACGAACAAACATTTTGTAATAAACGGAGATTTATTTAATACACCAACTAACATCTCTATTTTGGTTATGGTTCGTTCAAGAATAAAGGGATTGATCTACTGACTGTACGAATCGATCTGTTCATGGATTCTAATATCTGACAATCTTATTTTTAGAAAATGGCAAAATTTGCAATTGGCGACCCCATATTAAAAATATACAATGTTGTTTACTGGATTAATTTCTTGGGTCTAATCCTTTGTTTTGTTAATTATTAGGATTATCTGAAGTCAAAGAACCTATCATAGAAATAAAAAGTCAAAGATATCCTTATTTAAAACAAAAATCCGTTTGTTAAATACAGCCGTATACTAATTTATTTATTTATTTATTTTTTTGCTGAATAAAGGGAATAAAATAAATTCATATATGACATACGTCATAAAATAATTCATGGGTCATCTTACATACACACATCTTATGAAAACAGTGTTGGTTGTTGTGCAATTCTCATAAAGCGATGTGTATGTCGATATTATCTTTGTTGTTCTCAGCTGATCAGGTTGCTTCATCGGGTGGCCAACTACCACAGGACAATAACGATGCTCTCTGTGACCATTCAAGGCGAATTTCCCAATGTGGACAATTTTACGATTCGGAGCATATTGTCAAACTGCCAAAAACTGTGAGTGAGCTTTCGTGTGCATTTGGCGTTGGAGATAATTAAGCTGTCTTACGTCTCAACTACGCTAGTTGAAAACCTCCTTTCCCCAAAAACTAGTGTAGAGTTAAATTCGAAACTTGGCCGAATAAAAGGTAGTTTTCAGAGACATTTACTGTGTGTAAACGTCGATGAACCAAAGAAGCACATTAGATTAACTTACATCGGTGTGCGACCACATCGTGTGTGAAGCCCTAACTAACTAGAGAGACAATAACGTCGAGGTATTGAATCTTTGTATACAAATTTTTGGGCTCATAATTTTCACAACTTTACAATTGACAGGCGCAAAAATATTGAATATATATTTACGTGTGGGTGTGTTTGTGCGTGGCATTTAAAATAATTTCTTGCGGAATCAGAGACAAAACTAAGTATAGGAGTTTGGGGTTGCGCCTCATATTGATTTAAGAAGGGGAATTTCTCTGCAGTGAATGCTTCAATAGTGTCCAATGGCAGATTGTGTCATTTAGTTCACATTAGTCAAACATGGTGTTCTTTAGCCTTAATTTAATATTTTAGTTTTTTCTTCTATTGAGCACCCGACGATCACCTGTAAGTTAAATTTTAAGGTTAAACGCTCAAAACAACGAATACGACAATACCAACAAAACCAAATAAAAAGAAAACAGTTTAAATATTTATTTATGTTCAACATTTATTGTATATATTTTATATAGCCATTTTCAACAGCACCGCGCCACGCGAAATGAGAAGAAAGGGATGTGGTGCAATAGAGAAAAAAAACGAAGAGTAAATGAGTTTTTCATGCTTGATTAAATATGTACTATTATAATCCTTAAAAATAATACAGTTTTTGGTTGTTTAGTGTTTGCCTATTTTATTTATAGCCAGCACTCGGTTACATATGCATGTATAAAGCTGGATTCAATTTTATCTTGCAGACCGAAGCTTACATTTGATGAATCTTTCGACTTCTTAACGGGTGATTCTTGTTGGAAACTATCACAAGTCACTTGAATGCCATCAATCTATTTTTGACCCCGTGAAAAATAGTTTTGTGTGCAAGAAAAGTATCAAAAGTTACTCTATTAAAAGTAGCGTTGACATTTTGTTTTAGCTAATGGAACTAAATTTTAAACAAATGTTTTAACATTCACATTTTTTATTATATAAATACAATTTTGATTCTGTACATAAAATTAATATGTTTAAGGTCATATTTTTAATTCAATTTAGCTTTTTTCAGAATATTTAAATGCTGGAATTTCTTTTTTTAAGGAAGAAATGTTTTATAAGATTTTATATCGAACCTAATAAACCAGTGCATGAAAACTAGAGGCAATACTTTGTTATTTTATTTAGACGAATACGATCTGCCTGTTATAAAGATTGACATCTGTGAAAAGTTGATTATTAAAAAAAAATGCCACAAAAAGTCCTAAATAAATTGCACAAACTTCCCGATGTTTCCTGTATTTAAATAAATAACTAAAAAGTTAAAAAATTAAAAAATTAACTAAAAATAAAATAAAAAATAAAATAAAAAAACAAACCAGTGACGAACATCTCATAAGGAAAAAATGAATGTTGTTGCTGTCTGAGTTTTTCAGTTATAGTTCAATTTCTTAAATGACAGCTACAAATAAAAATGTGTAAATATAATTTTTTAAAAATTGTTTAAAATCCCGTAAAAAGATAGATTAATGATTTTTTTTTATTAAAAGGAACATTTATAATATATGATAATAACTAACATAGAATTCTATTAAATATCAGCCAAGGCTAATTTAAATTGAAAAAAAGATATCCGACTAATAATCTCAGACTCATCACCATTTATGGAACAACATAACACACATGATGACGTAGCGGTTTGAGGGATATCCTTCTGATCCAGAGACCTTACAGAAGTCACAGAACGCGTTTGCATGGGAGTTTATTCTTGAATAGTATCACTAGAGGTTTTTGGGGAAACTATGGAGGATAACAATTGATTACTTGATTTTCTAAAAACTAAAATTAATCAGATTTATTTTTGGAAACATTTTTAAATGCACATGTCTTTTATTCCTTATAGGACCAAAAAATTGTTTTCATAACAACAGGGTGTATTGAAGATGTTGTTTTGTTTTTTTTAAAATGTGTTTTGGAAAGTTATCTTTGGTGTGACGGTTAAATGTTTAGCTGCACGTTAAATCAAGGGCAAATGAACTAAAACGGCATAAATATTCATTTTATTGCAGTTTTGAATGCCCCTGGACATGTTGTAACGATATTTTGCATAATGTGTTATTAAGAGAACATTAATCAAACACGCACATGTTTTTGTTAAAAAAAGTTGTTTTTTTAAATAAATAATTGATATTGTATAAAAAATTAAAAATAAAATCTACTTAATAAATGCTATTATCCCAGCTATAGCAAACTATTTAAAGTCCAGCTTCATTAACATAAACGATATTATATTCATCTTAAAAGGACTTATTTTTGTACAGTTAACATATGTTTATAGTATAGTACAATGATTGCATTGTTACTGCTACCGCAGTAAGGACCAGGGACTGGGCTTCACTTACAAGAAAGAAGAGTTAAGCCTGGAGTGTAGAGTTCTTTAGGAGGTGTTCGGAATGACTAACATGCAGTCAACACAGAACTATCTGAAATATGAGATTGGCTGTGATCGCCTGTGATTGATTCAAACCATTAATCATATTTTCTTTTGAATTTAATCACTTTGAAATTATTTTTTTTTCTAAAATATAAGCTGACACATAGTTACATACTCCCCCTTCTTCAAGACCACTGAAAAACCGTTAACGACATGCTAGGGTCAATTAACAGATTTTGATAGTTAAATCTTTGATGATTGTCTGACCTCGGTATGATGGGATTTCTGACCTCGGGAGGATGGAATATCTGACCTCGGGAGGATGAAATTTCTGACCTCGGGAGGATGAAATTTCTGACCTCGGGAGGATGGAATGTCTGACCTCGGGAGGATGGAATGTCTGACCTCGGGAGGATGGAATGTCTGACCTCGGGAGGATGGAATGTCTGACATCGGGAGGATGGAATGTCTGACCTCGGGAGGATGGAATGTCTGACCTCGGGAGGATGGAATGTCTGATCTCGGGAGGATGAAATGTCTGACCTCGGGAGGATGGAATGTCTGACCTCGGGAGGATGGAATGTCTGACCTCGGGAGGATGAAATGTCTGACCTCGGAAGGATGTGATATTTAAATCTTTGATGGCATGTCTGACCTCAAGATGTAATAGTTAAATCTTTGATGGTAGTTCTTACCTCGGGAAGATGACATTCAGAGATCGTTAGGAATTGCTTTTGAGAAGGGGCCTTCGGGCAAGGTAAATGATGTTTTAAAAAAATTGGTTTACGCCAGATCGATCATGGAACTGACAGGTGCAATACTTTGTGTGAAACAACTTATTTAAGAGCCTGTCTTAAAAACTAAAGCACTCTCACCATCTTTATTGGATGAACTTAAATTATCAATAATTATAATTTGCTGTGTATGTTCGTTCATTCGTAACGCTATTTTCGCACTAAAAAAGAAGCCTGAAAAAAAAATTACCGCACCAAAAAATAACTCTTTTCGAACCTCCACATACAATTTTTCAAAATTGAAATGAGATTTAATTTTTCTCTCTTTGTCTATATATTTTATGATTATTTACTATACGGCTTTCAGGCAAAAGGGACAATTACAAAAAATAAAATAAAATCATCCGTAATTTTTTACGAGTAATACACTAATAATTATTATAACACGAGAAAATAGCTGGTTACATTAAAAGTAATTCTTGATTTTATATATCAGTAATAATAGTAATAATTCATTTGATAATTAATATAGCGCTATACCCAACAAGTAGCTGGGCTTCCTGCGCTTCACATACAAATAGTAGCACACATAAATAAATCAATTAGTATGCATTCAATGTAAAACTTAAGTATCAACACTACAACATATAACGATATTACAGTATACAGGAGCTATTTGTATCATTTAAAGTAATTTTGTATTGTTATTTACTTAAGTTTGAAACATGTGTTTTTAATTACAGTCTTGGAGGCCTTAGTAATAGTAGGTGTAATACTGCGAAGTGTAATGGTAGAGAATTCCATTGTTTTGGGGAACAAAAACAGAAAGACCTTTCGCCAAATGTTTTACTGCGTGTCTCTAGAAACAGAGATAAACCGTGTGTCTGTAGAAGAGCGTAACTAGCGAGTGGTTGAGTAGACAGAGAGAAGTTTACTATGATAGGGAGGGCATGAGTCAGAAACGAAATTGTGACAGAGAATGGAAAAATGGTAAGTAATCCGTGCTTGATTGGGTAGCCAAATGAAGTGAGTAAAGTAGCGGTTTATATGGTGATGTTTCTTCGCCCTAGAACTAGCCTGGCAGCTAAATTTGGAATTATCTGTAGTTTTTCAATGTACTGTTTGTGTGACCCTGACAGAAGAGTATTTAAATAATCAAGACGGGAGAAAACAAGAGCACAAATTAGATTTTTCGTTGCATTGACTGTTAGGTAATGACGGCGTGAGCTTATCAAACGGATGGCAGTGTAGGTAGAGCGACTTATTTGAGTGATGAAGTTATTAGTAGACGTGTTGTTAGAAATAATGTAGCCAAGATTCCTCGCGGATGTTTTGAACATGTATATCAGAACTATCTACCTAATTAGAAGTCGGAATAGACAAAGTAAATTGTCATTAAAGACCAAAAAAATTAGTTAAAGTTATTCACATGATTATTTTAGATGAAAGTAAGGAAATATTCAAGTATAAAACTTCAAAAATGCTGCATTCAACTCTTTTCTTTATTTGTTGTTGTTGTTTGTTGCGCTCAACAGCCTGTATAACATTGTTTGCAGTATTGTTACCCTGCAGTACTCACTAGATTGTATAACCCTCTTTGCAGTACTCACTAGTAATATTCCCCCTAGTGTTCGTTGGTCTTTCTAAAAATTTAAAAAAAAACTTGTGTTAAAAGCTGCACAGCATTATTTTTAATTGAAATATTTTTACAAAATTTGCTGCGTCGTAGTTCTAAACTGCTGCGTGACTTAATTCAGTTATCTGCTTGGCCGCGCAGCCGTGCAGCTTAAGGGGAACATTGCGACTCACTAGTCTGTAACCCCAGCTTGCAGAACCAACATGCCTGTATACCTCTGTTTGAAAGTAATCACTAGCCTGTATACCCCTGTTTGCATTTCTCACTAACTTGTATACCTTTTATTTTTGCTTTATGTCATTTGGAAAAAACACATACAGCCATTTCATTAAAGTATAAACAAAAGTTAAGAAGCTAATTTTTTTAAATTCAAACAATAAGAGATTAACACGCTTTTGCGTAAACATTACTTTCAACAACAAGATCCCATATTGTGATACTGATATCATCGTGTACCCCAACATGCTGCATAATGGGATTCCTTTCTTCATTGAGTCTCATTCCCTGATATGATCAAGTGCTGTTAACTCAAGGTGCCAAATTTTCCCAGACAGGAGTAAATAAATTCCCAAATTAGAATAAAAATTCCCACATGCATTATATTCTGTTGGCGAAGCAATCTCAAATATTCCCATATTTAAGGCTAAATCCTCATAAATTTTCATTTCTATAAATTTGCCTAATTTGGCTAAAAGAAAATTCCCGCGATTTGGGAAATTTCCGAGGAGTTAACAGCACTTATATGATCACGTTTTCTAGTGAATTCTAGTTCTCTGGAGCGGCACCAATCCATGTAGTTTTTAGTGAAATAGACATTAAATCCAAATGGAGCCCCATTCCACTTAAGATCCCGGTTTGGTCTCTCTAACGCCGGGGCGGGCAAAGTGCAGCCCGCGGGCCACATGTGGCCCGCCCCAGAGTTTTTGTAGCCCACCAAGACATGTAGAAAAATAGCCTTGAACTGACATTTGCTCAGTGTCCACGACCAAAAGATCGTCTCTCGTTAACGTCAATGAGCGTGAGCAGGCAGTGTAAATACGCACTTGTTAGTTTTATTTCAATTTTTTTCTTTGAAACAATGAAATTAAGGCCACGAACCCTTCAAATGAGCGTCAAATTGATGACGAATCGCGTGTGATAAATGAAAAATGGAAACACAAATATTTCTTTGGTATTACAGACAATAAGGCTGTGTTTTAATGTGTCATATCAGATTTTTGATTCTACATCTGCAATGAATCTGAACTTTAGACTTCGTTCACTTTTTATTGAGATTTCGATCTAAACAAATATTTATTGATGAAAAAAATAATAAAGCCAACTTTTAAAATGTATGTTATTTTTAGTATTCTCTACCACACACTTGGAGATTCGGTACTGCTATAAATTTTATCATCATTCAACCTACATAATTCTCGTAATGGATGTAATGCTTCTTTGATATAATGCTGATTTGTTCAATAGTGCACACACAAAATTACTGCACGAAATATAACTATTTTTGAACGTTTCGCATAAAATTTTTCAATATGATAATAAATGAATCAAATACAAATAAATAAAACAAATGAAAGTTCTGTATTACGTTATTTTTTAATCTGATGTGTATTTATTTTGAAAACTTTCGTCATTTTCGACGTGTGATACGCTTGTTTAGTAAGAGTTTTATAAACTGAAGCTCCACAATTACATTAAGTCGAGGAGTTCAATACATCGCACTGGTGCGCAGCGGGCACAATGATACACATTCATTGATGACATAGCACACAAAGTGTGTCTTTCATTTGCCTTAAGGGCTAACCATTTGTTTAATGTCTCTTAGATAGATATAATTTGCTGCATCCAGCTGAAATAATTTCTCCAACCAACACCCCCCTACTACAGGTATCAACTAAAAGTTTTATGTTAATTATGAAGAGCAAAAATACAAGTCACATGCATTTAATGGACGTTCATTTCAAGTTGGAAGAGATGTCTGGAAAGCTAAACCGAAGATTATTATTCTGTCGTTAAAACATTGAAAGGTAATAGTAATATGTTTGTTTGAAGCTAGGAAATTTGTGGAAAGGTAAATCGAAGATTGCTCTGTCGTTGAAACATTGAAAGGTAATATAATGTTTGTTTGAAGTTAAGAAATGCTTTGAAAGATAAATGAAAGATTGAAGAAGAATATATTCACAGCAAAGCAATCCGTTTAACCATTGCAACAATAATAAAAAAAATTTGGATGGTACGAGACGTGCACCAAACACCCTAGGGGCTTGATCTGATGAGTTATGAAGTAATTTTCAGTGATGCGTATTGAGAGTGTCGATTTTGATATTTGTTAACCAAAGGTGACTGTCAGGGTATGAGAATCACTGCGAATGATTGTTGTGAGATTGTTGTGAGATTGTTGTGAGCCAGTGTGTGAGTCGGCTCAAGGCGTGCGTGACAAGAGTTCACTTGTGAATATGATGTGAATTGTATTCACCCGGTATGCAAGTTAGAGAGCCGTGTGGTGGATAAATGGTGTGTGTGAGAGAGAGGGACGGAGGAAGACTGACCAGTGCAGAGGTCCATAGCCCTTGTTAGGGCTAGACATTTTGGTATAGAAGCGATGGAGTGATCGAGTGTAGTTCGACTAGCTGGTAACACATCGAGGTGT
This sequence comes from Ampullaceana balthica, assembly GCA_944989445.1. Taxonomy (NCBI): domain Eukaryota; kingdom Metazoa; phylum Mollusca; class Gastropoda; family Lymnaeidae; genus Ampullaceana; species Ampullaceana balthica. The sequence goes on along the minus strand of CALYLW010001187.1, from coordinate 7,814 downwards.
GCTCGAGGTTACAGCAAAGTGTACGCACTTAGGAGTAAGGTCCTTGTGAAAGGATTACGTTGGTGTACCTGAAGCTATTGATGTACATACGTTGCTGACTAATAAAGATTATATTATCCATTGACAAGAGTCGAGACTTGTCTTCTTTTATCCAGAACCCAGAACGCAACAGTGGGGTCACGTCCGAGGATTTTCTGGAGGCTCTTGTGGATGGTACGTCAAGTCACAACATCGAAGTGAGACAGCGTCGACGGTCTTTTCAACGAGACATCCAGTGTCCAGGCCGTCGGATAGTTGGTGTCCAGAGTCCTGAGTGTGTCGGTCAATGATTGCCCGACAAAAAGTTATCCACCTTATCGTTCGCCTGAGTGTGACAGTGAACGACTGCCAGACAACAAGGAATCCGCCTTACCGATCGAGTCCAGAGTCCCGAGGAGTGTGCCGGTGAACGGCTGTCCCGACAACAAGGCATCCGCCTTACCGATCGAGTCCAGAGTCCCGAGGAGTGTGCCGGTGAACGGCTGTCCCGACAACAAGGCATCTGCCTCATCGTCGTGTCCAGAGACCGGAGTGTGTCAGTGAACGATTTTCCGACAACAAGGCATCCGCCTCATCATTGTGTCCAGAGACCGGAGTGTGTTCATGAGAACTATTGCTGGACAATATTCATGGTGCTACCAGGAGAACTGTGTTACGTTAGCATTCTATGGACATGTAATTGTGTTGTGTATGTAATTCTGTAAATCCAGGCAAGTAATCAGTTAAAATTTGATAAATTATTATTTTTTCCCTTTTATAATGACACTATAACCATTGTAAGTTATTGTAGAAGTAGAATGGAAACTAGAAGCAGTAGTAAGGGTATAAACATGGACGAGAAATTAGAGTCGTTTAAAAAACAAGGGGAAAAACTCGCACTCAGAGGGGAGAATCTAGACGAATATGTGAGAGAGCAATGGAAAGATTTTCAAACACAGGAAAGGTTAAGGGAACAGAGAGAGTATGACGAGAAACAGAGAGAGTATGACGAGAAACAGAGACAGAAAGAAAGGGAGCACGAATTGAAATTGGCAGAAATTAAAAGGAAAGACGTAACTGAACTGGACATGACAGGCCACTCGAGAAAAAACAAAGACCTTCGACAAATATTAAAAAATTTGCAAAAATTCGACGGGTCCCAAGAACTCGACGAATATGTGGCGACATTCGAACATGTAGTGGCTCAGGCGAAAGTGCCAAAAAGTCAATGGCTGATAGAGCTACAAGTAAGGCTAACGGTTGAGTTACAATCATTCTTAATGACGGAAGACGTTAGGACAAAACTGCATGATTATGACACTGTCAAGCGACTCCTTTTGCAACATGCAGGATTTAATGGGGAGAAGTACAGGGAAGCGTGGAATAGTCTAGCACCGGAGAGTAATAATTTTAGATTATTTCACTCAAAATTGGTTAGAAGTTTAGACAATTGGGTGGCCAGTACAAAAACAGAGAGAACATTTGAGGGGTTGAGGGATTTATTATGTAGAAACAAGTTATTATTGAACATGAATGAAGAGGCTGTTAAATGCATCCTAATGAATAATGCCCCCAAATGTGAGGACGTACTGACACAAATTGACCATATAAAGTCGGCAGGACAAGGACAATTAAGTCGGAAAGTCAATACACAGTCACTGGTAGGGGGTGTGGCGGAATATAGGTGTGAATATGGAGGCAAGTCTAGAAGTCGCTCGACGGAGGGCCGAGTAATGGGTACATGCTTTAACTGTGGTCAGAGGGGTCACATAATGGCCAACTGTCGGCAGAAATGGGCCAATAATAGGATGCCTGCAAATGCGAAGGGAAATCAGTATAAAAGCTCAGACCAGAAATATAACTATGGAAATAAGTATCCATGGTACAGCCAGGATAGGTGACTAAGCAAAGAGTGCAAACAGGGCCGTACTATACAGTGGCAGGGGTATAAACCTAGAAAAGGGTGGCAGTTTCGCAATACACAATGGGGGGGAAGTATGAGCGATATTTTTAGAAAGTCCACTGGTAGGTTAAATGTCGAAAAATGCTTGTTGTTAGGGAAGGAAGCTTCTCTTCTTAGAGACACCGGCTGTACAATCGTAGGGTGCAGAAAGAGTCTAATACCAAAAAAATACATGACTGATCAGACCTTTACAGTTAAACTTATCGATGGGACAATAAAAACGTTTGAAACTGCTATAGTAGACATTAAAACCCCTTATCTCTGCGGTAGATTTTTGTCCGCCCTTTTTGAAGATCCGGTAACAGATGTGATTTTAGGAAATGTTAGATCAGACGAGGACACACCATTCCATCACGGTAACGTAGTTACCAGGGCCCAGAATAAACGAGATAAAGGGGGAGGACCACAAATGAAAACTGTGATTAGTACAATTCCAAAAATATTTGAACACATCAATTTAGCTGAGGAGCAGGCAAAGGATGGTGGATTAAATAAACTATGGCAAAAAGCTAAAAGTCAGAGGGTGGAAAACACCAAACAAGGAATAATAACGTTTGAAATAAACAATAATATACTATACAGGATATTTATTTCTAAAATAGATAACAGTGTTGAAAAAAAATTGGTGATTCCGAAACCATACCGACGATTAGTCTTAGAAACGGCTCATACAACAGCATTAGCCGGACACATGTCAGTCAGAAGAACCAAATACAGAATTTTTTCTCAGTATTTCTGGCCACGTATGAGCATAGATATCAAAGAATTCATTAAGTCTTGCCCTATTTGCCAAAAAGCACGTCCACCGGGGAGCATAAAACCCATTGAGTTAGGTCAAATGGAAGTGATCGGAACACCATTTCAGAAGGTTGCTATTGATATCGTAGGGCCATTACAATTAAGTGACAATAGGAATAGATATATCCTTACGTTGGTAGATATGGCTACTCGTTGGCCTGAGGCTATTGCGCTAAAAAATATAACAACACAAGACGTTTATGAGGCCCTATTAACAATATTCTCTAGAATGGGATTCCCCGAAGAGATCCTGTCAGATAACGGGCCCCAGTTCTCCTCCGATATGTACAAACAGGTGTGTGAATTGTTTAACATAAAATCCAGTCACTCTTCTATTTACCACCCACAGTCTAACGGGATGGTGGAAAGATTAAATGGCACCCTAAAAAGCATGTTAAGAAAAGTGGCAGATGAGGAACCCAACAATTGGGATAGATTTTTGCCGGCAATTTTGTTTGCATATCGGGAAGTTCCGAACGAGACAACGGCAATGTCTCCTTATGAACTCCTCTTCGGGCGAAAAGTGAGAGGACCAATGTCAATTTTAAGGAAAATACTGACAAATGAAAATACGACAGAGGAAGATAAAACAACATATGAATATATAATAGACCTCAAAAACAGAATAAAATCAGGGTTATATAAAACAGTGGCAATCACGAAAGGAAAGGCAAATAAATATAAACAACCTGTTAAATAGAAATTAAATTTCCAGGGCCATTTTCAATAGAAATTTTAATTTCCAGGGTTCTGTTAAATAGAAATATTAATTTTAAGGGGACTGTTAAATAGACATGTAAGTTTAATTTCAAGGGCCCTGTTCAATAGAAAATTAAATTTCCAGGTCCATGTTCAATAGAAATGTAAATTTCCAGGTCCCTGTTTAATATAAATTTTTATTTCCAGGTCCATATTCAATAGAAATCTAAATTTCCAGGTCCCTGTTCATTAGAAATTTTAATTTCCAGGGCTCTGTTAAATAGACATGTAAATTTCCAGGTTCCTGTTCAATAGAAATGTAAATTTCCAGGGCCCTGTTCAAGAGAAATGTAAGTAACCAGGGCCCTGTTCAATACAAATTAAAATATGCAGGGCCCTGTTCAATAGAAATGTAAATTTCCAGAGCCCTGTTCAATAGAAATTCAAATAATTCAGGGCCCTGTTCAATATAAATTTAAATTTCCATAACCCAGTTAAATAGCAATTTAAATAACCCGGCCATATTCAATAGCAATTTTAATTTCCAGGGCCCTGTTCAATAGAATTTAAATTTCCAGGGAACTGTTCAATAGAAATTTCATCTTCCAGAGCCTTTTCAATAGAAATGTAAATTTCCAGGGTCGTGTCCAATATAAATTTCCAGGGCCCTGTTAAATAGACATGTAAATTTCCAGGTTCCTGTTCAATAGAAATGTAAATTTCCAGGGCCCTGTTCAAGAGAAATGTAAGTAACCAGGGCCCTGTTCAATACAAATTAAAATATGCAGGGCCCTGTTCAAACACAAAATGTAAATTTCCAGAGCCCTGTTCAATAGAAATTCAAATAATTCAGGGCCCTGTTCAATATAAATTTAAATTTCCATAACCCAGTTAAATAGCAATTTAAATAACCCGGCCATATTCAATAGCAATTTTAATTTCCAGGGAACTGTTCAATAGAAATTTCATCTTCCAGAGCCTTTTCAATAGAAATGTAAATTTCCAGGGTCGTGTCCAATATAAATTTCCAGGGCCCTGTTAAATAGAAATTTTAATTTTCAGGGCACTGTTTAATAGATATGTAAATTAACAGGGCCATATTCAATAAAAATTTAAATTTCCAGGGCCCTGGTCAATAGCATTTTAAATTTCCAGGACCATGTTCAATATAAATATAAATTTCCAGGACTCTGTTAAATAGCAATTTAAATTACCAGGGCCCTGTTCAATAGAAATTTAAATAACCAGGGCCCTATTCAATAGCAATTTTAAATTCCAGGGCCCTGTTCAATAAAAATTAAAATTTTCAGGGCCCTTTTCAATATAAATTTAAATTACAAGGGCACTGTTCAATTGAATTGTAAATTTCCAGGGCCCTGTTCAATAGAAATTTAAATTTCCAGGGCCCTCTTCAAGAGAAATGTACATTTCCAGGGCCCTGTTCAATAGAAATTTAAATTTCCAGGGCCCTCTTCAAGAGAAAAGTAAATTTACAGGGCCCTGGTCAATAGAAAAGTGAATTTCCAGGGTGCTGTTCAACATAATTTTTAATTTCCAGTGCCCTGTTCATTATAAATTTTAATTTCCATGGCCCTTTAAATAGAAATTTAAATTTCCAGGGCCCTGTTCAATGGTAATTTAAATTTCCAGGGCCCTGTACAAGAGAAATGAGGCAAGTTATGTGTCAGCAGCAGAATTTAAAATTTCTATTTAACAGTGCCCTGGAAATTAAAATTTCTATTGAACTGGGCTCTGGAAATTTATATTTTTCGATTGAACATGGCCCAGAAAGTTTACATTTATATTGAACAGTGCCCTGGAAATTAAATTTATATTGAACAGGACCCTGGAAAATTACATTTATATTGGACAGGGCCCTGGAAATTTAAATTCCTCTTGCATAGAGACCTGGAAATTTACATTTCTATTGAACAGGGCCAAGGAAATTAAAATTTCTATTGAACAGGGACCTGGAAGTTTATATGACTATTGAACAATGCCCTGGAAGTTAAAAATTCTATTTAACAGGGCCCTTGAAATTAAAATTTCGATTGAACAGGGCCCTGCATATTTTAATTTGTATTGAACAGGGCCTTTGAAATTTACATGTCTATTTAACAGAGCCTTGGAAATTAAAATTTCTATTCAACAGGGACCTGGAAATCACAATTTCTATTGAACAGGGACCTGGAAATTTAAATTTATATTTAACAGGGCCCTGAATTATTTGAATTTCTAGAGAACTGGGCCCTGTAAATTTATATTTTTCGATTGAACAGGGCCCTGAAAATTTAAATGTCTATCGAAAAGTGCCCTGGAAATGACATTGTCTATTAAACAAGGCATTGGAAATTTAAAATGCTATTGAAGAGGGCCCTGTAAATTAAAATTTGTATTGAATAGGGCCCTGGAAATTTAAATTTCTATTGAACTTGCCCCAGTAAATTTACATTTATATTGAACAGTTCCTTGGAAATTATAATTTCTATTGACCAGTGCCCTGAAAGTTTATATTGCTATTGAACAGTACCCTGGAAATTAAAATTTCTATTGAACAGGGCCCTGGAAATTAACATTTCTATTGAACATGTCCCTGGAAATTTACATTTCTCTTGTATAGAGACCTGGAAATTTAAAGATCTATTGAACAGGGCCCTGGAAATTTATATGGCTATTGAACAGTGCCCTGGAAGTTAAACATTCTATTTAACAGGGCCCTGGAAATTTACATTTCTATTAAAGAGTGCCCTGGAAATTAACATTTCTATTTAACAGTGCCCTGGAAATTTACATTTATATTGGACACGGCCCTGGAAATTTAAATTTCTATTGAACAGTGCCCTGGAAAGGGACTCTCACAGAAACACCTGTAGCTCTTACAGAAACACCTGGGGCACTCACAGAAACACCTCGGGCTCACACAGATACACCTGGGGCACACACAGAAAACCTGGGACACACACAGAAACACCTGGGTCTCACACAGAAACACCTGGGGCTCTCATAGAAACACCTGGGGCTCATACAGAATCCCCTGGGGCACACACAGAAACACCTGAGACACACACAGAAACACCTGGGCCTCACACAGAAACACCTGGGGCTCTCACAGAAAAACCTGGGCCTCACACAGAAACACCTGGGGCACACACAGAAACACCTGGGTCTCACACAGAAACACCTGGGACACACAGACAAACACCTGGGTCTCACACAGAAACACCTGGGGCTCTCACAGAAACCCCTCGGGCACACACAAAAACACCTGGGGCTCTCACAGAAACACCTCGGGCACACACAAAAACACCTGGGGCACACACAGAAACACCTGGGGCTCTCACAGAAACACCTGGGGCTCTTACAGAAACACCTCGGGCACTCACAGAATCACCTCGGGCTCACACAGAAACACCTGGGGCTCACACAGAAACACCTGGGACACACACAGAAACACCTGGGTCTCACACAGAAACACCTGGGGCTCTCACAGAAACACCTGGGGCTCATACAAAAACACCTTGGGCACTCTAAGAAATACCTCGGGCTCACACAGAAACACCTGGGGCACACACAGAAACACCTGGGACACACACAGAAACACCTGGGGCTCATACAGAAACACCTGGGGCACTCACAGAAACACCTAGGGCTCACACAGAAACACCTGGGGCACACAAAGAAACACCTGGAACACACACAGAAACACCTGGGGCTCACACAGAAACACCTGGGTCTCACACAGAAACACCTGGGGCACTCACAGAAACACCTCCGGCTCACACAGAAACACCTGGGGCACACACAGAAACACCTGGGTCTCACACAGAAACACCTGGGGCCCTCACAGAAACAACTAGGGCTCACACAGAAACACCTGGGACACACAGAGAAACACCTGGGTCTCACACAGAAACACCTGGGGCTCTCACAGAAACACCTGGGGCTCATACAAAACCACCTGGGGCACTCACAGTATTACCTCGGGCTCACACAGAAACACCTGGGGCACACACAGAAACTCCTGGGTCTCACACAGAAACACCTGGGGCTCTCAGAGAAACACCTGGAGCTCTTACAGAAACACCTGAGGCACTCACAGAAACACCTCGGGCTCATACAGAAACACCTGGGGCACACACAGAAACACCTGGGACACACACAGAAACACCTGGGGCTCTCATAGAAACACCTGGGTCTCACACAGAAACACGTCGGGCGATCACAGAAACATATGGGGCTCATACAGAAACACCTGGGGCACTCACAGAAACACCTAGGGCTCACACAGAAACACCTGGGGCACACAAAGAAACACCTGGAACACACACAAAAACAC
>CALYLW010001186.1:313635-349751 GCA_944989445.1 Ampullaceana balthica | reverse complement strand
TTTCTCATACATTTCCATATTTTCCCATAACTTCCCATACAATCCCATAACTTACCTATTATTTCCCATACCATCCCGTACATTCCGATACCTTTCATACCGTCTCATATCTTCCCATACTTTCCCATACCTTACCTATACTTTCTCATACCATCCCAAACTTTCCGATAATTTCACATACATTTCCATACCATCCCATACCTTTTCATATATTGCCATTCCTTCCCATAACTTCCCATACTTCCCCATAACTTCCCATACGTTCCAATACTTTCTCATACATTTCCAGACTTTCACATAACTTTCCATACCTTCCCATACCTTACCTATACTTTCCCATACCGTCTCATACTTTCCCATACCTTCCCATACCTTCCCATACTTTCACATACATTTCCATATTTTCCGATAAATTTCCATACCTTTCTCATACATTCCCATACTTTCTCATACATTTCCATAGTTTTCCCATGACTTTCCATGCCTTTACATACCTTCCCATATATTCCCATGCCTTTCCATAACTTTCCATACTTTCCTATACTTTCTCATACATTCCCCATAACTTCCCATACTTTCCCATACCTTTCCCATTCTTTCCAATACTTCCTCATACATTTCGATATTTTTCCATAACATCCCATACATTTCCCATACTTTTCCATACTTTCTCATATATTTCCATACTTTTCCCATAAATTCACGTAACTTTCCATACCTTCCCATACCTTCCATACTTCAATACTTTCCCATACATTTCTATACCTTCCCATATCTTCTCAAATCTTCCCATACCTTCCCATAATTTCCCATACTTTCCCATTCTTCCCATAATTTCCAATACTTTCCCATACCTTTCCATATCTTTCCATACCTTCCCATATATTCACATTCCTTCCCATAACTTCACATACTTTCTCATACCTTACCTATACTTTCCAATACATTCCCATACTTCCCCATACTTTCTGATACATTTCCATACCTTCTCATATCTTAAAATACCTTCCAATATCTTCCGATACTTTCCCATACCTTCCCATACTTTCCAATACTTGCTCATACTTTTTCATACTTTCCCATAACTTTCCATACCTTCCCATACTTTCCCTTACTTTTTTATACATTTCCGTATTTTCCCATATGTTCCCATACTTCCCCATACTTCCCCATACTTTCTCATACATTTCCCATACGTTTCCATACTTTTCCATACGTTTCCATAATTTTCCATACCTTCCCATAACTTTCCATACTTTCCCATACTTCCCATACTTCCCATACACTTTCCATACATTTTCCATACCTTCCCATAACTTCCATACCTTCCAATACTTTCCCATACATTTCCATACCTTCCCATACTTCTCAATCTTCCCATACCTTCCCATACTTCCCATACTTCCATATCTTCCCATACTTCCAATACTTTCCCATACCTTCCCATACCTTCCCATACTTTCCCATACTTTCACATACATTTCCATATTTTCCCATAATTTCCATACTTTCCATACGTTCCCATATATTCCATACTTCCCATAACTTCCCATACCTTTCCCATACTTTCTATACTTTCCATACCTTCCCATAACTTCCCATACCTTCCAATAACTTCCCATACTTTCCCATACTTCCCATACTTTCCATACTTTCCATATCATTTCAATACTTTCCCATAACTTTCCCATACCTTTCCCATACCTTCCCCATACTTTCTCATACTTCCCATACTTTCTCATACATTTCCATACTTTTCCATAACTTTCCATACCTTCCCATACTTTTCCATACTTTCTCATACATTTCCATATTCTCCCATAACTTTCCATGCCTTTCCATAACTTTCCATACTTTCAATAACCTTCCCATACTTCCCAACACTTTCTAATACGTTTCCATACTTTCCCATAACTTCCTATATATTCCCATACCCTACCTATCTTTCCAATACCATCCCATACTTTCCCATACATTCCCATACTTTCCCATACTTTCCCATACTTTCACATACATTTCCATATTTTCTATAACTTTCCATACTTTCCCATAACTTCCCATTCTTTCCCATACCTTACCTATGCTTTCCCATACCGTACCATACCTTCCCATATATTGAAATGCCTTCCCATAACTTCCCATACTTTCCCATACCTTCTCATACTTTCCCATTCTTTCTCATACATTTTGATATCTTCCAATACCTTCTCATATCTTGCCATAACTTCCCATAACTTCCCATACATTACCTATACTTTCCATACTTTTCCATACTTCCCATATATTCCCATACTTTCTCATACATTTCCATATTTTCCCATACCTTCCCATAACTTCCCATACTTTCCATCTTTCATACATTTCCCATACTTTCCATACTTTCACATACATTTCCATAAAATCTTCCCATAACTTTCCATACTTCCCATACCTTCCATACTTCCCATACTTTCCCATAACTTCCCATACTTTCCCATACCTTCCCATACTTCCCATACTTTCCCATACTTTCCATACATTTCCATATTTTCCCATAATTTTCCATACCTTCCATACATTCCCATATCTTCCCATACTTCCCATAACTTCCCATACTTTCCCATACCTTCCCATACTTCCCATACTTTCTCATACATTTCCATACTTTCCCATACCTTCCCATACTTCCCATACTTTCCCATACTTCCCATACCTTCCCATACTTTCCCATAACTTTCCATACCTTCCCATACTTTCCCATACTTTCCCATACTATCTCATACTTTCTCATACATTTCCATACTTTCCCATACCTTCTCATACTTACCATACTTTCCCATACCATCCCATACTTTCCCATACCTTCCCATACCTTCTCATATCTTCCCATACCTTTCCATAACTTCCCATACTTTCCCATACCTTACTTATACTTTCTCATACCATCCCATACTTTCCCATACTTTCACATACATTTCCATACTTTCCCATAACTTCCCATACTTACCATACTTTCCCATATCTTCCCATACCTTCCCATACTTTCCCATACTTTCTCATACATTTCCATACTTTCCCATAATTTCCATACCTTCCCATACTTTCCCATACTTCCCATACTTCCCATACTTTCCCATACTTTCACATACATTTCCATACTTTCCATAACTTCCATACTTTCCATACCTTCCATAACTTCCCATACTTCCCATAACTTCCCATACTTTCCCATACTTTCTCATACATTTCCATACTTTCCCATAACTTCCCATACCTTCCCATACTTCCCATACTTCCCATACCTTCCCATACTTTCCCATACTTTCCATACATTTCCATACTTTCCCATACTTTCCATACCTTCCCATACATTCCCATACTTTCCATACATTTCCATACTTTCCCATAACTTTCCCATACCTTTCCATACCTTCCCATACTTTCCATACTTCCCATACTTTCCATACTTCCCATACTTTCCCATACCTTCCCATACTTTCCCATACTTTCCCATACTTTCCCATACCTTCCCATACTTCCCATACTTCCCATACTTTCCATACTTTCCCATACTTTCCCATACTTTCCATACCTTCCCATACTTCCCATACTTTCCCATACCTTCCCATACTTTCCCATACTTTCTCATACTTTCCATACTTTCCCATACTTCCCATACTTCCCATACTTACCTATACTTTCCCATACCATCCCATACTTTCCCATACCTTCCCATACCTTCCCATACTTTCCCATACTTCCCATACTTTCCATACTTTCCCATACTTTCCATACCTTCCCATACTTTCCATACTTCCCATACTTCCCATACTTTCCCATACCTTCCCATACTTCCCATACTTTCCCATACTTCCCATACTTTCCCATACCTTCCCATACTTTCCATACTTTCCCATACCTTCCCATACTTTCCATACTTTCCCATACTTTCCATACTTTCCCATACTTTCCCATACTTTCCCATACTTCCCATACTTTCCCATACTTTCCCATAACTTTCCCATACTTTCCATACCTTCCATACTTTCCCATACTTCCCATACCTTCCATACTTTCCCATACTTTCCCATACCTTCCCATACTTCCCCATACTTTCTCATACATTTCCATACCTTCCCATACCTTCTCATACTTCCCATACTTCCCATAACTTCCATACTTTCCCATACTTTCCCATACCTTTCCATACTTTCCCATACATTTCCATACTTTCCCATACTTTCCATACCTTCCCATACTTCCCATACTTCCCATACTTTCCATACTTCCCATACTTTCCATAACTTTCCCATACTTTCCATACTTCCCATACTTCCCATACTTCCCATACTTTCCCATATCTTCCCATACTTTCCCATACTTCCCATACTTTCCCATACTTCCCATACTTTCCCATACTTCCCATACTTTCCATACATTCCATACTTCCCATAATTTCCATACTTTCCATACCTTCCCATACTTCCATACTTCCCATACTTTCCCATACTTTCCCATACCTTCCCATACTTTCCCATACTTTCTCATACATTTCCATACTTTCCCATACCTTCCCATACTTCCCATACTTTCCATACTTTCCATACTTTCCATACTTTCCCATACTTTCCCATACCTTCCCATACTTTCCCATACCTTCCCATACTTTCCCATACTTTCCCATACATTTCCATACTTTCCCATACTTTCCCATACTTTCCATACCTTCCCATACTTTCCCATACTTCCATACTTCCATACCTTCCCATACTTCCCATACTTTCCATACCTTCCCATACTTCCCATACCTTCCCATACTTTCCATACTTTCCCATACATTTCCATACTTTCCCATACTTCCATACTTCCCATACCTTCCCATACTTCCCATACTTTCCCATACATTTCCATACTTTCCCATAACTTCCCATACTTCCCATACTTTCCATAACTTCCCATACTTCCCATACTTTCCCATACTTTCCCATACATTTCCATACTTTCCCATAACTTTCATACTTTCCCATACTTCCCATATATTCCCATACCTTCCCATAACTTCCCATACTTTCCCATACCTTCCCATACTTCCCCATACTTTCTCATACATTTCCATACTTCCCATACTTCCCATACCTTCCCATAACTTTCCATACTTTCCATACTTCCCATACTTTCCAATACTTTCCATACTTTCCATACATTTCCATACTTTCCCATACCTTCCCATACTTTCCCATACTTTCTCATACATTTCCATACTTTCCCATAACTTTCCCATACCTTCCCATACTTCCCATACTTTCCCATACTTCCCATACTTTCCATACTTTCCATACTTTCCCATAACTTTCCCATAACTTCCCATACCTTCCATACCTTCCCATACTTTCTCATACTTTCCATACTTTTCCCATACTTTCCCATACTTTCCATACCTTCCCATACTTCCCATACTTTCCATACTTCCCATAATTTCCATACTTTCCCATACTTCCCATACCTTCCATAACTTCCCATACTTTCCATACTTTCCCATACCTTCCCATACTTTCCATATACTTTCCCATACCATCCCATACTTTCCCATACCTTCCCATACCTTCCCATACTTTCCCATACTTTCACATACATTTCCATATTTTCCCATACCTTCCCATACCTTCTCATATCTTCCCATACCTTCCCATAACTTCCCATACTTTCCCATACCTTACCTATACTTTCCCATACTTCCCATACTTTCCCATACTTCCCATACTTCCATACTTTCCCATACTTTCCATACTTTCCAATACCTTCTCATATCTTCCCATACCTTCCCATAACTTCCCATACTTTCCCATACCTTTCCCATACCTTCCCATACTTTCTCATACTTTCCATACCTTCCCATAACTTCCCATACTTCTCATACTTCCCATACTTTCCATAATTTCCCATATTTCCCATAACTTTCCATATTTCCCATAACTTTCCATACCTTCCCATACTTCCATATCTTCCCATACCTTCCCATAACTTCCCATACTTCCCAATACCTTCCCATACTTTCCAATACCTTTCTCATACATTTCCATACTTTCCCATAACTTTCCATACCTTCCCATAGTTTCCCATACCTTCCCATACTTTCCATACTTTCACATACATTTCCATATTTTCCCATAATTTTCCATACCTTTCCATACCTTCCATATATTCCCATGCATCCCATAACTTCCCATACTTTCTCATACCTTCCCATACTTCCCCATACTTTCTCATACATTTCCATACATTCTCATATCTTCCCATAACTTCCCATAACTCCCATACTTCCCCATAACTTCCCATACTTTCCAATACTTTCTCAGACATTTCCATACTTTCCCATAACTTTCCATACCTTCCCATACTTTCCCATACCTTCCCATACTTTCCCATACTTTCTCATACATTTCCATATTTCCCATAACTTCCCATACCATCACATACCTTACCATATTTCCCATACCATCCCATACTTTCCGATGACTTCCCATATCTTGCAATAACTTCCCATAACTGCCCATACTTCGCCAAAACTTCCCATACTTTCCAATACTTTCTCAGACATTTCCATACTTTCCCATAACTTTCCATACCAAGTATGGGAAAGTATTGGAAGTTATCGGAAGGCATGGGAATATATGGGAAGGTATGGAAAGTTATGGAAAATTATGGGAAATATGGAAATGTATGTGAAAGTATGGGAAAGTATGGAAGGTATGGGAAAGTATGCGACGGTATGGAAAGTATAGGTAATTATGCGAAAGTATGGAAGTTATGGGAAGGTATGGGAAGATATGAGAATGTATGGGAAGGTATGGAAAGTTATGGGAAAATATGGAAATGTATGTGAAAGTATGGGAAAGTATGGGAAGTATGGGAAGGTATCGGAAAGTATGGGATGGTATGGGAAAGAATAGGTAAAGTATGGGAAGGTATGGGAAAGTATGGAAATGTATGAGAAAGTATGGGGAAGTATGTGAAGGTATGGGAAAGTATGGGAAATTATGGGAACATATGGAAATGTATGAGAAAGTAAGGAAAGTATGGGATGTTATGGGAAAAATGGAAATGTATGAGCAAGTATGGGGAAAGTATGGGAAGGTATGGGAAGGCATGGGAATATATGGGAAGGTATGTAAAGGCATGAAAAAATATGGGAAAATATGGAAATGTATGAGAAAGTAAGGGAAAGTATGGGAAGTTATGGGAAAGTATGGAAATGTATGAGCAAGTATGGAAAGTATGGAAGGTATGGGAAGGTATGGGAAAGTATGGGAAGTATGGAAGGTATAGGAAAGTATGGGAAGTTATGGGAAAGTATGGAAAGTATGGAAAGTATGGGGAAGTATGGGAAGTATGGGAAGGTATGGAAAGTATGGAAAGTATGGAAAGTATGGGAAGGTATGGAAAGTATGGGAAAGTATGGAAAGTATGGGAAAGTATGGAAAGTATGGAAAGTATGGGAAGTATGGGAAGTATGGGAAAGTATGGAAAGTATGGGAAAGTATGGGAAATGTATGAGAAAGTATGGGAAAGTATGGGAAGGTATGGGAAGGTATGGGAAGTTATGGGAAGGTATGGAAAGTATGGAAAGTATGGGAAAGTATGGAAATGTATGGAAAGTATGGGAAAGTATGGGAAGGTATGGGAAAGTATGGGAAAGTATGGGAAGGTATGGGAAAGTATGGAAGGTATGGGAAAGTATGGGAAGTATGGGAAGTTATGGAAAGTATGGGAAAGTATGGGAAGGTATGGAAAGTATGGAAAGTATGGGAAGGTATGGAAAGTATGGGAAAGTATGGGAAGTATGGGAAGGTATGGGAAGATATGAGAAGTATGGGAAGTATGGAAGTATGGAAAGTATGGGAAAGTATGGGAAGGTATGGAAAGTATGGGAAAGTTATGGGAAGGTATGGGAAAGTATGGGAAGTATGGGAAAGTATGGAAAGTTATGGGAAAAGTATGGAAATGTATGGAAAGTATGGGAAAGTATGGGAAGGTATGGGAAAGTATGGAAAGTATGGGAAAGTATGGGAAAGTATGGGAAGGTATGGAAAGTATGGGAAAGTATGGGAAGGTATGGGAAAGTATGGGAAGTATGGGAAAGTATGGAAAGTATGGGAAAGTATGGAAAGTATGGAAAGTATGGGAAAGTATGGGAAAGTATGGGAAGGTATGGGAAAGTATGGAAATGTATGGGAAAGTATGGAAGGTATGGGAAAGTATGGGAAGTTATGGGAAGTATGGAAATGTATGAGAAAGTATGGGAAGTATGGAGAAGGTATGGGAAAGTATTGGGAAGTTATGGAAGGTATGGGAAAAGTATGGAAAGGTATGGAAAGTATGGAAAATTATGGAAAGTATGGAAATGTATGGAAAGTATGGGAAAGTATGGGAAGGTATGGGAAGATATGGGAAAGTATGGGAAGGTATGGGAAAGTATGGAAAGTATGGAAAGTATGGGAAGGTATGGGAAGATATGGAAAATGTATGGGAAGGTATGGAAAGGTATGGGAAAATATGGAAATGTATGAGAAAGTATGGGGAAGTATGGGAAGGTATGGAAAGTATGGAAAGTTATGGGAAGGTATGGAATATATGGGAAAGGTATGGGAAGTATGGGAAGTTATGGAAAGTATGGAAGTATGAGAAGTATGGGAAGGTATGGAAAGTATGAGAAAGTATGGGAAGTATGGAAGGTATGGGAAGTGGAAAGTATGGAAAGTATGGGAAAGTATGGGAAAGTATGGAAAGTATGGAAAGTATGGAAAGTATGGGAAGTATGGGAAGTATGGAAAGTATGGGAAAGTATGGGAAATGTATGGAAAGTATGGGAAAGTATGGGAAGGTATGGGAAAGTATGGGAAAGTATGGAAATGTATGAGAAAGTATTGGAAAGTATGGGAAGTATGGGAAGTATGGGTAAGTTATGGGAAGGTATGGGAAGATATGAGAAGATATGGGAAGGTATGGAAATGTATGAGAAAGTATGGGGAAGTATGGAAGGTATGGGAAAGTATGGAAAATATGGGAAGGCATGGGAATATATGGGAAGGTATGGAAAGTTATGGAAAAATTATGGGAATATATGGAAATGTATGTGAAAGTATATGAAAGTATGGGAAGGTATGGGAAAGGTATGGGAAAGTATGGACGGTATGGGAAAGTATAGGTAAGGTATGGGAAAGTATGGGAAGTTATGGGAAGGTATGGGAAGATATGAGAATGTATGGGAAGGTATGGAAAGTTATGGGAAAATATGGAAATGTATGTGAAAGTATGGGAAAGTATGGGAAGGTATGGGAAAGTATGGGAATGTATGGGAAGTATGGGAAAGTATGGAAAGTATGGGAAAGTATGGAAGTATGGAAAGTATGGGAAAGTATGGAAGGTATGGGAAAGTATGGAAAGTTATGGGAAGGTATGGAAAGTATGGAAAGTATGGGAAGTATGGAAAGTATGGGAAAGTATGGGAAGGTATGGGAAGGTATGGAAAGTATGAGAAAGTATGGGAAAGTATGGGAAGGTATGGGAAAGTATGGAAAGTATGGGAAAGTATGGAAATTATGGGAAAGTATGGAAAGTATGGAAAAGTATGGAAAGGTATGGAAAGTATGGGAAAATATGGAAATGTATGAGAAAGTATGGAAAGTATGGGAAGGTATGGGAAAGTATAGGTAATGTATGGGAAGTTATGGGAAGTATGGGAAAGTTATGGGAATGTAAGGAAATGTATGAGAATGTATTGGAAAGTATGGAAAAGTATGGGAAAGTATGGGAAGTATATGGGAAGGTATGGGAAATATGGGAAGTATGGGAAAGTATGGAAATGTATGAGAAAGTATGGGAAAGTATGGGAAGGTATGGGAAAGTATGGGAAAGTATGGGAAGGTATGGGAAAGTATGGGAAAGTATGGGAATGTATGGAAAGTATGGAAAGTATGGGAAAGTATGGGAAGTATGGGAAAGTATGGGAAAGTATGGGAAGTATGGAAGGTATGGGAAAAGTATGGGAAGTATGGAAAGTATGGGAAAGTA
Organism: Ampullaceana balthica; assembly: GCA_944989445.1. Classification (NCBI taxonomy): domain Eukaryota; kingdom Metazoa; phylum Mollusca; class Gastropoda; family Lymnaeidae; genus Ampullaceana; species Ampullaceana balthica. The sequence continues at coordinate 339,701 of CALYLW010001186.1, read as the reverse complement.
TGGAAAGTATGGAAAGTATGGGAAAGTATGGGAAAATATGGAAATGTATGGAAAGTATGGGAAAGGTATGGGAAGTATGGGAAGATATGGGAAAGTATGGGAAGGTATGGGAAGTTATGGGAAAGTATGGAAATGTATGAGAAAGTATGGGAAAGTATGGGAATGTATGGGAAGGTATGGGAAAGTATGGACATATATGAGAAAGTATGGGTAAGTATGGGAAGGTATGGAAAGGCATGGGATTATATGGGAAGGTATAGGAAATTATGGGAAAGTATAGGAAGTTATGGGAAGTTATGGGAAGATATGAGAAGGTATGGGAAAATATCAGAAGGTATGGGAAGGTATGGGAAGTTATTGGAAAGTATGTAAATGTATGAGTAAGTATGGAAAAGTATGGGAAGTTATGGGAAAGTATGGGAAGTTATGGGAATGTCAGGGAAAGTATGGAAACGTATGAGAAAGTATAAGGAATCATTGGACGGTATGGTATAGGTATGGGAAGATATGAGAATGTATGGGAAGGTATGGAAAGTTATGGGAAAATATGGAAATGTATGTGAAAGTATGGGAAAACATGGGAAGGTATGGGAAGGTATCGGAAAGTATGGGATGGTATGGGAAAGAATAGGTAAAGTATGGGAAGGTATGTAAATGTATGAAAAAGTATGGGGAAGTATGTGAAGGTATGGGAAAGTATGAAAAATTATGGGAACATATGGAATTGTATGAGAAAGTAAGGGAAATTATGGGAAGGTATGGGAAGGCATGGGAATATATGGGAAGGTATGGGAAATTATGGGAAAGTATAGGAAGTTATGGGAAGTTATGGGAAGATATGAGAAGGTATGGGAAAATATGAGAAGTTATACGAAGGTATAGGACGTTATGGGAAAGTATGTAAATGTATGAGAAAGTATGGAAAAGTATGAGAAGTTATGGGAAAGTATGGGAAGTTATGGGAATGTCAGGGAAAGTATTAAAACGTATGAGAAAGTATGAGGAAGCATTGGAAGGTATAGGAAGGTATGGGAAGGTATGGGAAGATATGAGAATGTATGGGAATGTATTGAAAGTTATGGGAAAATATGGAAATGTATGTGAAAGTATGGGAAGGTATGTGAATATATGGAAAGGTATGGGGAAGTATGGGAAGTTATGGGAAGGTATCAAATGTATGAGAAAGTATGGATAATTATGAGAAGGTACGGAAAAGTATGGGACGTTATGGAAAAGCATGGGAAGATATGAGAAGGTATGGGAAGGTATGGAAAGTTATGGGAAAATATGGAAATGTATGTGAAAGTATGGGAAAGGATGGGAATGTATGGGAAGGTATGGGAAAGTATGGGAAAGTATGGGAAAGTATGGAAATGTATGAGAAAGTATTGGAAAGCATGGGAAGTTATGGGGAAGTATGGTAAGTTATGGGAAGGTATGGGTAGATATGAGAAGATATGGGAAGGTATGGAAATGTATGAGAAAGTATGGGGAAGTATGCAAAGGTATGGGAAAGTATTGGAAAATATGGGAAGGCATGGGAATATATGGGAAGGTATGGAAAGTTATGAAAAATTATGGGAATATATGGAAATGTATGTGAAAGTATATGAAAGTATTGGAATGTATGGGAAGGTATAGGAAAGTATGCGACGGTATGGGAAAGTATAGGTAAGGTATGGGAAAGTATTGGAATATACGGGAAGGTATGGGAAGGTATGGAAAGTTATGGGAAAATATGGAAATGTATGTGAAAGAATGGGAAAGTATGGGAAGGTATGGGAAGGTATGGGAAAGTATGGGATGGTATGGGAAAGAATAGGTAAAGTATGGAAAGGTATGGGAAAGTATGGAAATGTATGAAAAGTATGGGAAAGTATTGGAAGGTATTGGAAAGTATGGAAAGTTATGGGAAGGCATAGAAATATATAGGAAAGTATTGGAAAGAATTGGAAGGTATGGCAAGATATGAGAAGGTATGGGAAGGTATGGAAACGTATGAGAAAGTATGTGGAAGTATGAGAAGTTATTGGAAAGTATGGAAAGTTACGGGAAGGCATGGGAATATATGATGGGAAGATATGTAAAGGCGTGGAAAGTTATGGGAAAATATGGAAATGTATGAGAAAGTATGGGAAAGTATGGGAAGGTATGGGAAAATATGGAAAAGTATGGAAATGTATAAGAAAGTATGGGGAAGTATGTGAAGGTATGGGAAAGTATGGGAAATTTTGGGACAATATGGAAATGTATGAGAAAGTATGGAAAGGTATGCAAAGTAATGGGAAAATATGGAAATGTATGAGAAAGTATGGAAAGGTATGGGAAGGTATGGGAAAGTATAGGTAATGTATGGGAAGTTAAGGGAAGTTTTGGGAAATTATGGGAATGTAAGGAAATGTATGAGAATGTATTGGAAAGTATGGAAAAGTATGGGAAAGCATGGGAATATATGGGAATGTATGGGAAGGTATGGGAAAGTGTTGGATGGTATGTAAAATAATAGTTAAGGTATGGGAAGGCATGGGAAGTTATGGGAAAGTATGTAAATGTTTGAGAAAGTATGGGAAATTATGGGAAGATATGGGAAAGTATGGGAAGTTAAGGGAAGGCTTGAGAATATGTGGGAAGGTATGGAAATGTATGGAAATAAATAGGAAAATATGGAAATGTATGTGAAAGTATGGAAAGGTATGGGAAGGTATAGGAAGATATGGAAAAGTATGGGAAGGTATGGAAAGTTATGGGAAAGTATGGAAATGTATGAGAAAGTATTGGAAAGCATGGGAAGTTATGGGGAAGTATGGGAAGTTATGGGAAGGTACGGTAAGATAGGAAAAGATATGAGAAGGTATGGAAATGTATGAGAAAGTATGCGGAAGTATGAGAAGGTATGGGAAATTATTGGAAGTTATCGGAAGTCATGGGAATATATGGGAAGTTATGGAAAGTTATGGAAAATTATGGGAATATATGGAAATGTATGTAAAAGTTTGGGAAAGTATGGGAAGGTATGGGCAGGTATGGGAAAGTATGCGACGGTATGGGAAAGTATAGGTAAGGTATGCGAAAGTATGGGACGTTATGGGAAGGTATGGGAAGATATAAGAATGTATGGGAAGGTATGGAAAGTTATGGGAAAATATGGAAATGTATGTGAAAGTATGGGAAAGTATGGGAAGGTATGGGAAGGTATGGGAAAGTATGGACATATATGAGAAAGTATGGGTAAGTATGGGAAGGTATGGAAAGGCATGGGAATATATGGGAAGGTATAATAAATTATGGGAAAGTATAGGAAGTTATTGGAAGTTATGGGAAGATATGAGAAGGTATGGGAAAATATGAAGTATGGAAAGTATGGATATGGGAAGTATGGAAAATATGGAAGATGGGAAGTATGGGAGTAGGGAAATGTATGTAGTGAAAAGTATGGAATAGTATGGGAAGTTATGGGAAAGTATGGGAAGTTATGGGAATGTCAGGGAAAGTATGGAAACGAATGAGAAAGTATGAGGAAGCATTGGAAGGTATGGGAAAGGTATGGGAAGATATGAGAATGTATGGGAAGGTATGGAAAGTTATGGGAAAATATGGAAATGTATGTGAAAGTATGGGAAAGTATGGAAGGTATGGGAAGGTATCGGAAAGTATGGGATGGTATGGGAAAGAATAGGTAAAGTATGGGAAGGTATGTAAAGTATGGAAAGTATGGGAAAGTATGGGAAGTATGGAAGGTATGGGAAAGTATGGGAAGTATGGGAAATATGGAAAGTATGGGAAAGTATGGGAAGTATGGGAAGGTATGGGAAGGTATGGGAAATATGGGAAAGGTATGGAAAGTTATGGGAAAGTATGGGAAGTTATGGGAAGGTATGGGAAAGATATGAGAAGGTATGGGAAAGTATGAGAAAGTATGGGAAAGTATGGAAAGTATGAGAAAGTATGGGAAAGTATGGGAAGTATGGGAAAGTATGGGAAAGTATGGAAAGTATGGGAAAGTATGGGAAGGTATGGGAAAGGTATGAGAAAGTATGGAAGTATGGGAAGGTATGGGAAGTTATGGGAAGGTATGGAAAGTATGAGAAGGTATGAGAAGGTATGGAAATGTATGAGAAAGTATGGGGAAGTATGGGAAGGTATGGGAAAAGCATGGGAAAGATATGAGAAGGTATGGGAAAGTATGGGAAGGATGGGATTATGGAAAGGTATGGAAAGTATGGAAAAGTATGGGAAAATATGGAAATGTATGGAAAGTATGGGAAAGTATGGGAAGGTATGGGAAGGTATGGGAAAGTATGGGAAGGTATGGGAAAGTATAGGTAAGTATGGGAAGTATGGGAAATTATGGGAAGTATGGAAGTTATGGAAAGTATGGAAAGTATGGAAATGTATGGGAAAGTATTGGAAAGTATGGGAAGTATGGGAAATATGGGAAGGTATGGGAAGGTATGGAAAGTTATGGGAAAAATATGGAAATGTATGTGAAAGTATGGGAAAGTATGGAAGGTATGGGAAGTATGGGAAAGTATGGGACGGTATGGAAAAGTATAGGTAAGATATGGGAAAGTATGGAAATTATGGGAAGTTATGAGAAGTATGGAAGTTATGGGAAGATATGGAAGGTATGGAAAGTTATGGAATATATGGAAAGTATGGGAAGTATGGGAAGGTATGGAAGGTATGGGAAAGTATGGGAAGGTATGGAAATGTATGGAAAGTATGGAAAGTATGGGAAGGTATGGGAAGTATGGAAAAGTATGGGAAGGTATGGAAAGTATGGAAAGTATGGAAAGTATGGGAAAGTATGGAAAGTATGGGAAAGTATGGGAAGTATGGAAGGTATGGGAAGTATGGAAAGTTATGGGAAGGTATGGAAAGTATGGAAAGTATGGGAAGTATGGAAGGTATGGAAAGTATGGGAAGGTATGGGAAGGTATGGAAAGTATGAGAAAGTATGGGAAAGTATGGAATGTATGGGAAAGTATGGAAAGTATGGGAAGTATGGGAAAGTATGGAAAGTATGGAAAGTATGGAAAGTTATGGGAAAGTATGGGAAAGTATGGGAAGGTATGGGAAGGTATGGGAAGTATGGGAAAGTATTGAAATGTATGAGAAAGTAAGGGGAAATATGGGAAGGTATGAGAAAGTATGGGAAATTATGGGAAGGTATGGGAAATTATGGAATAGGATGGAAATGTATAAGAAAGTAGTGGAAAGTATGGGAAGGTATGGGAAAGTATGTTAAGTTATGGGGAAGGTATGGGAAGATATGAGAAGGTATGGGAAGGTATGGAAATTTATGGGAAGTTATGGGAATATTTGAGAAGGTATGGGAAGGTATGGAAATTTATGGGAATATATGGAAATTTATGTGAAAGTATGGGGAAGTATGGGAAGGTATGGGAAAGTATTGGATTATATGGGAAATAATAGGTAAGGTTTGGGAAGGTATGGAAAGTTATGGGAATATATGGAAATGTATGAGAAAGTATTAGAAAGTATGGGAAGGTATGGATGGTATGAAAAGGTATGGAAAGTTATGGGAAAATATTGAAATGTATGAGAAAGTATGATGAAGTATGGAAAGCTATGAGAAAGTATGGGGAGTTATGGGAAGGCATGGGAATATATGGGAAGTTATGGGAAGGTATGGGAAACTATGGGAAGGTAATGAAAGTTATGGGAAAGTATGGAAATGTATGAGAAAGTATTGGAAAGTATGGGAAGTTATGGGGAAGTATGGGAACTTATGGGGCGTAATGTGAAGATATAAAAAGGTATGGGAATGTATGGAAATGTATGAGAAAGTATGTTGAAGTATGGGAAGGTATGGGAAAGCATGGGAATATATGGTAAGGTATGGGAATGTATGGGAAAGTATGGGATGGTATGGGGAAGAATAGGTGAATAGTATGGGAAGTTATGAAAAGGTATGGCAAGATATGAGGAGGTATGGAAACGTTGGAGAAAGTATGGGGAAGTATGGGAAGTTATGGGAAAGTAAGGGAAGGTATGGTAAGGCATGGAGAGTTATGTGAAAATATGGAAATGCATGAGAAAGTATGAAAAAGTATGGGAAGGTATGGGAAGGTATGGAAAGGTATTGAAAGTTATGGGAAAGTGTGGAAATGTATGAGACAGTATGGAAAGGTATGGGAAGGTATGGGAAAGTATTGGATGGTATGGGAAGGAATAGGTAAGTTATGGGAAGTTATCGGAAGGTATTGGAAAATATGGAAATGTATGAGAAAGTATGGGAAAGTATTCATGTAAAGGCATGGAAAGTTATGGGAAAAATGGAAATGCATGAGAAAGTTTGGGAAAGTATTGGAGGTTATGGGAAATTATGGAAAAGTATGGAAATGTATAAGCAGATATTGGAAAGTATGGGAAGTTATGGGAAGATATGGGAAGTTATGAGAAGGTATGGGAAGGTATGGGAAGTTATGGGAAAGTATGGGGTGGTATGGGAAAGTATAGATAAGGTATGGGAAAGTATGGGAAGTTATGGGAAGGTATGGGAAGATATGAGATTGTATGGGAAGGTATGGAAAGTTAAGGGAAAATATGGAAATGTATGTGAAAGTATGGGAAAATATGGGAAGGTATGGGAAGGTATGGGAAAGTATGGGATTGTATGGGAAAGAATAGGTAAAATAATGGAAAGGTATGGAAAAATATGGAAATGTATGAGAAAGTATGGAGAAGTATGGGAAGGTATTAGAAAGTATGGGAAGGTATGGTAAGGCATGGGAATATATGGGAAGGTATGGGGAAGTATGGAAGTTATTGGAAGGTATGGCAAGATATGAGAAGGTATAGGAAGGTATGGAAACTTATCAGAAAGTATGGGGAAGTATGGGAAGGTATTGGATAGTATGTAAAGTTATGGGAAGTCATGGGAATATATGGGAAGGTATATAAAAGCATGGAAAGTTATGGAAAATTATGGAAATGTTTGAGAAAGTATGGGGAAGTATGGGAAGTTATGGGAAGTTATGGGAAGGTATGAGAAAATTATGGGAAAATATGGAAATTTATGTGAAAGTATGGGGAAGTATGGGAAGGTATGGGAAAGTTTGGGATTGTATGGGAAATAATAGGTAAGATATGGGAAGGTATGGAAAATATAGAAATGTATGAGAAAGTATTAGAAAGTATGGGAAGGTATGGGATGGTATGGAAAGTTATGGGAAGGTATGGGAAGATATGAAAAGTTATCGGAAGGTATAGAAATGTATGAGAAAGTATGAGAAATATGGGGAAGTGTGGGAAGGTATGGGAAGGCATGAGAATATATGGGAAGGTATGGGATTGTATGGGAAAGAATAGGTACTGTATGGGAAGGTATGGGAAGATATGAGAAGTTATGGAAATGTATGAGAAAATATGGGGAAGTATGGGAAGGTATGAGAAAGGATGGGAAGTTATGGGAAGGCATTGGAATATATGGGAAGTTATTGAAAGGTATGGAAAGTTATGGGAAAATATGGAAATGTATGTGAAAGTATGGAAAAGTATGGAAAGGTATGGGAAGGTATGGAAAGGTATGGTAAAGTATGGAAATGTATGTGAAAGTAATGGAAAGTATGGGAAGTTTATTGAGGAGTATGGGAAGTTATGGGAAGGTATGAGAAGATATGAGAAGGTATGGGAAGGTATTGAAATGTATTAGAAAGTATGGGGAAGTATGGGAAGGTTTGGGAAGTATGGGAAATTATGGGAAGGCATGGGAATATAGGAAAGTTATGGGAAGATATGTAAATGTATGTGAAAGTATGGAAAAGTATGGGAAAGGTATGGGAAGGTATGGAAAGTATGGGAAGTATGGGAAAGTATGGGAAGGTATGGGAAGGTATGGGAAGATATGAGAAGTTATGGGAAGGTATGGAAAGTTATAGGAAATATGGGAAATGTATGTGAAAGTATGGGAAAGTATGGGAAGGATATGGGAAGGTATGGGAATATATGGAAAGGTATGGAAAGTTATGGAAAATTATGGGAATATATGGAAATGTATGGAAAGTATATGAAAGTATGGGAAGGTATGGGAAGGTATGAGAAAGTATGGACGGTATGGGAAAGTATAGGTAAGGTATGGGAAAGTATGGGAAGTTATGGGAAGGTATGGGAAGTTATGAGAATGTATGGGAAGGTATGGAAAGTATGGGAAAATATTGAAATGTATGTGAAAGTATGGGAAAGTATTGGAAGGTATGGGAAGGTATGGGAAAGTATGGGAAAGTATGGGAAGGTATGGGAAATATAGGTAAAGTATTGGAAGGTATAGGAAAGTATGGGAAGGTATGGAAAGGTATGGAAAGTATGGAAAAGTTATGGGAAAATAAGGAAATGTATGAGAAAGTATTGGAAAGTATGGGAAGGTATGGAAAAATATGGGAAAAGTATGGAAATAAATAGAAAGTATTGGAAAGTATGGGAAGGTATGGGAAGATATTAGAAGGTATGGGAAAGTATGGAAATGTATGAGAAAGTATGGGGAAGTATGTGAAGGTATGGGAAAGTATGGGAAATTATGGAAATATGGAAATGTATGAGAAAGTATGAGAAAGTATGGAAAGGTATGGAAAGTAATGGGAAAATATGGAAATGTATGAGAAAGTATGGAAAGTATGGGAATTTATGGAAAGTATAGGGAATGTATGGGAAGTTATGGGAAGTATGGGAAGTTATGGAAATGTAAGGAAATGTATGAAATGTATTGGAAAGTATGGAAAGTATGGGAAAGTATAGGAAGTTATGGGAAGGTATGGATATAGAGAAGGTATGGGAAAGTATGGAAATGTATGAGAAAGTATGAGAAAGTATGGGAAGGTATGGGAAAGTATAGGAAGTTATGGAAAGTTATGGGAAGATATGAGAAGGTATTGGAAGGTATGGAATGTATGAGAAAGTATGGAAAGTATGGGAAGGTATGGGAAGGTATGGAAAGGTATGGAAAGGTATGGAAAGTTATGGGAAAATAGGAAATGTATGAGAAAGTATTGGAAAGTATAGGAAGGTATGGGAAAGTATGGGAAGTTATTGGAAGGTATGGGAAAATATGAGAATGTACGGGAAGGTATGGAAATGTATGTGAAATTATGGGGAAGTATGGGAAGGAATGGGATGGTATGGGAAAAAATAGGTAAGGTATTGGAAGGTATGGGAAGTTGTGGGAAAGTATAAAATATATGAGAAAATATGGGAAAGTATGAGAAGGTATGGGAAAGTGTGGGAAGTTATGGGAAGGTATGGAAATATATGGGAAGTTATGGAAAGGAATGGGATAGTATGGGATGGTATGGAAAAGAATAGGTAAGGTATGGGAAACTATAGGAAATTATGGCAAAGTATGGGAATGTATGAGAAAGTTCAAGAAAGTATGGGAAGGTATTGGAAAATATTGGAAGTTATGGGAAGGTAGGGGGATTTATGGGAAGGTATGGAAAAAATGACAAGTTATGGGATGGTATGGGAAAGAATAGTAAGTATTGTATAAGCGATGCGAATTGGCTCCATATCCGAGACACTATTTACAACACCTCTCTTGCCGTCCTCGGGAGGAAGGAAAGAAAAAATGCAGATTGGTTTGAAGCCCACTGGGTTACAATGAATCCCGTGATGGAGACAAAAAGAAAAGCTCTACTGGCCTACAAAGCTTCCCCAGGACCTGACACCCTGAAATGTCTCAGAAGTGCCAGAAACACAGCCCGGAAGACTGCACGTTTTTGCGCTAACACTTATTGGGTGGAATTATGCAAAAGCATTCAATCTGCTGCTGATCAGGGAGATATAAAACAAATGTACGAAGGCATAAAAAAGGCCACTGGGCCCACAACTTCAAAGTCAGCTCCAATCAAGACAAAATCAGGTGAGATGATCACAGAACGAGACAAGCAGATGCGGCGCTGGACTGAGCACTATCTAGAACTCTATGCGACACAGAATGTAGTATCTGACTCTGCCATAGAAAGAATACCAGATCTACCAGTTCTAGATCAGCTTGATGCTCCACCGTCAATAGAGGAGCTTGGTAGGGCTATCGATCATCTGAGAAATGGAAAGGCCCCAGGCAACGATGGCATTCCTGCAGAAGTCCTTAAGCACGGCCAGCCAGCACTACTGAAGCCTCTGCACGAACTCATATGCGATTGCTGGGAACGCGGTCACATCCCACAGGACATGCGTGACGCCAAAATAGTTACGCTTTATAAGAACAAAGGAGATCGCAGCGATTGCAATAACTATCGTGGTATCTCCTTACTGAGTATTGTGGGAAAGGCTTTTGCCAGAGTGATCCTTGCACGCCTGCAAATTCTGGCGCAAAATGTCTACCCAGAATCACAATGCGGTTTTCGGGCTGGCCGGTCAACAATGGACATGATCTTCTCACTCCGTCAGCTACAAGAGAAATGTCGGGAGCAACAGAAAGCCCTCTTTGTTGCCTTCATAGATCTAACAAAGGCATTTGACCTGGTCAGCCGCGAGAGTCTGCTACGTATATTGGAAAAAATAGGATGCCCGCCGCGGCTTCTCTCCATCATCGAGTCCTTCCACACCAATATGCACAGCACAGTGCTCTTCGATGGTGCCACCTCAGAACCCTTCCCAGTCTGTAGCGGAGTCAAACAGGGTTGTGTACTGGCTCCAACACTCTTCGGTATCTTTTTCTCGATGCTATTGCGTCATGCATTCGAGGACTGTTTCGAGGGTGTAAACATCCATACCAGGGCGGATGGAAATCTGTACAACATCAGCCGTCTCCGTGCAAAGAGAAAAGTGGAAAATGTTTTAATTAGAGAGCTGCTCTTCGCGGATGACGCAGCCCTTACCTCACATTCAGAGATAGGTCTCCAACTTTTGGTCGACAAGTTCTCAGAGGCATGCAAAGATTTTGGTCTAACGATAAGCCTCAAAAAGACCAACATTATGAGACAAGGAACTGACTGCTTCCCAGCAATCTCCATTGAGGGAAACACCTTGGATGTCGTCGATGATTTTACCTACCTTGGCAGTAACATCACAAGCACACTCTCCCTGGAAAAGGAAATCGAAACCAGAATCGGCAAGGCTTCATCATTAATGGCTAGGCTGAATAAAAGAGTGTGGAACAATGCACAGCTCACTGCTAGGACAAAAATCACTGTGTACCAGGCCTGCGTGCTCAGCACACTCCTCTATGGCAGCGAGTGCTGGACGACCTATGCCAAACAAACAAAGCAACTCAACAGCTTCCACTTACGATGCTTGCGCAGGATTCTGCACATCAAGTGGCAGGACAAGATAACGAATGTCGAGGTACTCAGAAGGAGTCATATGCTGAGCATGCACTCAATCCTGAGTGAGAGGCGCCTGCGGTGGCTGGGACATGTCCGCAGGATGAACTCGGAGCGCATTCCAAGAGCCCTGCTTTACGGTGAGCTGGCAACTGGTGTGCGGAAGAGAGGACGCCCCTGCTTGCGCTTCAAGGATGTCTGCAAGAAAGACATGAGTCTGGCGCAGATAGACCATAAAACGTGGGAAACCATTGCTGAGGAACGCACCTCCTGGCGGGCTAAAGTACGCGAGGGCATCCAAGTCGCGGAAGCTTCCCTTACAGTCAAGAGCGAGGAGAAAAGGGCCAGGAGAAAGGGGAAGGGGGGCAGAGGAGCAGGAGGAAACGCCATCATCCCATGAGGATGGACGGATGCCATAGAGATTGTATAAGCAATACAAATAGATAATACCATGTCACATAGACTTATAGATTGCAATTTAATCAAAGTAAAATAAAATAATTATATAATATTCTCATTAATCTTTCCACTTAAAGTTGTCTCAATTGCAATATCATAGTTGGTATGTCGATAGCGGTGCATTTTAGTGCGGCGTTCATGGAAAATACAATCTGATGCACTTCATATATGACAATATATAGTATTTTAAATTGTTAATTTTCCTTTCTATGTATAAGTGAGTTAAAACTTGGATCAAATATTTCATTTCCACATAAATATCCTGAATGGGTTTTAGCTAAACTATATATATATAAATATATGTATATATATATATAAATGAAAGTATGTATATATGTATTTATGTCCTTTATATCTGACTAAACCATTCATTCGATCGCTATGAAACTTTTCGAGAGTTTTGAGCACGCTTCTGGAATGGTAAATATCTACTTTATTTGTCAAATTTAACACTGATGGGGCGGCGGGGGCCTATAATATGATTTTTTCTAATATGAGCTATATACAAATTAGTTTAAGCGTTAGCTATTGGGTAAATTGATGGATCTTTTAACCAAACTTTGCATGTAGCAACTTGGTAGCCAATATTGAAATACTATAGGGCACTAATTTCCTAATGTCCATTTCTTCGGGGTTGGGGGCCCAAAATGTATTTTTTTTTATAAACGTTTAAGAATAATTCCCCATTCAATTATTAAAGATATCCAGAAATAAAGATAAATATATCCACCATTGCATTGATTGAAAAAAAACAGGTGTTTTGAACTTTACATCTTGCACTAAATGTGCCCTGGGCCTCTTAATATCATTTTTTGCTTACGTGAGAAATATAAAAATTAGTTGATGCGTTAGCTACTGAGTAAATGAATAGATCTTAACCAAACTTTGTATACAAAAACTTGGTAGCCCATATTAAAATAACAAAAGGGAACTGAACTTCCAATGTCCAATTGTTTAGGGCTACCAAAATGTCTTTTTTCATATATGTTTGAGGTATTATTTCCCATTCCATTTTTATCGATTTAGATAAATAATCCATGATGAAAATGAATTAAAATGAACAGCATTTTGAAATTAACATCTTACGTTGAATGGCCCGGGGGCACCAAATGTTGTTGTTTTTTGTTGTATACTCTAAGATATTATTTCCCACTCAGTTTTTAACGATCTTAAGAAATATTTCTATGATGAAACTGAAATTAAATGAACAGGTTTTCAAAAATCAATCTTGAATTGAATGGGTCCGGGGGCCCTTAATTTATTTTACATTATATTAGCTATAGAAAAATTGGTTTAAGTGTTAGATAATTAGAAAATAATTGGATTTTGACCAAAATTAGTATATAAAAACTTAAGAGCCGATATTAAATTACTGTAGGGCACTGAACTCCTAATGCCCATTTCCTCGAGGCTGGGGACCCTATATGTATTTTTTTTAAACAAAAGATTAAATATTGTATTCCCCATTCAAATACACGATATTGAGTAATATAGATAAATATAATATGTATACATTTGTTATGACATTGATAGAATTGAACAGATTTTCGAATTCCATATGTTAAACTGATGGGCCCGGCGACCTTTAATGTAATTTCTGTTTTATCTATATGTATACTATTTTACTGAGATAGTTGCAAAGCACGATGGGTCTGCTAGTGTAATATATAATTTACTGGCAATACAATAATAATTAAACACCTCTATCTAACTAACAGACAACTCTAAGGAAATTAGAAACAATTCTTGCATGAAACAAGTCTTGCAGGCAGACATACAACACTTTTACATACATACAATTCTAACACTCAGACATCTCTAATATTTAGGAAACACAAACAATCAGACATCTCTGAGAAAGACAACCTTAACAATCAGACCAATCTTAAAGACTGACAAGACTGACAATAGGACAACATTTACAAAGTGAAAGACAACATAATTCATCAGACAGCTCAGACAAACCTCACAATCATACTTATCAAACTGTCAGTCTACATTACCAATCAGTCAACTCTTCCAGACTAACAGACAACTCTTAAAGACAGACACAACTTAAAAACAGACAACTCTTACAAACTTACAGACAACAAAAACATCAGACAACTTTTACAGACAGACTATACTAAATTATCCATTGGTTTTTTATATAAAATGTGAATTGATAACAGACAGAGATAACAGATGACAGATTTATACATTTAAAATTAAGTTTTTTACTTAGTGCCCAGAGCTAGATCACTCACAGCGCACATTTGTCAATGTTTAACGATCAACTCACAGCATCACGAGTCTACAATACAATTCATGTCCTTGTGTTGGTTCACCATGTAATTTAAAATGCTTTATAGTACATTTATGCAATAATGCTTTATGTGATTCAAACGTTAACATTAAACTTCTATCAATGTATATTATGTTGATAAGTATCAGCGGAGTCCCGTTGTCCGGGGTTATCTGTGAATATCTAACCAAACAATTTACATAAGTAGATTTTAAAAACCTTACAAGCTTAAATTTCCTTCGGTAGATGGTGATGTCACTGTTTGGACTTAATACTGTGTTTTGAAAAATAGTTCTAATCAACTCCTGAACACACGTGACCAGCGCCAGCCACTTCACATGAGCAGCATCACGTGACCCATACCTGAGGAGACTGACGTACTGCGTGCCTTACCCCCAGGATGTTCACTATACAAGACTTTACTGTTGAATGCATGTGTTGTATTGTATGAAGATATACTTTTTACTATTATACACGTTCTAGTGATAATACGTAGATGATGACAGTTATAATGGTCTAAATTTGGACATTTCATAATATTTTATATTTCCTTACACATTCGTAAATAAATTTATATATATATATATTCATATGTATATTAACGTTAATGTATAAATTTTGATTGCCACAATACTATTGAATACCGTAACGCATTTTTTATCAGATACATGATAAAAATAGAATGACATTGTTTTCATAGCACAGAACTAGGCAACTAGGACGATAGCTTTAGGTAGAAAAAAGAGATGACATTAAATACACACTACATAAATCTTCAACATCTTGAGCCATTTCATTATTTCTTCTTTGCACTGTATTGCCACTCAACGAAATTTTCTTGGTAATGTCAGATGCTGGCTTGTGTAGCACAGTACGTAGTTCCTCAATTGTAGTCTGTATAATTAGATCCCACTCATTAGTATGAGGTTTCCCTGATTTAGAAATCATTAACGAAATATTGAATAAAGCCAGGAAGAAATTGGCACCTTACATGGTTGCGGTTTAAAAGATTTTTGTCAAAGTCAGTTGTTTGAAGTTGTTTGAATATTTCTTTTTGGTGTTCGAAAAGAAGATACATCCTTTTTTCTTTTAATCACCATGAATTTTAGTCAAATGTGTCTTGTAGTCTTGGAGGTTTTATAGCTGCTCAAAATACATAAATCAAATTTCCTATCAACACCTCTTTAAAGTTACCCCCCCCCCTTTTTAAACTGCACATGTGGTCACTACAATCCCGTGGATCGATGTAGCGTCAATCACTGTACTAGCCATAAAGGAAAAACATACAGAAATGTAGAGTTTTCATTTATATATATAATATAACGAACGAAATGAACAAGTGACAGGTTAATTTTATTAGCGAACTCATTCTATAACTATAATGGTGGTATGAGAATCCTAGCATTTCATTGAAAGGTTATCCCTTATTAAAGAGATTGAAGTTAAGTGTCGTGCCACTTGGATAAAAATAGTTATTTGCAACCGAAGTAACTGCTGTTTTCATCAATTGGGGAAAGCAAACAATGACGGTAAATGTATTAAATTTATAGTTTCCTTAATTTTAAAGTAACAAGAATTCTAAAAAATGTATGTTGCCATAGAATTAAATATTCCTATACATAATATTTAGTTATATGAAATTCAAAGTGTAAGGAATACAAATAAATATTACTGTGTCCCATACACTCTTAGATTGCAGAATAACCGAAGTTAAAGAACATAATATTATGATATTCTCAAAAACATAGCTGGTTCAGTTTAAATTAAAACATCATATTAAGCAGTTTGATAGCGGTGCTTTTTAGTGGGGCGCTCATTGAAATTATAATTTAATTATACTTCAGAAATGAGAAAGGAAAATCGTTTAATTTGTAAATTTTCCCTTTTATGTAATGTGAGTTCAAACGTGGGTCAATAATTGTAATTGCATTAAAATATGCTGAACAGTTTTTTGTTTCCAATAACTGATAGAATTTACTGGCAAAACAACTCTTATTATCTTACAAAGCAATCAAACTGATAGACCACAATAACAATGAAAAAACTCTAGCATGCATAGGTGACCTAATTTCAAATACATACTAGACAGTCCTAAACTTGAATAAATACTGGAAGGTCCTACGCTCTAGGACAGACTAGACTGTCCAGTACTCTGCGTAACAGCGGAATTCGCTATACTCTCTTAAACGTATTGCCGTCTTAAGATCGATCTACACATCAAATTTTCTACCAAAAATTCGTAGCAGGATCCATCGAACACAACATGTTATTGGCGAATACAGATTTAATTTAAAGTAAACATTTAACATTAAACTTTCATTAAACTTATATCTAAAATAAAAACATATAAGACTCAATCTAATAGCTATAGATCCTATCGTTATACATATATTGTTTTATACAGAATAATAAAATGGTAAAATTGACTCCGGAAGGTGTGTACCGTTAAATATTGGATTATTTAATTTCAGATAGAAATCGGCTGAATCCATAATTTTTGGTGTTGCTTTTGTGACATATCTTTTTATCCCACCATGCCAATTATCGTCCAATTCACTCTCAAACTTCAATTCACAAGGCGTATGATTTCATTATCTTACATGTTTACTTTATATACCGTATAACTGAATTATTTTAGTCTGTGTCACTGTTTAAATGTAACGTCAAAAAATTTGAAGTGAAAAAATTACAGTAAAATATCCCTGTTATATGTCGTAACGCAGTTTTTAGCAACAAAGAAATTATTAAGTTAACAAATGCAATGAACATTGTTTTGATATATTTAAACTTAAATGTATTTTTTTAATAATATCACGTGCATTATGAAAGTTGTTCTATATTAAAAAATAATTCATCTGATCAAACACATATATATTTCATTCAACTCAATAATACTCAGGCTTTAATTTACACACACACACAAACTGATAAATACACTGAAACACATACACAAAAAAGCACATACACTCATACACACACACTGAAACACACAAACACACACACAACTGAAACACACACATACACAAAGACAAGCTTGCTTAACTTTTAGTTTCATAGTCAGAAAGGTGTATAAAGTAAAGATAATTAAATTATCTCAATTTCAATTTTCGACATTATCACAATACGTCCCCCAATACTATGTATATGAGAAAGTAAAATGTATGTGTGTATGTTTGTCTTGATCCATTGCTACACTACTCATCTTATAGACATTATCACAATACGTCCCCTAATACTATGTATATGAGAAAGTAAAATGTATGTGTGTATGTTTGTCTTGATGCATTGCTACACTACTCATCTTATAGACATTATCACAATACGTCCCCTAATACTATGTATATGAGAAAGTAAAATGTATGTGTGTATGTTTGTCTTGATCCATTGCTATACTACTTATCTTATAGACATTAAACTTTGGAAAGATGTTGAATACTATTACGTCTGCAAGTGATATTGACCCTCTATAACTAACTGTAAAGTTTAGTGTATATGATTAAACGGCTGGTAACACGGAACGTAACACAAAAAGACATATTTAACACAGTAACTGACTTTCAATTCATAATTTAATAATACATTGAAACAAATTACAAGTAACCACACGATTCATGTGGTTAGGAATAAATACTAATAATGTGTTAACAATACGGCTGTGGAAATTAACGATGAATGTCTCAATTAATCGTTAAAAAATTTTAAAGATTAAATTATTTTTTAACGTTTAATCGAACCATCCCTTACAAATTATTGTAAGTCAACAAGTAAAAAAAAATAATAAAAAAATATCATCCGATAAATAATAAATTTCTTGACGATTAGACGAAAATTTTGGTTTTAAACTTTGAACAGGAATGTTCAAAATATTGATAAAGTTTGCCTACCATGTTTCTAACACTTCACCTACTTAACAAACCAAATGAAAAGCGTATTAAGGTAATGGCAGTAATAGAGTCTGACTCAGAGACAGAAAATAACGACAGCTCTTCTGATGAATTACTGCATTACAAAATGGAGATGAATGTTACTGAATCCATTTACCCTATACAATAGTAAAAACTTAATGAACACCGATATCCGATAATGTCATTCCCTGCCAAGACCGTTTTGTGCATACCAGTTACCTCAGTTCCATGTGAATGATTGTTCAGCTCGGCTGGTTATATATGCAATTAGATTCGCTCATCACTTGAACCTAATAATGTCGACACACGTGTTGTTTTACGTAGTTGGTTAAAAGATGACATATAAAGGAGACATTCCAGTTTTATTTAGATTTTCAAAAGGAAAGTTTAATAAGTGTTACTTATGACATCATAATATTAAATTTTTGGCTTTAATCGAAATAAACGATTAATTAATCGTTAATTTTTAAAAAGTTAATGATTAAATTTAAATCGTTAACAGCCCTAGTTAACAATGAACTAAATATAACAATACCTAATAATAACATAAGACAATATTTAAAAGATAAAAACACCCACAATAGTCGATAGCGTTTGCGTTTACAATAGTTCAATTGCAGGTAACGATAACAAAGACAATAGTATGTCCGTCTCTTCGCAGGCGTTGGTGGCCATTGCTATGTTCTCTAATTCTACTTCCCTTCCTTATATACTAAATCGTTTGGAAAGTTCTGGGTTTAACTTCTCAGACAACAAACTCTCTCGTAACTAATAAGGTCCAGAACTAATGTTTTCACTAGTTTATGTCATCAATAAGTTAAATTTAATTGGATTATGCCATCAATAAGTTCATTTCAATGGTTTATGCCATCAATAAGTTCATTTCACTGGTTTATGTCATCAATAAGTTCATTTCAATGGTTTATGTCATCAATAAGTTCATTTCAATGGTTTATGCCATCAAAAAGTTCATTTCACTGGTTTATGTCATCAATAAGTTTATTTCACTGAATTATGCCATCAATAAGTTCATTTCAATGGTTTATGTCATCAATAAGTTCATTTCACTAGTTTATGCCATCAATAAGTTCATTTCACTGGTTTATGTCATCAATAAGTTCATTTCAATGGTTTATGTCATCAGTAAGTTCATTTCAATGGTTTATGCCATCAATAAGTTCATTTCACTGGTTTATGCCATCAATAAGTTCATTTCAATGGTTTATGCCTTCAATACGTTCATTTCACTGGTTTATGTCATCAATAAGTTCATTTCACTGATTTATGCCATCAATAAGTTCATTTCAATGGTATATGTCATCAATAAGTTCATTTCACTGGTTTATGCCATCAATAAGTTCATTTCACTGGTTTATGTCATCATAAGTTTATTTCAATGGTTTATGTCATCAATAAGTTCATTTCACTGGTTTATGTCATCAATAAGTTCATTTCACTGGTTTATGCCATCAATAAGTTCATTTCACTGGTTTATGTCATCAATAAGTTCATTTCACTGGTTTATGCCATCAATAAGTTCATTTCACTGGTTTATGTCATCAATAAGTTCATTTCACTGGTTTATGTCATCAATAAGTTCATTTCACTGGTTTATGTCATCAATAAGTTCATTTCACTGGTTTATGCCATCAATAAGTTCATTTCAATAGTTTATGCCATCAATAAGTTCATTTCACTGGTTTATTGCATCAATAAGTTCATTTCAATAGTTTATGCCATCAATAAGTTCATTTCACTGGTTTATGCCATCAATAAGTTCATTTCACTGGTTTATGCCATCAATAAGTTCATTTCAATGGTTTAAGCCATCAATAAGTTCATGTCACTGGTTTATGCCATCAATAAGTTAATTTCACTGGTTTATGCCATCAATAAGTTCATTTCAATGGTTTATGCCATCAAAAAGTTCATTTCACTGGTTTATGTCATCAATAAGTTCATTTCACTGGTTTATGTCATCAATAAGTTCATTTCACTGGTTTATGCCATCAATAAGTTCATTTCACTGGTTAATGTCATCAATAAGTTCATTTCACTGGTTTATGTCATCAATAAGTTCATTTCACTGGTTTATGTCATCAATAAGTTCATTTCAATGGTTTATGTCATCAATAAGTTCATTTCAATGGTTTATACCATCAATAAGTTCATTTCAATGGTTTATGCCATCAATAAGTTCATTTCACTGGTTTATGACATCAATAAGTTCATTTCAATGGTTTATGCCATCAATAAGTTCATTTCAATGTTTTATGTCATCAATAAGTTCATTTCAATGGTTTATGCCATCAATAAGTTCATTTCAATGCTTTATGTCATCAGTAAGTTCATTTCACTGGTTTATGTCATCAGTAAGTTCATTTCACTGGTTTATGTCATCAATAAGTTCATTTCACTGGTTTATGCCATAAATAAGTTAATTTCACTGGTTTATGCCATCAATAAGTTCATTTCACTGGTTTATGTCATCAATAAGTTCATTTCACTGGTTTATGCCATCAATAAGTTCATTTCACTGGTTTATGTCATCAATAAGTTCATTTCAATGGTTTATGCCATCAATAAGTTCATTTCAATGGTTTATGCCATCAATAAGTTCATTTCACTGGTTTATGTCATCAATAAGTTCATTTCACTGGTTTATGTCATCAATAAGTTCATTTCAATGGTTTATGCCATAAATAAGTTCATTTCAATTGTTTATGCCATCAATAAGTTCATTTCAATGGTTTATGCCATCAATAAGTTAATGTCACTGGTTTATGTCATCAATAAGTTCATTTCAATGGTTTATGTCATCAATAAGTTCATTTCACTGGTTTATGCCATCAATAAGTTCATTTCACTGGTTTATGTCATCAATAAATTCATTTCAATGGTTTATGCAATCAATAAGTTCATTTCACTGGTTTATGCCATCAATAAGTTCATTTCACTGGTTTATGCCATCAATAAGTTAAATTTAATTGGATTATGCCATCAATAAGTTCATTTCAATGGTTTATGCCATCAATAAGTTCATTTCACTGGTTTATGTCATCAATAAGTTCATTTCAATGGTTTATGTCATCAATAAGTTCATTTCAATGGTTTATGCCATCAATAAGTTCATTTCACTGGTTTATGTCATCAATAAGTTTATTTCACTGATTTATGCCATCAATAAGTTCATTTCAATGGTTTATGTCATCAATAAGTTAATTTCACTAGTTTATGCCATCAATAAGTTAATTTCACTGGTTTATGTCATCAATAAGTTCATTTCAATGGTTTATGTCATCAATAAGTTCATTTCAATGGTTTATGCCATCAATAAGTTCATTTCACTGGTTTATGCCATCAATAAGTTCATTTCAATGGTTTATGCCTTCAATACGTTCATTTCACTGGTTTATGTCATCAATAAGTTCATTTCACTGATTTATGCCATCAATAAGTTCATTTCAATGGTATATGTCATCAATAAGTTTATTTCAATGGTTTATGTCATCAATAAGTTCATTTCACTGGTTTATGTCATCAATAAGTTCATTTCACTGGTTTATGCCATCAATAAGTTCATTTCACTGGTTTATGTCATCAATAAGTTCATTTCACTGGTTTATGCCATCAATAAGTTCATTTCACTGGTTTATGTCATCAATAAGTTCATTTCACTGGTTTATGTCATCAATAAGTTCATTTCACTGGTTTATGTCATCAATAAGTTCATTTCACTGGTTTATGTCATCAATAAGTTCATTTCAATAGTTTATGCCATCAATAAGTTCATTTCACTGGTTTATGGCATCAATAAGTTCATTTCAATAGTTTATGCCATCAATAAGTTCATTTCACTGGTTTATGCCATCAATAAGTTCATTTCACTGGTTTATGCCATAAATAAGTTCATTTCACCGGCTTATGCTATGATTGGATCTACATGAAAAATATTTTTGTAAAAGGATTTGGTACGTTGGATCCGTATGGAATAAATAAAATTCACAAGTTTACCAAACTGTGGAATCTTTTTTCCCGTTGTGAATTTCACTGTAACTTTTGATACTGTTTTCTTTTTCTTATATCCTGTGACGATGTTTGTTGTCGTTTTCCCTTTTTTGTTATTTTACATAACTCTTTTATTAAATCCTTTATATTAACTCGTGGTGTCTGCGGCCGACCGACCGACCGACCTTGCTTGATTGCTTGCTTGTCGCCAAAACTTTTGATCGATTTTTAACCCACTTGCTCGCAAGATAGCGAGCTGAAATTTTGCAGGCAGTTTCGTACCGATGATAAAAACAATGTATCAAAATTTCAGACTGATCGCATGTACCGTAATTAAATTATTGATTTTTTAGATTATTTTATTTATTCCTATGTATCATGCTATTTTTTTAGATAGAGCGTCGCGGTGCGTATTATATTGAACAACCTTTCTGTCGCGCAATAAGGTGCGTATTTTATTGACAGCTCTTTTTATAAACATATTCCTGATCGGTGCGCATTATATTAAACATGTTTTACGACACAACTGCAATTTTGTATTTCTGGATGGTCTGGCGCTGCGTATTATAATGAACATTCTTTTAAATTCTTCTCGTACATAAAGGATTTATAGTCAAAAACTTGGTTTTTTACGGGTTTTTCTTATGATATTATTATATATCTTAACAATTTAAATATAATTTTATTACTTTGTAAGTACGTTCTGTATGTTATTTGTATATATGAAGGCTTTAACCGAAACGATTACTATCGTATTAGTTTAATAATTATGCTCAGGAAGTGCTACTGTGCTATTTCCAAATCCGAAAAAATTGGACCGGGTCCGTATTTGTAAAAATTACTGCATTACGGATTTACCGGAGCCGGAGCCGAAATCCGGTAAACCCTTAATAAAAATGCTCTATAGAAATCATAAAGCCTAAACTAAGTATGATGTCTTGTTAGTGTGGGACCCAAACGATAATTTATTGACTGAATATTAATATTGCTGTATAAAGTTACTGCTATAAAAAGACATAACAATTTGCCACCGTGTTTTTTTGTTTTTAGGTTTTTTTTCGACATATATAGCACATCTCTCTTCTTAGTTTTGAAGAATACGTCATTAAACTCGTGATATTTCTTTACACATCAATATCGTCACACCCGAGACGCTTTTATAGCTATAAATATAAGCATATTTTTAAGTGTAGGTTTGATCATTCGTATACACTTAAATCGATTTGCTTGTGATTCGTATAGATAGTTCGCTTGGGTTGGGCTTAAAATGTATCAACTTTTGCTTAAGTTAGGCGGACAGCGTAAAAACATTTCAAAAGCTAGAGTTGATATTATTGAAGCCTTCCACTAACAATAACAGTATCTTTAAAAAGGTCCCTAAAATATGCCAAATGTATCTATATAAATATATATCACTCATTGGCGTCACTCATACACAAGTGCTTATTATTCTTGTTTTTACTCCATTTTGTTGTTTCAAATATTATATCACTACTTTTCAATTAATCTTCTCTTTTCGGGCAGTCTATGAAGCAATCATTTCATAACATTTGTGTCCACTATTGAAGCACCTAAGCTGCACTATACTATATCAAACTGTTTGACACTGAATTTTAAATATTAAACATATTTCAGTAGCGTAGAAGTTTGAAGGAAAATTGCTATATCTCTCAATTAACTGGTAAGAATTTAGCGATCTTTAAGTTAAATCTACAGAAATGGCAATGTATTACATACATCTAGAGAAATGGCCATGTATTATATACATCTTCAGAAATGGCCATGTATGATATACATCTACAGAAATGTCCTTGTATGATATGCATCTACAGAAATGTCCTTGTGTGATATACATATACATAAATGTCCTTGTATGATATACATCTACAGAAATGTCCTTGTGTGATATACATATACAGAAATGGCCTTGTATGATATACATCTACAGAAATGGCGATCCATGATATACATCTACAGAAATGGCCACGTGTGATATAAAACATTAGAAATGACCTTGTATGATATACATCTACAGAAATGACCTTGTATGATATACTTTTGTAGAAAAATGCTGATTATCAAATTTATTCAATTGAATTTAAATGTATTTTATTATTTCATTATTAGCAATTTTATTTTTTACAATTTTAAAAACATAAAGACCAAACTGTGGAGTTTATTATATAATATTTCAAAAAAATATACCAATTCGGGTATTTTTTAAAAACAATGTCATAGATTGATATTCAAATATTTTAGTTGTTTACAAAAGATGTGAACACGTTGTGGTTTTATTACATAACATTTTATAAATTAATTTGAGAAGAAAACTAAATAGAAAGGTTAATTATTAATCTGATCAGATATAATTTCTATTTTAAAAAAAACAACAACAACATTTTTTAACCATATAAATTTATAAATACGCACAAATTGGGTTGGTAAATAAGAAAACAAACCCTTTTGGACAGTGTTACATCGACGTGCATAAATTGTATTTCCCCTCAGAGCTGCACCGCAAAGCACTGGTGCTGATGAATTTAATATGAAGCTTTACTTGAAATAAAGTTATCTTGCAAATGTAATATATGGATGTCAATATCTCTATTATAAACTCCGCAGCAGCATCATTTATTTTCAATGGGGTAGTGATTAACTAACTTATGTTACAGACATGTTTATATTATGTTTAAACTAATCTGATTTTTATCAATATTAAATTTAAGGGAATAAAAACACAAATTAGAATAATAATTACTTAGACTATATTTAAAAATATTTAAACTACAAAATCTATTTACAATAGGAAATATACATGTTTTGTTCCCATTTGTCAAGGTTACTGGTTGTTGGTCAAACATTTTGTCATTCAAGTGGCATGCCACTTGACTTCGAGCCTAATTTAATAATTCAACGAAACACTAGGTTTCTCATATCAATCATACAGTGAATCAAATTAAAACAAACTGCTGTACATGTTTGAACTAAATATTGTAGTAGTTATATTAAAAATGTAAAATTCAGAGTAAAAACAAACTTTACATTACTATCTGTACGTCTTTGTAGATATGTCTTCATATTTACTGATAACTTTATCGTACGTTATTTCACATTTCTAATCGTTTCTTCGTTGACATGTCCAATTTATCATTATATCTACAATGGTCTGGTCGTTAAGCGTGTAAGCGTTATAACCATTATATTGGACTGTCAATTTTAAAATAAATTTCCCATGTAATATGGATCCATCGTGTCATTTTGACTTCAAATATCTATACATAATCCGTTTCAATATCATATTTTTACACTTTTCAGGAATCAAAAACGTACAAGATGTGTTTCCGGCTGTCGGCAGTTTTACGACACTCCCCCAAACCCTCGAGTCGTGTGGGCAGGACCTCCCACATTGAGGGTTACCCAATAAATTATTATAGTCCTATTGGCTCTTTATGAAGGACTCATTAAACAAACTCAATGTATCACTAAAATAAAAAATTGTCTCATTAAAACTGTACATCAATATATCAATAGAACTATACCATTTTCTAAGTAACACCGTTCATCGGTATATCATTAGAACTACATTTTCTAAATAAAAATAAATATCATTCTCTCTGTAGCATACAATGTTTTGTTAATTTTTAAATGTTATTCTAAAAATTAATATTATAAAGTTTTTTGTCTTTACTTCAATGAAGCTGTAACATATTATTAAAATCTTGAATGCTTATAAACAAAAATATTTATTTATTGTGGAATATGTCAGTTCAAGTTATTTGTGCTGGTAATAGGATGTATAAACACTGAAAATCTGTCACAATCCTATACTCTGTGTGGTTGTAGTTAATAGCACTAGCAAATATAAACACATTAAAGCTGTGACATTTATTCATTTTTTGTGATGTAAATTTAAGTTTTTAGCAGTAACACTAGAAACTCTAACAATTTTTTTATTTGAAATCAAGCAGAAAAACTTAGTGAACGTATGAGGAGTAAAAGGTTTTTTTTATAATTCGTTGTTAGTAGACATGGATACTGAAATGTTACCACTCTTTGTTCCAAAGATCCAATTAGCAGGGAGATAGACAATAACGAGGAGTACAAAACGAGGGGGGGGGTGAACACAGA
>CALYLW010001186.1:182654-311600 GCA_944989445.1 Ampullaceana balthica | reverse complement strand
CAGAAAACACTAACAATCACATAACTCTTGCAGGCAACCAGAAAACACAAACAGACAACTTTACATACAGACAATAGCAACACTTAAACATATCGGACATTTAGGAAACACAAACACTCAGCCATCTCTGACAGATAGAAAGACGTAACAATCAGGTCAATCTTATAGACACAACACCAACAATCAGACACATCTATCAGACAGGCAACTCTAATAATAATAGATATCTTACGAACTTTCAGACAACAATCACAATCAGACAACTCTGATTTTTCATGGATTTAAGCGTGTAGCGATTTTTAGAGTTCAACTTCACATTAAATACAAAATTAAATGACAATAAAGTTATTTGACACATGCTCATTTTCAAAAATGAAGTACGGCTTTTATGACCGCAAAGCTTTGTGACGTCATATTGAAGGGGGCTCTAAGTTTTTGTGACAACCTGTGACCGGGGGGGGGGTGTAAAAATCGGCCAAAATCGCTTGACGTCAATCATGTACGGCCCTATATACGTCGGCCGTGTAGCTACTGTGTGAAATGAGGTGCATGGAAGGTGGCTAGCTAGCATCAAAAAGCGGTCATGACGGGAAAACTTTGCGATGTTTCGATCGGGAAACCCGGGTACCCGTTCGAAATTTGGACGGGTACCCGGGCAGCATTTTTCAACAATATTGACAGACCTAATAGATACATGTTTCAATGTTACAAGTTGATAGATACATGTTTCAATGTTACAAGTTGATAGATACATGTTTCAATGATACAAGTTGATTAATAGATGTTACAATGTTACAAGTTGATTAATACATCTTTCAATGTTACAAGTTGATTAATACATCTTTCAATGTTACAAGTTGATTAATACATCTTTCAATGTTACACGTCGATAGATACATGTTTCAATGTTACAAATTGATAGATACATATTTCAATGTTACAAGTTGATAGATTCATTTTTCAATGTTACAAGTTGATAGATACATGTTTCAATGTTACACGTCGATAGATACATGTTTCAATGATAAAAGTTGATAAATACATGTTTCAATGTTACAAGTTGATAAATACATGTTTCGATGTTACTAGTTGATAGATACATGTTTCAATGTCACAAGTTGATAAATACATGTTTCAATGTTTCAAGTTGATATACATGTTTCAATGTGTCCATCTGCGCACCACTTTAGGTTTAAATTCTTACCTTGGTTTATTTTGGAGAACGAAGTTTGAGAATGTGTAGTATTGACTATTGCAATTGCTTAACTTACTCATCTAAGCATTCAATTGATGTAACGAGAAGCTGAGCTAAGGTCAGGGCAAGAAATGTTTAATACAATGATTGGTACAGTTATAAAGACAAAGCAACGGAATATGACAAATGGTACTAAACATGTACGCTCTTCTTATATTCGTGTTTTGAGTATTAGAAATTTATATTTTACTAAGCAATATCTTGATGAAATCATTAACTTCAATAATAGTTTTTTGTATATTTATATAATCGGTTATTATTTCCGATACATGTAATGAAATTAAGTTTGTTATTTTACAAGTTTTAAATATGAACTAAATTTAGAAAGAGCTGTTTGAAAAGAATAATTATAAGTGTAGCCATCTCAGAACACATAACACAGGCCAAATGTTAAAACGTAAATCAGGTCAGTCCTCTAAACAATCCGTGACGTAACTAGGTTTGGTGTCATGCGGTATGTTAAATTCATAGTATTGTACCTTTCCTCCCCGCCTTCATTTCCAACTTCCATCTTTGATTTCGTCTTGTTTAATTCTAGAGTGTTAGCAATGTTCTCAACTTATAAATACATAAAGAGTGTGTGTCTTGAGCGTACTTCAGAATATCACAAATAAACCAAATGTCTTTTACACAACAAACCGTCTGCCTTTCTTTATTAACAAAATGTCTTCCAATTTACACAAGCGATGAGAAACACAATATAATGTTGAACTATATTCGTGAGTAAAAACTATTTCTCTAAAAAGCCAAGCCAAGTAAACATACAGTTTTTAAAAAGCCAAACTTAGTGAATATACAGTTTTTAAAAAGCCAAACTTAGTGAATATACAGTTTTTTAAACATTTGTCTCACCACTGAAATGTGATCTAACAGTTTACTATTGCGCTCTTTGGCTCTCTTTGGCTCTCTTTGGCTCTCATTGGATTTCACAGCAGCTACGTTTTTATTTCTTTTTTTCATTTCTTTATATTCGTTTCATTTGTTCGATGAAGAAGGCTCTTTGCCGAAACATTCGCTGTTTTGTTACGTCTTGTCAGGCTCTCTCATACCCTGTTTAAATGTTATCCATTTACTAATCTATAAGCCTATTTGCAGTGACACCAACTTTTGTTATCTTCTGTGCTCTCAATGCGGCTCGAAATTAGTTTATGAAATTTAATGTTTGAAATATATAATCTCTAAAATAAACTGTTTTATTTTATTATTTTTTTCAAAATCTTAAACGAAATAAATGGTTGAATATAAATGTGGATAAAAATTTTAAACGTTTGATGTTGAGATTGATTTCTGATTGGTTGGTGATAAAAACCGTTACATTTCTGGTTCCTGTTAGTAATCCTCGGATCTGTTTTAATCATCAATAATATTAATCACCGCGATCAAATATTTGCATTTTATGTCTGATTTTTTTTAAAAATAAATAAATTCTTTAACGCGCTGAATCAACTTACCACTATATGATGAAGGAAACGCACTTAAGAAATATTGAAATACACCCCAAGCTTCAGGATAAGCCATAGAGATCTTATTTTCCAGAAAGAATTGTTGGTAGCCGCTTTTGAATTTAAATTTAATTTATTCTTTATTTGTTGTTACTTCCATCAGTTTACCTTGTAATTTTGTAGATTTATTTAAATTTGCAATCGAAAAAGAACCCAATCATGTTTGTTCATTTTCAATATATCATCAAATCGGTATACACAATCTGAATGAAGGGCATCCAAGTGCTCACAATAACAAAGTTTGTCTTTATCTTTTTTCACGCTCTTGATACATTTGTGAACTGGCTGAATTCATTTTCTCCTAAACTATTTTGTGCAGAAAAAGTTTGGTCACAAATGCAGATACAGATTTTATTATGAAATTCATCTCATTATCTTGAAGCTGAAAATCGCTTTAATTAAAGTTTTGAAACAAATCGGTCAGTTAAGCGAAGATACTTTTGATTAAGATTAACTTGGAAAGTAAAGCATTACTTTTTTCTTTCAAGTCTTCCAGCACCTATTTAAACAGCGTATAAAATCAACGAATTTCTGTATGAAGCAGCTAATGAAAAAAACTATTCATTATTTTTACTACAAAGCTGTTTAAATTGTCATAGTGATTTGCTTCTGACTTTGTTGATATCTTTAATTACTTTTTGTAATTACTTATGTAGGCTTGCACTTACATTTTTGCCAACCAGATGTTGACGATGGATGATACAGTGTACTGTGTATCTTGACGATGGATGATACAGTGTACTGTGTATCTTGACGATGGATGATACAGTGTACTGTGTATGTTGACGATGGATGATACAGTGGACTGTGCATGCATTTGGCACTAACGTTTTTAAATATGCAAGAACACCCCTAGAGCGCCCTACCATCGCTGGAGCACCGTCTGTGGCTACTGATAAGATATTACTCATAGGTATTTCTTTTTCTTTAAAAAAAAACAACAAACTAATCAAATGCATCAGATATTGATGCTTTTAAAGTATCAATTTGCAAATCTTTATATCATTTTTTTCATCCTTTGTGAGCCGCACGTATGCTAAACATAAAGTTTCATTTCCTGGCAGAGTTGTGTAGAAAACTGAAATGACTTTCAATTACCACACATTAAATCTTCAACATATTGAGCCAATTCATTAATTCATTAATGCTTCTTTTCATTGTATAACTGCTCCACTAAATTTCTTTATATCAGATGCCAGCTTGTGTATCACGTATTATTTTACTTGTAACTTTTATAATAAGTTCTCCATTAATGAAATATTGTAAGAAAAACCAAGAGACGGCCATCTTGTTGTGTTGCGGTTGAAAAGATTTTTGTTCAAGGCGGTTGTTTGAACATTTTGGCTTGAACATATGCGTACATATCAATCACACAAAATGAACTAGTGACAAGATATTGTTTGAAACGAACCAAGTCTAAACTGGTTGTAGGAGAATCCACTCAATTCATTAATATTATATCTCTTATTAAAGAGATCGAAGTCAAATGGCTTGCCACTTGGTTAAACATATTAATCAACCAGAGTACAGTAGTGGCAGTGCTACCTATTAGGCAAAACAATAAATGATGATAGTTTTTTAAAAAAAATTACTTTTCTAAATTTGAAATAACTTAGATATTAAAAATTTATTTTTCCTTTCAATTAAAAATTTCTAGTAATACTATTTTGTTACCATCAATACGAAATGTAAGCAATACAAACAAATAATACTATGAAGCATAGACGCGTAAATTGATATTTAACTAAAGTTAAAGAAAATAATATGATATTCTATTTAATCTTGCAACTTAAATAGTCTTAATTACAACCTCATATAAAGTATATACATAGCGGTTCTTTTAAGTGCGCGTTAATAGAAAAAAAATCATTGCGCGTCAAATGTAATAATAGAAAGTCTTTTCATTTGCTAAATTTCCCTTTTATGTATATGTGAATTCAAACTTAGGTCAATGATTTTATTTCCATTTAAATATGCTGAACGGGTTTTATCTAATGTATTATATAATTTACTTGCAAAACAACAATAACAATCATTCAACACAATCAAACTAACATACTTCACTAACAATAACAACAACTATAACAATCATACAACACAATCAAACTAACAAACTACACTAACAGTAACAACAACTATAACAATCATACAACACAATCAAACTAACAAACTATACTAACAATAACAACAACAATAACAATCATACAACACAATCAAACTAACAAACTACACTAACAATAACAACAACTATAACAATCATACAACACAATCAAACTAACAAACTACACTAACAATAACAACAAGAATAACAATCATTCAACACAATCAAACTAACAAACTACACTAACAGTAACAACAACAATAACAATCATTCAACACAATCAAACTAACCAACTACACTAACAGTAACAACAACAATAACAATCATTCAACACAATCAAACTAACAAACTACACTAACAATAACAGCAAAGATAACAATCATTCAACACAATCAAACTAAAATACTACACTAACAGTAACAACAACTATAACAAACTGACAGACAACCCTCACAATCAAACAATTCTAACTTTTTAGTATGGCGGACCGGCAGGAATTTTTCCATTGCACCAGGAACCTGTGCACTATTTTCCCTGTACTTACATGGAAGCGAAATGTATTTTATTTCCTTTTATTTCTTTCATTTATTAGCTTATTGTAAAAAATGACAAATTCTATAGTGTTAGTATTATTGGTAGCAATTGGAGGATTATAATTATATTTCTCTCTCCTTTCTTGATAACTTCCGCGGACCACCACTTTGAGAAGCACTGCTATAACCCACACTCTTGCATTCGCGTGTGTTTCTTGGGTTAATTAACACGTGTTTGCCTAGCCCAAAAATTGATATACACCTAAAGTTGTCAGCTTTTATGGTTAATAAGATGGGTAAGTGTGGAATCAGGGCAAGCGAGTTGACAGTGACACTGCAAAATGCAGCATTGTAGTGAAATTGTGTCTGCGAAGGGTGACAACCCAGTGCGATAAAACGCCATCTGAAAGCTATTCGTAAAATTTATATTGATAAAAAAACCGCTGACCCACCTATATCAGAAACTTGTTGGTGTCAACAAAAGCAGTACCATTGACCAAAGCACGATCACTTGAAATTTACCGCAGTATAGCATACATCATCGCCCTTAGCATTGACTACCGACGCCAAGCGGATATTAACATTCAAGGTATGTATGCCATTGAACGTTACGTCATTCTGTTGATATTTTGTTTGCATGTTCAGTTTACTCTAGTTTTAGTTTATGAGTATGACGAATGCATTTACAGCAGGAATTGAATAAAAAAAATTAGTGCATTGTAAATTGTAGTTAATTGTAGTGCATTAGTAATAGTATGTTACTGGAAGCAAGCCGTTGGCTACTAATACTGTGTGAAATGAGGTGCATGGATGGTGGCTAGGTTCCATTGTATAGCGGTCATGACGGGGAAAATTATACGACGTTTAGAACGGGTAACCCGGGTACCCGTTCGATATTTTCACGGGTACCCGGGCAGCTTTTTTCAACAAAATTGACAGCCCTAGTCAAGACTTACTTTTACATTGACTTTAACAGTCAAGTCGAATATAAAACTACATTCTTTCATCTCAGTGCTACTTATCTAGATAGGTGATATAAATCATCAATTGAACTTTATATATAATACTAGAGTATCACCAGTCAAAAATGACGAACGTTTTCAGCTGGAATCTATTTATTTTGAAAAAAAGCCCCTTTTTTAGGGCGCCTACGGCGCCAACTTTTATCAAAAGCCCAACTAACTTGTCCTTGTTTGATAAATACGAAATATTAAACTTTCTGAAATGAACACAAAGTATTTTATAAGAGGAGTTGTAGGGCGCCTAAGGCGCCCTCTTTGTTTTTTCTATTTTATAATTAACCATCATCAAATCTTCTTTTTACATTGTTCCCTTTTCCAAAATTAAAATATGAGCTAACACAATGACGTCATATAATTTTTTTTACAGCCCATCTTTAATTTGCACACCTTTTGATGCATTGGTGTAGTAATTTGGTGCGCTGCATTCTAAAATTCGTAGCATCACGAACAGACACTAGAGACGTGACATTGCAAATTATAGTGTTCAATCCTTATATATAATACAAAATCTCCCTGCCTCTCTCTCTGTCTCTCTCTCTCTTTTCCTTTCTGTCTCTCTATTTTACTTTAACATGCATACATACATGCACCCTTTCTCGCCCTCTCTCATTATCTTTCTGTCTCTCTCAAACACAGACACACATACATAAACAAACTCTGTCTCACGCTAATATATCTATCTTTCTTTTTTTTCAGTGGCAAATTGGAAGAGTAAAACGTGATGCCTACATTTTATTATAAGTCAGATCTATTTCTTTGAACACACCTCTTGTCTTTGTAAAAATATAAAGTTAATTAATTAAGTCAATGGATTTTTAAAATAAAAATATTACAAAACAGTATATATATACCCCGATGTTTTAAATAACGGAATAAAATAAATCTATTTATCACAGTTTTCTAACATTAATCCCCAGGATCCACGTACATATATATTTAACTTCCACGGGGTACAGTGACATTATTGCAACACAATTAGGGCAATTTAAAACACGATGTTTAAAATATCCAATTCACATAAAGAAAAGACACCCTCAAGTACCAGGGGTATCTCCACCTATTAACAGTTTATTTTTTTCCCCATATCGCCATCTTTTATTGCCACAATGAAACCATTTGCCTTAACGTAACAGGTATAAACATATAGGCCAGAAAAATTACTATAAATTACCTTTAGCATTGCTGATCTAAAAAAAATTAAAATAGTAACATGTGGTTGTGGTTCAAAGGATTTTTGTTAAAGTAAGTTGTTTGTATATTTTTTTTTCTTTTGGTGTTCGAAAAGAGAATACATCATAATTCTTTTTTATATCCATGCATTTTATTCAAATATACTTATAGTCTTGAAGGCTTATAGCTTCATGGAATACATAAATTAAATCTTTAAAAGCCTTTATTCTTTTATTCTTCTTCTATTGTTATGCTATCACCATCTTCTTGAATGTCTTCTTCTCCCTTCCCCTTCTCCCTAAATGCATCTTTTGTCAACCACTTTACTTTGCCGTAAGGGATAAACATACAGACAGTTGATTTTTCATATATATATATATATATATATATATATATATATATATATATATATATAATGAACAAAATGAACTAGTGACAAGATATTGTTATAATCGTACTAAGTCTATACTGATGGTAGGAGAACCCGAACAGTTCATTGAAATTTTATCCCTTATTAGCAGATCGAAGTCAAGTTTCTTGCCTTGCTGGCATGCTGGTGGTTTGTCATCTCTAAAAACAACATATTCATTTTGGTATTCACTCGAAGGCCATTCTGACAAGTATTTGTAAAAAATACTTATAAAACATATTTATAAAGCTCATATAAAACATATATATGACTAGTAAATCATTTCCCTTGTATCCCTTATGGTAGAGAGCGAAATCAAGTGGCATGCAACTTGAATGAGATAAAATTGTGTTTTATTTTTAAAACTCTGTTTCTAAACAATGTACGCCCTTCAAAAATTAGACAATTATATAAATATGAAACAAACGAAGTATTTCATAGTTTTACTAATTATAAAATGCAGATATTAAAAACGTGGTTAACCCTTCTAAATCTTATTTTATTTCCTAAATTTAAGTTAGACAAACTGTAAATGGTAGGTATTGCAAGTAGTTAGTACAATGATTTTTTGCATATTAATTTACTTTTAAAACTGATCTTTTTAATGAAAATATTGTTATTCATCTCGGAAGATAATTTTTCTCAATTATATGGGCACATTAAATCAGTGTTGTCCAACCGGTGTGCCGCGGCACAATAGTGTGCCGCGAGAAAATTTTAGTGTGCCGCGAAAGATTTCAAAAATACCATAAATTGCTAGGCTTTTCGAACCTTCAAGTTTTGAAAAAAAATATCCTTAACCGAAAAAGAATTGAATAAAAGCGTTTCATGTTTGTATTGTTCTGGTTGTGAGAATCTCTTGAAAGCTACAAAATTTCTCTCCTCCATTCGGAATAAATATCTGTTGTAAGTAAATAAAAACCCTTTCCTGCTGTTCACTTTTTAAAAAAGTTTTAATTACAGACGGCTATGGATAATCTTTTGAAGAGAAGCCAGAAGGATTCCAGCGAGCATCAAAATGGAGAGAGAGCTGCAAAAACCAAGAAGAATGTTACCAAACGGAAATATCACGAGGAATATCTTGAGTATGGTTTCATACAATGTGCAAATGATCATTCTCTTCCGTTTCGTCTTAATTGTATCATGGCATTGTCCAACGAGTCCATGAACCCCAGTAAACTGAAGCGGCATCTGAACTCAAATCATCCAGGATTGAAAGACAAGCCGAAAAGTTATTGCGCATCCATTCGGTCCAACTTAGAGCAGCAATAAAAATAATTAAGACATTTTCCTCAATTCCTGTCAAAGCTCAGTAAGCAAGCTATAAAATTGCGAATCTTTTGGTCAAACAAAATAAATCTCATTTGGACGCTGAAACAATCATATTGCCGTCTTTACGAATTGCAGTTGAGACTATGGAGTTGGGACCCGACGCTTTTGAAAAAATAAATAAGATTCCACTGTCTCACCAGAAGATGGGACGTCGGATTGCTGACATTTCGACAGATTTTGACAATCAAATTAAAGAGCATTTTGCGGAAGCCGACTACATCCAAAAGCTCTGGGCAATGCAAATCTATGAAAGTACTGACATCAGCGGAAAGGCGCAACTGCTCGCATACGTCAAACGTGAAAGACTGCAGATGATAGACAAAGAAATGATAGTTTGCTTATCCAGCAATGAGCCGCGTTTTGAGCTTATCTGCTCCAAAGAAAACGATGAAGTATCTCATTAATTATGAAACATCTTTTGAATAAACACTGATTTCTTGTTTTTTTTGTGAGGTGTGCCGCGCAAATTTTTTACCAGTTTAGTGTGCCATGAACGATTTTCGGTTGGACAACACTGCATTAAATATATTCGTACTGGTGCTTAATGGTGCAGCACTGATGTGAAAGAAATAAAACGTATCTACTATATTATTTGTAGATTTAACAAAAGAATAAACATGTTTCTATGCCTGTGTTCATAGGTCTTTGTGTGACCGTTATAAAAAATGTATATATTTATTTTAGCATATATTCTTACTTTACTGTTTGAGTAAGGCAAGTCATATTGAGCGTATCAAATTCATGTGTTATTCACTTGATCTCGATCCCTATAAATAGTGATACAATGTCAATGAAATATTTTGATTCTCCTACCTCAGATAAAGCCCTAGACGAATTTCAATAATTCATTTCACTGGTGTATAGAGTTATTAGTAAAAACTACTAAGCTATTGTTGATGTATATTGTATAATAAACTTACTATTGTTGTCTACAATAGTAGATAATTAATATTTTACATAAAATGGCTTTTATGTCAGCTTTAAAGGACGCTACTAAACAACGCACGTGCCACTAAAATACTTTCGTTTGCAAACAAGGAACAACCAACTATTGACATTTTTATTTTATTTTCTTTTTAAAGATGATGTGCTATTTTCAGCAATTAAAAAAACCATAAAAAGAAGAAAAGAGTCGTCCAGAGCTTTATAAGTACTAAGAAAACATTGGACGAGTCGTCCAGAGCTTTATACGTACTAAGAGAACATTGGACGAGGCGTCCAGAGCTTTATAAGTACTAAGAGAACATTGGACCAGTCATCCAAACCAGAGCTTTATAGGTACTAAAAGAACATTGGATGTGTCGCCCAGAGCTTTATAAGTACTAAGAGAACATTGGACGAGTCGACCAGAGCTTTATAAGTACAAAGAGAACATTGGACGAGGCGAGTGGCATGAGTGTTAAGTTAAATTTAAGAATAAACCAGATGGGATAAATGTGTTGGTCTCTATGATTACGTCAATTATTTTTTCTGACGGGGAAGCTATGAAAAATGAACCATTCGCTATAGTGCGATGAAAAAAAGGGGAAGGGGGTGCCAACAATCTTTTGAGACGAACGAGCAAAGAGATAATATAAGAAAAAGAAATACCTATGAGTAATATCTTATCAGTAGCCACAGACGGTGCTTCAACGATGGTATGGCGCTATTGGGATGTTCTTGCATATTTAAAAACATTAGTGCCAAATGCATGCACAGTGCACTGTATCATCCATCGTCAACATACACAGTACACTCTATCATCCATCGTCAAGATACACAGTACACTGTATCATCCATCGTCAACATCTGGTTGGCAAAAATTTAAGTGCAAACCTACATAAGTCATTACACAAAGTAATTAAAGATATCAACTAAATCAGAAGCAAATTACTATGACGACAAATTAAACAGCTTTGTGGTAAAAATAATTAATTTTTTTTTCATTAGCTGCTTCATACAGAAATTCATTGATTTTATAAGCTGTTTAAATCGGTGCTGGAAGACTTGAAAGAAAAAAGTAATGCTTTACTTTCCAAGTTAATCTTAATCAAAAGTATATTCGCTTAACTGACCGATTTTTTTCAAAACTTTAATTAAAGCAATTTTCAGCTTCAAGCTAATGAGCTGAATTTCATAATAAAATCTATATTTGCGTTTGCGACCAAAATTTTTCTGCACAAAATAATTTTGGAGAAAATGAATTCAGCCAGTTCACAAATGTATCAAGAGCGTGAAAAGAGATAAAGACAAACTTTGTTATTGTGAGCACTTGGATGCCCTTCATTCAGATTGTATATACCGATTTGATGATATATTGAAAATGAACAAACATGATTGAGTTCTTTTTCAATTGCAAATATACATAAATCTACAAAATTACAAGATAAACTGATGGAAGTAACAACAAATGATGAAAAAATTAAATATAAATTCAAAAGCTGCTACCACCAATTATTTCTGGAAAATAAGATCTCTATGGCTTATCCTTAAACTTGGGGTGTATTTCAATATTTCTTAAATGCGTTTCCTTCATCATATATCGGTAAGTTGATTCAGAGCGTTAAACAATTTACACATTTTTAAAAAAATCAGACATAAAATAAAAATAGTCCATTGCGGTGATTTAAATTTATTGATGATTAAAACAGATGCGAGGATTACTAACAGGAACAAGACATGTAACAGTTTTATCACCAACCAATCAGAAATCAATCTCAACATCAAACGTTTAAAATTTTTAGTCACATTTATATTCAACCATTTATTTTGTTTAAGATTTTGAAAAATAAAACCCGTAAAAAAATAAGATTTTGACTATAAATCCTTTATGAACGAGACGTAACTAAAAGAATGTTCATTATAATGCGCAGCGCAAGAACATCCAAAAAATTCAAAATTGTAGTTGTGTCTTAAAACAGGGTTAATATAATGCGCACCGATCAGAAATATGTTTATAAAAAGTGTTGTCAATAAAATACGCACATTATTGCGCGACAGAAAGGTTGTTCAATATAATTCGCACCCTTACACTCTATCTCAAAAAAATAACATGATACATAGGAATAATAAAATAATCTAAATAATCAATAATTCAATTACGGTACATGTGATCAATCTGAAATTTTGAAACAATGTTTTTATCATCGATACCAAACTGCCTGCAAAATTTCAGCTCGCTAGCTTACGACGAAGTGGGTTAAAAATTGATTCAAAGTTTTGGCGACAAGGGTGCAAGGGTTCAAGGGTGCAAGCAAGCAGACACCACGAGTTAATATAAATGATTTACAAATAAAATAAAACATTTTATTTTAGAGATTATATATTTAAAACATTAAATTTCATAAACTAATGACAAGCCGCAAATAGGCTTATAGATTAGTAAATGGATAACATGTAAACAGGGTATGAGAGAGCCTGACAGGATGTAACAAAACAGCGAACGTTTCGGCAAAGAGATGATCAAACAAATGAAACGAATATAAAGAAATGAAAACGAGAAATAAAAACTTAGCTGCTGTGAAATCCAAAGAGAGCAAAAGAGAGCCAAAGAGAGCAATAGTGAACTGTTTGATCACATTTCAGGTGTGAGACAAATGTTTAAAAAACTGTATATTCACTAAGTTTGGCTTTTAAACACTGTATGTTCACTTGGCTTGGCTTTTTAAAGAAATAGTTTTTACTCACGAATATAGTTCAACATTATATTGTGTTTCTCATCACTTGTGTAAATGGGCAGACATTTTATTAATAAAGAAAGGCAGACGGTTTGCTGTGTAAAAGACATTTGGTTTATTTGTGATATTCTGAAGTACGCTCAAGACACATACTCTTTATGTATTTATAAGTTGAGAACTTTGCTAACATTCTAGAATTAAACAAGACCATATCAAAGATGGAAGTTGGAAATGAAGACGGGGAGGAAAGGGACAATACTATGAATTTAACATACCGCATGACACCAAACCTAGTTACGTCACGGATTGTTTAGAGCTTAGAGGACTGACCTGATTTACGTTTTAACATTTGGCCTGTGTTATGTGTTCTGAGTTGGCTACACTTATAATTATTCTTTTCAAACAGCTCTTTCTATCTTATGTTATCTTATCTTATCTGTTTACAGACACTCCTTCTATACAGAAGATTATTGCGTCCTACGCTTATCTATGGTTTGTGTTTAGTCCTGCATTTTTATTAGAGATTTAAATGTTGATAAAGTGTTGGTTTTCCTGGATTCTTCAGGCAACCAATTCCACGCCCGAATTCCGGACGGGAAGAATGAAAATTTGTATGTGTTTGTTCTTGCATGCAGAATAAGAAAGGTGTTTTTATCCTTATGTCTATCTGAGGGCTGTATTAAGTTATCTTTGTGTTGTATTTCTAAATTAGAATTAATTGCTTTATGTATGATTACTACTTTGCTCTTGGTTCTTCTATCCTCTAGTGTTTCAAGGTTTAATGATTTAACTAATGGTGTTATTCTTGTCAGTTTTGAATATTCTCCAGTAATGAATCTGGCAGCTCTTTTTTGAATTTGTTCTAGTTTATCAATGCTTTCTTTGGTCGATGGGTCCCATCTAAATTTAGTTCATATTTAAAACTTGTAAAATAACAAACTTAATTTCATTACATGTATCGGAAATAATAACCGATTATATAAATTTCCCCCAAAAAATTATTGATGTTAATGATTTCATCAAGATATTGCTTAGTAAAATCTAAATTTCTAATACTCAGAACACGATCATAAGAAGAGCGTACATGTTTAGTATCATTGTCATATTCCGTTGCTTTGTCTTTATATCTGTCCCAATCATTGTATTAAAAATTTCTTGCCCTGACCTTAGCTCAGCTTCTCGTTACATCAATAGAATGTTTAGATGAGTTAGTTGAGTAATTTCAATAGTCAATACTAACATTCTCAAATTTTTTCTGCAAAAAAAAACGCGATAAGAATTTAAATTAAAGTGGTGCGCAAATGGAGGCATTGAAACATGTATATCAACTTGTAACAATGAAACATGTATCTATCAACTTGAAACATTGAAACATGTATTTATCAACTTGTAACATAGAAACATGTATCTATCAACTAGTAACATTGAAACATGTATTTATCAACTTGTAACATTAAAACATGTATCTATCAATTTGTAACATTGAAACATGCATCTATCAACTAGTCACATTGAAACATATATCAATCAACTTGTAACATTGACATATGTAGCTATCAACTTGTAACATTGAAACATGAATCTATCAATTTGTAACATTGAAACATGTATCTATCCACTTGTAACATTGAATCATGTATCTATCAACTTATATCATTGAAATATGCATATATCAACGTGTAAAATTGAAACATAAATTCATCAACTTTTAACATTGAAACATGTATCTATCGACGTGTAACATTGAAACATCTATTAATCAACTTGTAACATTGAAAAATGTATCTATCAACTTGTAACATTGAAATATGTATCTATCAACTTGTAGCATTTAAAAATGTATCTATCAACTTGAAGCATTGAAACATGTATCTATCAACTTGTAACATTGAAACGTGTATACTCAACTTGAAACATTGAAACATGTTGAAACATCCACTTTTAACATTAAAAAAATGTCTCTTTATCATCTTGTAACATTATGAAAAACAAAAAAACTACAACTATTTAGTTTAATATTCTCAATTAAAAATAAAATATTAAAAATTTTTACTTTAAAAAGCACACGCTTTTATTTACATATAGAAAGTGCACTAAAAAGAAGAAAATAAAAAAAATTCAATCCGTGAACCTATCGACTGCACATAAAAGCGTGGGGCGCCCATCACAACTCATTTCTTATTGCAACTACTCTTTTGCATATAGATAAATGTTTCTAATTAATATGATAGTAGCATGTATATGATCAAAGTTGTGAAACTTTAAATGTTTATTAATATTCATATAAATTTGTATTTATGTTTCGCAGCCTTGTACATGATAGCGAGTTGTGATGAGGGCCCCACGCTTTTAATTTTGCATGGGAGCCTCATTTGACCCGGGACAGGTCATAGGCTATGTTTCAACCCCAATTATATCAGGAATGGAAACAATATAGCAGGTATTTGGGTTAGTTCTCTACAAATCATTTATCATTAAGCCTAAATCATAACAACAAATATTTAATTTTATATAGATGAATTGTATGTAGGAAAAGTATGACTTTCTTCAGGGTTTAATAATTTTCTTGTCTTCTAGATGTTATAGAAGTTAAACAAGACATTGTAATTTCTCTAAAACAATTTGAGTTATTTATAGTTTCAAAATGCAACTAATTTAAGTTTTATTATTTTTTAAAATTAATTTTTATATGAGTTTATCTTTAAAATGGTAACAATCTATGTCGTTAGGACACATACAGAATTAAATGTAGTGCTATTGCAGCAACATAAGCTGATGTAAAAAAAAAGACTATTGCAAAAAACGTATCAAAGGGACATCATCATCTTTATTCAGCCATAAATTGTATCCCCTTTAGTAAAACATGTACATTATAAAATTAATTTTTCAGTTATTAAGATTTACAAAATTACAAAATTACATATCGACTTTTAAAATGTAATGAAACTATAAATAGAAAAAGCTTTTACGGGAGATTACTTTTAGTGAAGCTGTTTCAGAACACACAACACAGCCAAAATGTTGATCTTTAAGTAATCAGGTCACATGTTTAAATAACTTTCTTATTATGAGAGTTGCTGTTGACTAACACTCATAAATCATGGTATATCCCCCGCCCTAATTCTTTTTGGTAAATAAACGTCATGTTATGACAGTTACTGTTGACTAACACTCATAAATCATGGTATATCCCCCGCCCTAATTCTTTTTGGTAAATAAACGTCATGTTATGAGAGTTACTGTTGACTGACACTCATAAATCATGGTATAGCTCCAGCCCTAACTCCCTTTAGTAAATAAAACGCATCTTACTTTAGCGTAGTGTATTTCTCACTTGTATAAATAATATATTTATTTTCTATAGTAATATTAGGCCTAATAATAATAGTAGCCTTAACTTAAAATATTAATGGCAATATTGCTTTTCCTGATTGTCATTTGTTTGTGTGTTGGGCGTTTAAAAAAAAATTCATTGTTATTGCTACATCAATAGCTTCTTCCTTCTGACGAGTTTTTATACATCAAAATATTGTATTGATTTTGTTTTAGCTGTTTTGGTGGAGACTCTCCATGCCTCTACATTGTCAGCAATAATTATATATGTTACTTTGTATGACTGTAATGTCAGCAAAATATGTTACTTTGTCTGACTGTAATGTCAGCCATATATGCTACTTTGTCTGACTATAATGTCAGCCAAATATGTTATTTTGTCTGACTGTAATGTCAGCCTTATATGTTACTTTGTCTGAATGTAATGTCAGTCTTATATGTTACTTTGTCTGACTGTAATGTCAGCCATATATGTTACTTTGTCTGACTGTAATGTCAGCCATATGTGTTACTTTGTCTGACTGTAATGTCAGCCATATATGTTACTTTGTCTGACTACAATTTCAGCCAAACGTCGAAGCTTTGTACGTCATATTGGAGGGGGGTCTAAGTGTTTGTGAAGAGGTGTGGCGAGGGGGGGGGATTACGAAATCGGCCAAAATTGCGTGTTGTCATTTATATACGTCCCCTAATTACTATTATATGCTTACCAGGTAATCAAGCTATAACGAAATTATTTTATACTAATACTATAGTAGCCTATTGTTATAGTTTGAATTAGTTAGTATGAAATATGATTGATTTATCTGTAATCTCCTGTATGTGCACGGGATCTTTTAATTTTAAATTATAATATCGATACTTTAAAGTTTTGTATGCCTAATCGTAATATACTAACTGTAATGTACACTTTCATTTTCTTATGTCTAATATGTGCTATAATATATTCCGTATTTTATAAAGTAAAAATATATAGGGAATAGATTAACATAATTAAATAAAATGATATATTTAAAGACAAACTTAAATAGTTTTCTAAAATTATTTTTTAGAGAGTTATTTACTTGTTGGTAAAAGGGAGGCAAAACTTTATTGATATTTGACAATCAATAAAGAACGTATTCCATCATTAGAAATCACTAACGTAATTTTAGAATGAACGACACAGTTATAGAAAAAATACATCTTCTAAACATTCAGCATTGTTACCTAACGATATCATTTAAAATAATAATAATAATAATAAATTGATTATTTATATAGCGCTATATCCCAGTAAGGAACTGGGCTCACAGCGCTTTACATGAAAGAAATAATATACTCATAAGGATTAAATTAACATTCATATCACAACAAACACACAAAATTACAATACATTATACATAAGCTACGTTAATCATTTACAAGTAATGTTGTTTCATCATTAATATGTAATAGCCTACATGTGGAATGATGTCAATAGCCGTTATTATAAGGCTATTAAAGTTATTTATTTTTTAATTCCTTCTAAAACTACATTCTACCCCCCAGGGAACTAATACCTTGAGACCTTGGTTAGGTCCGTGACCCTAGTGAATGTTGGTTAGGTCCGTGACCCTAGTGAATGGTGGTTAGGTCCGTGACCCTAGTGAATGGTGGTTAGGTCCGTGACCCTAGTGAATGGTGGTTAGGTCCGTGACCCTAGTGAATGGTGGTTAGGTCCGTGACCCTAGTCGTAGTCCGAGCCGCATAGAGGCCAACCCTTATTGGTAACCAAAGCAATCTATAAATAGATTGATTAGTTGTAGTGTTTCAGTCACAAGCAAAAACTACTTGTTGCAATGCATGTTATGTAGTACATTATTAAATACGCAATTTTAAACCATGACTTACATAAATTCCATTGGACAGGAGCAATTAAAATGGTATCCACTTCCAGGTAGTGAAAAACCATTACGGGGTAGAATGCAGCTGTGTTTAAATGTACACCAATATTATGCAAAAATAAATGTCCAAAAGACATAATTTTCGTCAGGTGAATTAAGTAGTTATAAACAGAATAGAAATATTGCTATTAAGGCAAAATATTCAAATTTATTATTTTTTTAATGAAATCTCTTTTGTATCAATGCATTTTTAAAAAAAAGTATTATTTTGTTTTAATCGTAAGACACTTTTTAAAAAAAGTATATTTAAATGACTTATTTTCCTTGATTTTAATAATCTTATACTT
The DNA here is from genome assembly GCA_944989445.1 of Ampullaceana balthica. Classification (NCBI taxonomy): domain Eukaryota; kingdom Metazoa; phylum Mollusca; class Gastropoda; family Lymnaeidae; genus Ampullaceana; species Ampullaceana balthica. The sequence goes on along the minus strand of CALYLW010001186.1, from coordinate 293,075 downwards.
ACATTCCATATCATTTTTGGCTAAGACTACTAAGAAAAACATAAGACAGTGAGATCCAATGCATCGAGCTCAAAAACGATAATATGTAAATTATCATGTTGATAACGTACACAATCCTAAAGCATACTTTTTATTTAAAGTCTAAATTTATAAATTTTTAAAAATTCAAAATGGTTTCAATGTACTTCGCACCATTTTAATAATAGTAAATGACGTCATTTTTGTTAGACCAAGCTCTTCAATTTGTAGAAGGTTTATATATTTAATGTGCTGTTTTGTTATTTTAGAGAACTTCTATTTGCTTTTTTTTTAATGCCTCGTCAGTTAAGAATTTCTTCATATATGTATACTTTATGTACCAAAGACATGCACTTAAAAGTGTGTGACATTTGTTTCAATTACATGTATGAACTAAAATCAGTTTGGCATTTAAAAGGGGATTTCATGCTCCCTTTTTTCTGGATTTGATCCCTGTATAAGCATGAATTTATAGCAAAATGGCAATTATCAGAAAAAACGTACAAAGATTACTCATGCCATTCCTATCTTTCTAGCAGTGATTTTTTCCCGACTGCGGCATGTCAGAGTTGTATCGCTGGTCCAAATTTACGATACAAATTTCATAGCACATATCTAAGCTGATATTGTTTCTGTCTATAATATTAAGTTTAAAAAAATCGAAATTAATCCCAACGGTCTACATTGTTAACGTTATCTTTAACAATCTAAAAATCAACATAATGGAATCCATCTATTATAGCACCATCCATCACACCGTACTGTTACATTGCCGTATTGGAACTACGCCCCTGTGAACACTAGACGCTCACCCATCACGTCCGTACTGTTAAATTGTCGTATTGGAACTACGTGACCACAGGACGCCCATCAAGCACGCCCGTACTGTTAGATTACCGTTTGTAAATAACAGCCACGTGACCACTGGAGACCTAACCACGTGTCGTCATCCAGTTCATGTCGGAAAGTTAAGCTGTTTCAACGGACGAGATTCTCTCCCCTACCCTGTGTTATACACACAAGGAGCGAGGCCGTCCAATTGACTTGCGTCACTCATAGTTTAACCATAGGAATAATCAAAGAGACACAAATGTGTTTGCTAAATAAGGAAACAATTCCTTTAAGAATGTGTTACATTGACGTGCATAAATTGTGTTTCCCATCAGCGCTGCACCAGAAAGCACCAATGTTTATGTATTTAATATGAAGTTTTACTTGAATTACAAAATAGCTTGAAAATGTAACATGAGGATATTAATATCAATATTATAAACTCTGTTACAGCATAGTTTATTTTTCAACCAGGCAGTGAGTTACAACCTTGCGTTACTTAAATGTTACATTGTTTTTAAACTTATCTGATTTTTACTAATATTATATTCAAGGGAAGAATAGAATTGTTAGAATCACATACATTTAAAATTATGTTCACTAGAAAATCTATTTTCAATATGAAATTAAAAAAAAATTTTCTCAACTTTTAAGATAAACTGAGCTCGTAGCAATTATAAGATATTGTCCAAGTGGCACGCCACTTGACTTCGATCCTACTTTATTAATTCAATAAAACACTTGGTTTCTCATATCAATCATACACTGAATCAAATGAAAACAAGCTGCTGTCCATGTTTGCATTTTCTAAAATATTTTAGTAGTTTTATTAAAGGAGTCACTTCAGAGTACAAACAAACTTTACATTACTAACTGTAAGTCTTTGTAGACATCACTTCATATTTACTGATAATTTTATCATTAGTAATTTTCGGTTCACCGACAAAACGGCACCGGACTAATAGATGGACTAAAAGTAAAATGTCCAATCAAATATTAAATTCTTATTTTTGCTCTACTATTCAGTGCCAGGTTTTTCTAATAATAAACAATAATAATGACATCACAATAGTGGATTTAATAGCCATCACGCAAAACGGTACAATTTGCGGCTGTTTGTTGACAAGATACAATATAATAGCATCACAAGATACAATTTTACAATTTTAACACTTTATTTAAGGTTGAAAAAGTTGACAAAAGCTTAAAATGAAAAAAAAAGTATTTGTTCAAAAATATTAACAATTTGTCCGTTGCCGTTTTGACGGGTCACCGTAATTTTCATTATTAATCTTGTCTTTTTGACATTTTACATATTATAACGTAATTGAAACTACTAATCTTTTTTGCACATCTCATGTACTGATAATTTTACCTTAAGTATTTATACTTTTTACTCGTTTTTTTGTTGACATGTACGATTTTTCATTATGTCTACAATGGTGTGGCCGTTAAACATATAACCATTATATTGGACTTTAAACTTTCAAATAAATTCCAACTGTAATATGGTTTCTCCGTGTCGTTTTGACTCGAAACATTTAATCATAATCCTTTTCAAAATCATATTTTTACACTTTTCAGGGTTTTAAAACTGACAAGATGTGTTTTCGACTGTCGGCAGTTTTACGACGCTCCCCCAAATCCTCGAGTCGTGTGAGAAATTATTAGGCACAAGTATATTCTCGTTTGGGTTGATGCAGTTTGTTTTGCTGGGATCAGTTAGTAATATAAATAAAAAATCAGTAAAAAAAATTAAGAAAGTCCTTTGACACTACAATAAATGTATATATTTTTAAAGACTTTCATGCGTGCCATCTTTCATTTTAAACAATATCTTAGAAATGTTCCCTTTACATGTTTTCAGTTTGTGCTGCCATTACATTAGTAGACAGTTGATCTTAACTGTGCTAACTTCCACTGAGCCATTAACAGAGTTTGTTGATGCGTTAGATCATACATTCTCTTTTTAAAATGATCTTCTTACATTTCTAGCTTGTTTCTTTTAAACCATTTTGTGAAACGTTGGGTAAAACTCTATGTTAACATTACATTTATATAAACATCTTTAAACTCCACATCTAACAGTCCATCTCTCTACATAAACCATATATTATATTTTGTAACAACTTCTAATAAGCCTGTATCAATGGCAATGTCTGGTATTTATGCTGAGATGACTTCATCAATTATTCTTGTGTAATATTGTCTATAAACTAAATCACAATGTGTGCATGCTGTAATCCTTTTTTCCATTGAAGGCCATTATGATACATATTTTAACACATATTTATAAAACATATTTATAAAGCTCATATAAAGCTTATATACGATACAATTCATTTCCATTGTATCCATTATTGTAGGGAGCGAAATCAAGTGGCATGGCACTTGAATAAGATAAAATTTTGTTTCATTTGTAACCAGCCACCCTCAGAGTGTACCCTTCAAAAATTAGAAAATTACATAAATAATGCATAATGAAATAATTTCATTGATTGAACTATTATAAGATACAGACATTAAAAACGTTGTTTACCTTCTAAATGTCATTTTATTTGCTAAATGTAAGTCATACAGAATGAAATATTTAAGTAATACAAATTATTAGTATTAAGTTTTATAGCATTTAAATTTACTTTAAAAAGTAATTTTTTAAAATACAAATATTGATATTGATCTCAGCAGATAAGTTTTCTCAAGTATATCGGCACATTAAATATGTTCGTAACGGTGCTTTGTGGTGCAGCACTGATGTGAATGCAACTTAAACTTAAGTAGTATTTTATTTACAGATTCAACAGAAAATAAAACAAGTTTCTTCAATACTACATAGTCATTTGTTATTTTCGCTAAAATATACTAAATTTTATACGCAGGGCCAATCCACAGAGATGGATGGAAATTTTATACGGAAGAAAGGTAATTGAACAAACTTACAAGTGTCCTTTTTTTAAAAATGCCAGAAACCTATACGGAAGTATATCAAACTACTTCACAAAATTGAGTTTTTCTATAATGTACTGAATGGAATATCAATTAACAATTCCAATTTTTGAGGAAAGGACTGTGGAATCATTTTTTTTTACTAGAATAAATTAATCGTTTGAATCGGTTGAGGGATGCATAGGCTACACAATAATATAAGGACATCGGGTAAAATACACACTAGCTACGTCACTGATTTACGTTATAAATAATGGAGATGTAAATCTAGCCTAATATTTTAGAAAAAATAAATACTCACAATTAATGAGTACTTAAATTTTGTTAGAAAATAAAAAAATTCCATTAGTAAAATTAGCAATGTGAGCATAGCTCACCCCTAACTTGTGCCTTGTTTACTGATAGAAGTCACATCTACTCTAGAAGATCATGACGGACGTCAATTTTTTTACACTCAGAAAATACGCCTCAAAGCCAAGCCCAAAATTATGATATTTCTAACGTCCGAAGTGTGAGAAAAGTGTTGGATTTTAAAGGGAAGCTCGGAGATAGATTAGAGTATCGTTTACAATTATATGTTATATATTTCCTCATCATTGATTCATACACTCGCTATTTACTGCTCTATAAATAAACCCATGTCATTGGTGCGTGCTATAATAGATGGATTCCATTATGTTGATTTTTAAATTGTTAAAGATAACGTTAACAATGTAGACAGTTGGGATTAATTTCATTTTTTTTAAAACTTAATATTATAGACAGAAACAATTAGCTTAGATATGTGCTATGTTCGGGAACAGAAGGGACAAGGGGCGAGTGCGACATCTCCTGGAGGGTTGACAGCATGGGCCTTTCGGGCTTGCCTCTTCTTTTCTGTGGCGGTAATCCGGTTTGCCTCGCATGACCTGGCACCTTCGTGGATGGAAGAGCGCCAGGGGGATCGGTCCATTGCAGCTCGTTCCCACGTGTCTGGATTTATGGCAAACGCTTTCATTGAGGCTTTCAGTGTGTCTTTGAAGCGTTTCTTTTGCCCACCGTGGGACCGCTGGCCATACTGGAGCTCACCATAGAAGATTCTCTTTGGCAGTCTCTCGTCTGGCATTCGGACAACGTGCCCTGCCCAGTGAAGCTGGGACTGCATCAGGAGGGTGAAGATGCTGGGGAGACCTGCCTTGGTCAGTGCCACTGTGTCTGGAATTTTGTTCTGCCACTTTATGCCGAGAATCTTCCTGAGGCTTGTTATATGAAAGTGGTTCAGCTTTCTTGCATGGCGCTGATAAACAGTCCAAGTTTCACAAGCATAAAGCAGTGTGGGGAGCACCACTTCCCTGTACACTTTCAGCTTGGTCTGGATGGTAATGCCTCTTCTGTTCCAGACATTAGGGTACAACCTGCCAAAAGTGGAGCTGGCTCTGGCAATTCTGACGTTCACTTCGTCATCGATGGTGACATTTTGAGACAGTGTGCTGCCTAGGTATGTGAACCGGTGCACTGTATTGAGTCTCTGGCCGTTGACAGTGATGTTGGGCTCTACGTAGGGTCTTCCAGGCGCAGGCTGATGGAGGACCTCAGTCTTCTTGGTGTTGATTGACAGACCAAAGTTTGTGCAGGCACTGGAGAACAGGTTTACACTGCGTTGCATGTCGGCTTCTGAGACAGCGTTGAGGGCACAGTCATCAGCGAACAGCAGGTCTCTGATGATGTCTGTCATAACCTTGGTTTTTGCCTGGAGCCTCCGAAGGTTGAACAGCTTGCCATCTGTGCGGTATTTCAGGTTGACACCAACATCCTCGTCTCTGAAGGCCTCTGTCAGCATGGCGGAAAACATGAGGCTAAACAGTGTTGGTGCCAGGACGCAGCCCTGCTTGACTCCGTTTGTGACTGGGAAAGGATCAGAAAACTCCCCGCTGTCCTGGACTCTGGCCTGCATGCCTTCATGGAATTGTTGCACCAAGACGATGAATTTCCTTGGGCAACCGTACTTGGCCATGATCTTCCACAGACCCTCTCTACCAACAGTGTCAAAGGCCTTGGTCAGGTCGACATAGGTGGAGAACAGATCAGAGTTCTGCTCATGACATTTCTCCAGCAGCTGCCTGGCAGCGAACACCATGTAGATGTCGTTAGATAATGTGGTTAGATGTCGTTAGATAATGTGGTTAGATGTCGTTAGATAATGTGGTTAGATGTCGTTAGACAATGTGGTTAGATGTCGTTAGATAATGTGGTTAGATGTCGTTAGATAATGTGGTTAGATGTCGTTAGATAATGTGGTTAGATGTCGTTAGATAATGTGGTTAGATGTGATATATGTGGTTAGATGTGTTAGATATGTGGTTAGATGTCGTTAGATAATGTGGTTAGATGTCGTTAGATAATGTGGTTAGATGTCGTTAGATAATGTGGTTAGATGTCGTTAGATAATGTGGTTAGATGTCGTTAGATAATGTGGTTAGATGTCGTTAGATAATGTGGTTAGATGTCGTTAGATAATGTGGTTAGATGTCGTTAGATAATGTGGTTAGATGTCGTTAGATAATGTGGTTAGATGTCGTTAGATAATGTGGTTAGATGTCGTTAGATAATGTGGTTAGATGTCGTTAGATAATGTGGTTAGATGTCGTTAGATAATGTGGTTAGATGTCGTTAGATAATGTGGTTAGATGTCGTTAGATAATGTGGTTAGATGTCGTTAGATAATGTGGTTAGATGTCGTTAGATAATGTGGTTAGATGTCGTTAGATAATGTGGTTAGATGTCGTTAGATAATGTGGTTAGATGTCGTTAGATAATGTGGTTAGATGTCGTTAGATAATGTGGTTAGATGTCGTTAGATAATGTGGTTAGATGTCGTTAGATAATGTGGTTAGATGTCGTTAGATAATGTGGTTAGATGTCGTTAGATAATGTGGTTAGATGTCGTTAGATAATGTGGTTAGATGTCGTTAGATAATGTGGTTAGATGTCGTTAGATAATGTGGTTAGATGTCGTTAGATAATGTGGTTAGATGTCGTTAGATAATGTGGTTAGATGTCGTTAGATAATGTGGTTAGATGTCGTTAGATAATGTGGTTAGATGTCGTTAGATAATGTGGTTAGATGTCGTTAGATAATGTGGTTAGATTTTTTGACTGTGATAATCCAAATCACCTAGTTTCAAACACATCCTCGACATTGTTTAAAATGAGGAATCGTTACCCAGTCTATTCACACTAGAACGTGATACAATCAATTCTAACATAATTCAACCAAATAACAACAAATACAATCTGTCCATGCACAGACGCACAGCCATTTACTTTTAGTGCATCTGGTTAAAGTCTATTTTCTATAAAGATCTTAACTCTGTCCAGCTAATACCCGCATTCAAATAAATCTTGACTTCAGTCATTTTGTCACGCATTCCTTTCCTGAATCCTATTCATACTCTCAAGGGTTCATTCCCTGTGACACCCCACACCTTGTATTTATATATATATGTACATATATATGCGCACATATTTAAAACTCTTCTCGATACCCGAATCTATTGTCAGCAACTTCAGATCTCTACCGAGAGAGTTGCAAGCCGTCTCATAAGTGACTAAACTCATCACTCAACGCAACAAGAAATAATCAGTCCACCACTGATCTAGTTTAGTCCTTGTACTTCCAATGAAACTAAACAAATAATAACAACACGCACCCCCGAAAAGATCAATTTAATTGTTGCTTACAGATCATAAGGTTTGGATGGTAGAGAACTTAACAAATGGCCGCCATGACCCCAGAAAACTACCCGAAAATCGAAAGTAATCTTCCCGCGGCTGTAAAAACAGGCGAGCCGGCCAGTTATTTACTGTCATTAAATACTTCCGGTTACAGTTAGGGCTGTGTTGGGTAGGGGGTGAGACCAGACTACGGGGTGAAGGGGGGCTGGTAGAGTTGTGGGTGATGATGTTTGGATAACATAAGATGTACGAATTATGTCTGCATACATACTGAGGCTTTTGTGTACACTGGTTTGTTTACGGGGGAATATTCATAGCTATTAATAATATCACACTGTGAACAAAAGCTGCCTCGATCGCCTAGGTTCAAAGTACACTTGGCGATCTGACATCATTAGATCGTGGTGTGTCATGAAATCCATCGGATGAGGCTCATGAGCTGAGTAGAGAGAGATGTTTCTCACTGACACAAGGCATTGATGATTGATGGTTTTCACGGTCAGCTTTAATACACAGCCATGGGCGGAGCCAGCCTTGGTTGGCGCCATGTGTTCTACTAGAAGTGTGTATGTCGCGAGTACCAGGGTTCATTTCCACTGGAACAATGTATATTGGCATAGAAGAAGGGCCAATTGCCATTTGTATCAATTTGCATTCCTCTTAGTAGAAAGATATATTGTCCTTTGAGGCGTGGTGCATCCCCAGTAATAGACAAGTAAATTTACTACTAGTAGTGTAGGTTTCCCGTCCATAATAGCAGGGTTTATGTCCCCGAGTAGCAAGGATTATGTCCCCTAGTTGCAGGGTTTATGTCCCCTAGTAGCAAGGATTATGTCCCCTAGTAGCACGGTTTATGTCCCCTAGTAGCAAGGCTTATGTCCCCTAGTTGCACGGTTTATGCCCCCTAGTAGCAAGGCTTATGTCCCCTAGTTGCACGGTTTATGTCCCCTAGTAGCAAGGATTATGTCCCCTAGTTGCAGGTTTTATGTCCCCTAGTTGCAGGGTTTATGTCCCATAGTAGCAAGGATTATGTCCCCTAGTTGCAGGGTTTATGTCCCCTAGTAGCAAGGCTTATGTCCCCTAGTTGCATGGTTTATGTCCCCTAGTAGCAAGGCTTATGTCCCCTAGTTGCATGGTTTATGTCCCCTAGTAGCAAGGCTTATGTCCCCTAGTTGCAGAGCGCACGCCATCTAGTAACCGGAAGTATACCCCTTAGAAGCCACTTATATGCCGATATTCCAAGAAGGTAGTACATCGATTGTAACCTCTGCTTTTGTCCTAAACACAACGTGTTAGAATCCGATTAACCAATAATGAATACGCCCCCGACTACTAAAAATACGTGACTTTGATGCAAGGTCAAGTCATTTTTTGTCATAACAATTTACATAGTTTAGAATTGATTTTATTGACACAATAAGGTACAATTTTTAAAAATCTATTATTAATTAGTTGTAGAAATTTAAAAATCTTAATCACAATGAAACAAAATATTTCAGCTATAATAGATCTGTGTTTCATAGTGCACTCTACGTTAAACATGTTCACACTCCACTAATGAAAAGATAACTCTCTCTAGACACGAACTTGTTTCTACATCGATTGCCTCCATAGGAATGTTGGTGAACTGCATGACGTCATCAATTCCTGATGATGGATCGGCAAACCTTTTAAAGATCAGATCAATTTGTTTGGTACACTCAACTTTTGACGACCTTCCTTCCTCACCCCCACCCCCCCTCAACCTACTCCCTCACCCCCGCCCAACCCCCGGACAAAAAATATACTTAAAATGTTCATAGAAAAACAAGAACTGAGGGTCTGTGCCAATGTCCAGGTAATGTTGGTTGTTGAGCTCCAGCATGAGTTTAATGTGGGTTAAAATACCCGAGGCAAGTTGTCTTAAGAAAGTGGAAGAAGATTTTTTTCCAATAAATAAATAGAATTTAATCATGGATTCGACGTAGTGAAGATTGGTGAGGCTTTACATCGGGTTAAATTCTCCAAGACAATAACCACCACCCCCGACCCCCCCACACTAATCTGACCCTGGGCGGCATAAAATCGAGCAAAGAGCGCTGTCTAGTTTCTATGATCAATGAGTGAAAGTCTATTAGTATAAACATAAGATCATCACAACGTTATTTTTTTTAAAATTTCTTTGTACGAATGTTTTGATATTAATGGGGCTTCGGCACTGATTAATGGAGTATGCATTCATTGGTTTATTTGTTAGATAACACCTGGTGATATCTGAGATGGTGGATAAGGTGATATATGAGATGTTGTATGGTTATAGCTGAGATGGTGGATAAGGTGATATATGATATGTTGTATGGTGATATCTGAGATGGTGGATAAGGAGATATATGAGATGTTGTATGGTGATATCTGAGATGGTGGATAAGGTGATATATGAGATGTTGTATGGTGATATCTGAGATGGTGGATAAGGTGATATATGAGATGTTGTATGGTTATAGCTGAGATGGTGGATAAGGTGATATATGAGATGTTGTGTAAGGTGATATCTGAGATTGTGCATAAGGCGATAACTAAGAATATGTTTAGTGTTATGCTTAACATGATATTTAAGGTGTTTGAAGTAATAAAGGATTGGTTAGTGTTATAATAAATAAAGATTTTTACTTTGATAAGAAATCGACAGTCTAGCTTTGACATTGTGAGACGAGATATGAAATTGTGAGACTGGAAATGAAATCTTTAGAATAGAGATGAAATCTTGAGAATAGAGATGAAATCGTGAGACTGGATATGAAATCGTGAGACTGGGTATGAAATCGACAGACAAACTTTGACATTGTGAGACGAGATATGAAATCGTGATACTGGAGATGAAATCTTGAGAATAGAGATGAAATCGTGAGACTGAATATAAAATCGACAGACTAACTTTGACATTGTGAGACGAGATATGAAATCGTGAGACTGGATATGAAATCGTGAGACCGGATATGAAATCGTGAGACTAGATATGAAATCGTGAGACTGCAGATGAAATCTTGAGAATAGAGATGAAATCGTGAGATTAGAAATGAAATCATGGGATTAAAAATTAAATCAAGAGAATAAAGATAAAATCGTGAGGCTAGAGATGAAATAGTGAGAATAGAGATGAAATAGTGAGAATAGAGATGAAATCGTAAGACTAGAAATGAAATCTTGAGAATATGGGTGAAGTCGTGAGAATAGATATGAAATCGTAAGAGTAGAGAAGAAATCATGAAATTATAAATGAAATCCTGAGACTAGAGATGAAATCGTAAGACTAGAAATGAAATCTTGAGAATATGGGTGAAGTCGTGAGAATAGATATGAAATCGTAAGAGTAGAGAAGAAATCATGAAATTAGAAATGAAATCCTGAGACTACATGAAGTCGTGAGACTAGAGATGAAATTGTGAGAATAGATATAACATCGTGAGACTAGAAAGGAAATCGTGAGACAGGATATGAACTCGAAGAGAAAAGAACTTAAAGCCTGGAGAGAAAAAAATTGTATGCGTCAGAATTTATGAAATCAAAGAGCAAATATCAACAGGAAATCACGGGCCCAGAGAGGAAATTTGACGCGGTACATGACCAAAAATCGTATATCAATCCAGATCTGAAGCACCGTGTGCCTCACACTAAACCCAACAAACCAACACCCGCACTGCGGCCACTTACATTCTCATAGTCAAATAAGGTTTTCAAGCTGTCTGCCATATCTGATTGATGGGGAGATAATTAGCTATTGATACGTCGGGCGCCAGGGGCGAGGAATGGCTGTACAGCGGCGGTGCCTAATGGGGCGAATTCACACAGGACTAAGAGGTTGGCTGAAGATCCTGGGTTGGCCGGAGGGCACCATTAATGACCCGTACTTCGTGTTCGACACCGGGAAATATGGACGAGAGATGTTCGATTCCCACAACTGGAAAGGAAAGCGAATTAAATATTGAAAATGACGTCATTTTAATTTGCGTAGTTTAAAAAAGACGCTTAACTCATTCATAGAAAGATCTACAGCTAAAAACATCGGCATTGCAGTTGCGGAGAGAATCCCTTATCCTCTTCGCCGAGAATTCCCCAGGACTGTGCAATGCTGAGGTTTTTAAAGCTGATGTCAACAATATGTTATTGTCTGTGCTGGCCTCCGGGCACAATTTTATTAGGCGCAACTTGTCCTTCCCCCGCCTTGATTTAGATACTGTTGGACTGTACATTTGACATTTACAAATGTATTGGTTAGGAAGGTGTATAACTCATGGACGGGGCATTTGGCACAAGTTTGTTTGTGTAACAAGTGGTTGACGTATTTCTTTGGTTTCACATGTTTCCCACGGGTTATAACGCCTTTAGCGGTATAATGTTCGAAGCAAGCAAGAAGATAGAAAATAAAGACATTTTCGTTTAATTGTTTATTGTCACTTAACTGTTAATGTCATTACAAAAACATACAAAATGCATTGCATCGAGAATTTCAAACACATCAAAATCTAATTTTTAGGAGACATTGCTTGAACATTATCTTGAGTCATGTTAGAATGTTATAATGAGTGTTTCTTTGGAAAACACCGATAGCATGGCAAATAAAACCTGTAAGAGATTTTTAACTGTCTTTCAGGATCAGTTACGTCGAATTGTCTGATTGACTTAGCCTATGTATTATGTTTTCGAAGTTACCAATGCCCATTGAGTATGAAATAATGCCAGTCCCAGCTCTGATGGCGTTCAATGATATTGTTGGCAAGCTTACCAAAAATGGAAAAAGCGAGGCGTGTTAGCGAAAATTGTAAACGGCTTATGTAAAAATTGCATGGTGCTACATATTTTGCTGACTCAAACTTAGGACAGTCCTAATGTTCTGACAAGACTTAAAATTTCTGGTCACTCCACATTTCTCCACATGTGGTCACTCCAAATACCATAAACTTTTAACTTGTGTACAGAAAAAATATCATGGCCCTCAACTTGCGGTCAGACCCAATATCCTAGACCAGTGGAGGCGAACTTTATTCAACCAAAAGCCACTAATGTATAACAAAGTGCCAAAACTCCAATGAAACACGGAAAGTGGGGTTTGGCTCAGCTTGTAAGATTAAGGAAGTAATACAATATTTTATTGATATCGGCTGATGAGGCTCTGCGTGCAGACTGTGACACACGGGCCATAGCTTCGCCATCACTGTCCTAGACGTTCAAACAGTGTTAAGTCCAAATATACTATACATTCAACTCGTGATAAGCCAAGATATCATAGTCTATCCAATTGAAATAAGGTTACATATCTACTCATTTCGATGTCAGTGAAAAATATCAGTGCACTTCTTTAATAGTGCAATCAAGGGATTACTCCATCACCCTCCAAACCTTCAATTTATGAGTTTTTACTCCAGATCTGACAAACGATCACCGCAACAAAGATAAATCAATTAGCTACAGTTTCATTTCCGTCCTCTGAACGATTTCTTCTGGCATCTGACATTTCCCCGTACGTCCTGTCCAGCAGTATATTACAATTAACAGCCTCAAGTTGGGACGCTACGGGACGGACATTACAAAGGCTTGTCAATAATAGGGGTGGACATTCGAATTTATCAGTAAAATAAACTCAATTCTAGAAACATGTGTTCAGTGAATAAAAATGGACCAAAGTGAGTACACACCTAAAGGTTGACTGTACATAATACAATTTACACAGGTTCGGGGGCCGCTTATCAAGTTCGTTGGAAAGGGGGTTGACAGATGACTCATTTAATAACCTTCCTTCTCCCACGCTCTCAATCCCACCCCCCAACTAAAAAGGCGTCTGTTATACCACTATATCTCAAAGCAACTATGTGCACACGCAAGGTAAGGATGTAAACAGTAAACTACACGCATTCTCTCCTAAGTTTGGACACATACATTATTTTAAACAATAAACTGTGCACACAATTAGCAATAGTCTTGAAAAAAGTCAAATATGAACGACTTTAGAGATGGCTAAATCTTCCTAACACCATCTGGTTGATAACGCCACGAGAAAACAAAGCCACGACGGAACGGGAGTGGGGGGGGGTTAGATAGTGCATGGAGGTACGAGCTACTTAATAACATGCAAGACACCTGGAAGGAAAGATAAGGCAAGTGATTGAGATAAAAGAAAAATTGATGCTGATAGATATGGAAAAATAAATAAATTAAACTGGACGCTTTTATGGGCAGGTAAGCAATGGAAAATAACAAATAATCTGAATATGTTTTTTGTATATGTGTGTTTGGTGTCTATATCTCTTTCTCGATTGTTCTTAAAAATACTTCAATAAAACTTTCATTGCAGTTTTAACTTTCGTCTCCTTCTGAAATAAACCTTAGACTGTAAAATACGTATCAACATCTATCACTTACCAAGCTATTATAATGGCCAGACCATGTAGACTGTAGAGTAACCGCCTGTGCAAAGTGCCATCTCGGTAAATTCCTGTTTGTATTTTATTTAAAAACTTTATCGCAGTCTTATTCTATATGATATATTTATCTTTATCGCAGTCCTGTTAAATATGATATATTTATCTTGAAATGTCCACTCTCACAACCAGGTGGCTGAATCTCTTCTTACGGTAGTGACGTACACTTCACTAATTTCATAATGAAGTCTATTAACATAGTTCATCAATTTTTCGGCCGAATTAATCACTAATGTTGATCAATTTTGTTAGTTTACAAAATAAATGCCCGTGCGGCATTAAAGCTCTGAGTATAGAACTATGATTGACATTCCATATTTTTCATTTTAATGGAAAACTAGGTCAGGTCTCAGCCATCAGGAGTCGCCAATAATGGATGCGCTATTTAATAACCATAATCAGTTGCTTTATGAGTAAAAGCGTGAATTAATTTTTTTTTAGTCATTAATGTTTATGGTCTCATGATGTGTGCCACTCATAGTAAGTCTAAATGTTTAGAATTTTTAAATGATTTAGTCTAAATATAGTACAATCTAAATGTTGACAAATTGTTTGTTGATTTCAAACCCGGCTAGCAGTAAATAAAAATAAAATGTTATTCAAAGTTTTACATCAATTCAAAAATAATTTGAAAATGAAAATATTGCATCTAGAATAATTGTTTTTCCCAACAGGTCAAAATTTCTAATCAGCATTAGTTCTAGATATCCCAATATTTGTTGTTAATTTGTCGACCTTTTGTACTTAGCAAAGAAAGATCCAATTCCGGTATATATAGTTTTTACCTCTGTTATGACAACGCTGCCAGTGGAAGATGATCAGATATATCCTTTAAACTTACTGAAACTCAATGAAAACTCCTGTATTGTGATGTTGTCAGGTTAAACTATCGCTAGGAAATAAGTTCCATGTTTTTTTCATCCCTGTATAAATCAGAGGATTTGTAAGGTGAAGGTGAAGTTAGATGACGTAAGTTAATGTTCCGACAAGGGTGAGAGTCGATGTGACAGAGGGAGGGATATTTATAGAAACTACAGGCTTGAATATGATGGGTGATGTAAACTGGTGAAGACACATCGCTAGATTCTTATACCAAGATAATAGTAGTAGTATAAGACTGTTAGAATCACTAAGCTCTTATACCAAGAAAACAGAAGAAGTATAGGACTTTTAGAATCACGAGTCGGAGCCCATTTGTCGAGGCCGTTTTGTCGGTGAACACATTACAGGAAACGAAGACAAGTGACATAACACTTGTATATTAATTTATGATATTAGTATTACTGTGACAGCGCTACATAATTCGTTGTTAAACTATATAAATTGTTTATAAATAAACATTCTTATAATCTTAATTATACACATTTAAAAGTGCAAAAAATATCATAAATAATACTTGTCAACTAAACAGAATTTTTGATGTTATATTTCAATATAGTGTTGTTTTTTTTAAAAAAATGTCTACAAAATACATATATTGTTAAAAAGTATGCAATTTTAAACTAATATATTTTTAAATGTTAAATTTTAAGAAGTTAAATCCCTTTGATGTAATTTAATTTCAATTTCAAAAGAAGTTTTAACACACTTCATCTTTGTATTATCATAATTTGAATTATCACTGTTTTGTAATATTTATTTTGTAATATTTTTTAATAGTTTTGCAAAATATATATATGTTAAGAAACAAAGCCCGAAATCGGCCATTCTCGAAACGGCCGGCCAGTTGGCAAAATGGCTAGGGTCGATTGGCCAAAGGGCGCGCAAAGCCCGAAAAAAGCAGTCATGAGCAGATTGAAGGTTGACTACGTAAAGTAGTCCTATGGTGGTGAAGATATCAAGAAGCTGGTAACCAACTTCTTCCGCTGTTTTGTTTTTAAGAGGTCGCAATTTTAAAAACTTGGTTTAATGATCCTGATAATATTATACATCTCTATACATATAAGACGCATTTGTTGTATGTCTGTCTGTCTGTTCCCTAATAACTCAAGATCCAGACAACCAAATAACGTGAAATTTGGTACACGTACACAAAATTATACCGGAAAGGTTATTAAATAGGTTTCGTTCCATATATATAAGATACTGGGGGCCGGGGGCCCAAAATGTAGTTTTTCCCTATATGAGCTATATAAAATAAAAATTATTGAAAATTAAGACGTAAAATAATGACGCAAAATTAATAAACATTTTGGTGTCGAGATTAACAAGAAGGCGATTATCGCCATAAAATAATTTTTTTGTTGTTGCTTTTTTGTTGTTGCTTTTGTTGTTGCTTTTGTTGTTGTAGTTGTTGTTTTGTTGTTGTTGCTTTGTTGTTGTTGCTGTTATTGTTGTAGTTGTTGCTTTGTTGTTGTTTTGTTGTTGATGTTTTTGTTGTGTTTTGTTTTGTTGTTGTTGTTGTTGTTGTTGCTGTTGTTGTTTTTGTTGTTGTTGCTGTTGCTGTTGCTGTTGTTGTTGCTGTTGTTGCTGTTGTTGTTGCTGTTGTTGTTGTTGTTGCTGTTGTTGCTTTTGTGTTGTTTTTGCTGTTGTTGTTGTTGTCCACATCCCTTGCCCTGCGACGACAATGTCCTTCATGTTGTTATTGCTTTGTTGTTGTTGCTGTTGTAGTTGTTGTTTTGTTGTTGTTGCTTTGTTGTTGTTGCTGTTGTTGTAGTTGTTTTGTTGTTGATTTTGTTGTTGATTTTGTTGTTTTTGTTGTTGTTTTGTTTTTGTTGTTTTGTTGCTGTTGCTGTTTCTGTTGTTGGTTTTGTCGTTGTTGCTGTTTTTGTTGCTGTTGCTGTTGTTGTTGCTGTTGCTGTTGTTGTTGCTGTTGTTGTTTTGTATTTGTTGTTTTTTGTTGTTGCTTTGTTGTTGTTGTAGTTGTTGTTGTTTTGTTTTTGTTGTTTGTTTTTGTTGTTTTGTTGCTGTTGTTGTTTTTGTTGTTGTTGCTGTTGTTGTTAAACCTGGGCGAAGCCGGGTACTTGCCCCTAGTCTATATATAAAAATGAAAGTAGGTCTGTCTGTCTGTCTGCATGTCCTTTATAGCTGACTAAACTGTGCAGTGCTGAGTCTTTTAAAGCTGAGGTCACAATTTGTTCTTGTCTGTGCTGGCCTCCGCTTACAATTTTATTAGGAGCAACTTCCACCGCCTAAATTTACATACTTTTGTACCGAGGCCGATTGGGTTAGCAGCACTTATCGTGTTTGCTCACACATGCAATGATCTATAGACCACTGGCACCAGGATATCATCTATAGACCACTGGCACCAGGATATCATCTATAGACCACTGGCACCAGGATATAATCTATAGACCACTGGCACCAGGATATCAACTATAGACCACTGGCACCAGGATATCATCTATAGACCACTTGTGTTAAGTCTCTATGTTTAGGTGGATTGTACCTTGCTCTCCGCTACACACAACATACACAAGAGATGACACAAGTCTGTGTAACGATGCAATGTTTATTCTACTATAAACAACTGTACAACTGGCTGTCTTGCCTTGACATAAAATACATCTATATATAACGGGCTGTATGCTCAAGCATGCCCTCGGTCCGACCCGACCGCTTCTGGGCGACGTTAAACTCAACTCTGTTTTACTGCAACCCTGCAGCTCCCCGGTCTACCCTGACCGGTCTGACCGCACAACACTGTGCGAACTACACAGCTTTCTGCAACTCCCTGCCCTCGTCTCGACTACTCTCTTATAAACCCCCCAACTGGTCTCAACTGACCCTGGCGTGTCCTCTGGTCATGTCCCTGACATATCCCGTGTGACCAGAAGTTCACTCAGACATCACTAGACATTATTCCCGTGATAGGAGTTCATACCCGTCAACAACGCCTTGACCCAACTCCAACACTGGCTCACAACAATCTCACAACAATCTCACAACAATCATTCGCAGTGATTCTCATACCCTGACAACTTGCACCAGGATATCATCTATAGACTATTGGCACCAGGAAATCATCTATAGATCACTGGCACCAGGATATCATCTATAGACCACTTGCACCAGGATATCATCTATAGACCACTGGCAACCAGGATATCATCTATAGACCACTGGCACCAGGATATCATCTATAGACCACTGGCACCAGGATATCATCTATAGACCATTGGCACCAGGATATCATCTATAGACCACTGGCACCAGGATATCATCTATAGACCACTGGCACCAGGATATCATCTATAGACCACTTGCACCAGGATATCATCTATAGACTATTGGCACCAGGAAATCATCTATAGACCACTGGCACCAGGATATCATCTATAGACCATTGGCACCAGGATATCATCTATAGACCACTGGCACCAGGATATCATCTATAGACCACTGGCACCAGGATATCATCTATAGACCACTGGCACCAGGATATCATCTATAGACCATTGGCACCAGGATATCATCTATAGACCACTGGCACCAGGATATCATCTATAGACCATTGGCACCAGGATATCATCTATAGACTACTGGCACCAGGATATCATCTATATACCACTGCACCAGGATATCATCTATAGACCACTGGCACCAGGATATCATCTATAGACCACTGGCACCAGGATATCATCTATAGACTATTGGCACCAGGATATCATCTATAGACCATTGGCACCAGGATATCATCTATAGACCATTGGCACCAGGATATCATCTATAGACCATTGGCACCAGGATATCATCTATAGACCATTGGCACCAGGATATCATCTATAGACCATTGGCACCAGGACATCATCTATAGACCATTGGCTCCAGGATATCATCTATAGACCATTGGCACCAGGATATCATCTATAGACCATTGGCACCAGGATATCATCTATAGACCATTGGCACCAGGATATCATCTATAGACTATTGGCACCAGGATATCATCTATAGACCATTGGCACCAGGATATCATCTATAGACCATTGGCACCAGGATATCATCTATAGACCATTGGCACCAGGATATCATCTATAGACCATTGGCACCAGGATATCATCTATAGACCACTGTCACCAGGATATCAACTATATTTCTATTGGCACCAGGATATCATCTATAGACCATTGGCACCAGGATATCATCTATAGACTATTGGCACCAGGATATCATCTATAGACCATTGGCACCAGGACATCATCTATAGACCATTGGCACCAGGATATCATCTATAGACCATTTGCACCAGGATATCATCTATAGACTATTGGCACCAGGATATCATCTATAGACCATTGGCACCAGGATATTATCTATAGACCATTGGCACCAGGATATCATCTATAGACCATTGGCACCAGGATATCATCTATAGACCATTGGCACCAGGATATCATCTATAGACCATTGGCACCAGGATATCATCTATAGACCATTGGCACCAGGATATCATCTATAGACCATTGGCACCAGGATATCATCTATAGACCATTGGCACCAGGATATCATCTATAGACCATTGGCACCAGGATATCACCTATAGACTATTGGCACCAGGATATCATCTATAGACCACTGGCACCAGGATATCATCTATAGACCACTGGCACCAGGATATCATCTATAGACCACTGGCACCAGGATATCATCTATAGACCACTGGCACCAGGATATCATCTATAGACCACTGGCACCAGGATATCATCTATAGACCACTGGCACCAGGATATCATCTATAGACCACTTGCACCAGGATATCATCTATAGACCATTGGCACCAGGATATCATCTATAGACCACTGGCACCAGGATATCATCTATAGACCACTTGCACCAGGATATCATCTATAGACCACTGACACCAGATATCATCTATAGACCACTGGCACCAGGATATCATATATAGACCACTGGCACCAGGATATCATCTATAGACTATTGGCACCAGGATATCATCTATAGACCATTTGCACCAGGATATCATCTATAGACCATTGGCACCAGGATATCATCTATAGACCATTGGCACCAGGATATCATCTATAGACCATTGGCACCAGGATATCACCTATAGACCATTGGCACCAGGATATCATCTATAGACCACTGGCACCAGGATATCATCTATAGACCACTGGCACCAGGATATCATCTATAGACCATTGGCACCAGGATATCATCTATAGACCATTGGCACCAGGATATCATCTATAGACCATTGGCACCAGGATATCATCTATAGACCATTGGCACCAGGATATCATCTATAGACCACTGTCACCAGGATTTCAACTATTTTCTATTGGCACCAGGATATCATCTATAGACCACTGGCACCAGGATATCATCTATAGACCATTGGCACCAGGATATCATATATAGACCACTGGCACCAGGATATCATCTATAGACTATTGGCACCAGGACATCATCTATAGACCATTGGCTCCAGGATATCATCTATAGACATTGGCACCAGGATATCATCTATAGACATTTGGCACCAGGATATCATCTATAGACCATTGGCACCAGGATATTATCTATAGACCATTGGCACCAGGATATCATCTATAGACCATTGGCACCAGGATATCATCTATAGACCATTGGCACCAGGATATCATCTATAGACCATTGGCACCAGGATATCATCTATAGACCATTGGCACCAGGATATCATCTATAGACCATTGGCACCAGGACATCATCTATAGACCACTGGCACCAGGATATCATCTATAGACCATTGGCACCAGGATATCATCTATAGACTACTGGCACCAGGATATCATCTATAGACCATTGGCACCAGGACATCATCTATAGACTACTGGCACCAGGATATCATCTATAGACCATTGGCACCAGGATATCACCTATAGACCACTGGCACCAGGATATCATCTATAGACTACTGGCACCAGGATATCATATATAGACCATTGGCACCAGGATATCATCTATAGACCATTGGCACCAGGATATCACCTATAGACTATTGGCACCAGGATATCATCTATAGACCAATGGCACCAGGATATCATCTTGAGACCATTGGCACCAGGATATCATCTTTAGACCATTGGCACCAGGATATCATCTATAGACTATTGGCACCATGATATCATCTATAGACCATTGGCACAAGGATATCATCTAGAGACAATTGGCACCAGGATATCATCTATAGACCATTGGCACCAGGATATCATCTTTAGACCAATGGCACACACACGTAACAATAGTAATCCACACGCATTATCTCCTAAGTTTGGACACATACATTAGTTTAAACAATAAACTGTGCACGCAATTAGCAATATTGTAGTCTTGAAGAAAAAAAAACATGAACGACTTTAAAGATGGCTAAATCTTCCTAACACCATCTGGTTGATAACTTCACGAGAAAAACAAACCCACGACGGAACGGGAGTGGGGGAGGGGGGCGCAAATAGTGCATGGAGGTACGAGCTACTTAATAACATGCAAGACACCTGGAAGGAAAGATAAGGCAAGTGATTGAGATAAAATAAAAATTGTTGCTGACAGATATGGAAAAATAAAAATATAAAACTGGACGCTTTTATGGGCAGGTAATCAAAGGAAAATAACAAATAATCTTAAAATAGTTTTTTGTATATGTGTGTTAGGTGTCGGTATCAGCTCTTTCTCGATTGTTCTTAAAAATACTTCAATCCAACTTTCATTGCAGTTTTAACTTTCGTCTCCTTCTGCAATGAACCTTAAACGGTAAATTACTTATCAATATAGCTATCACTTACCAAGCTATTATAATGGCCAGACCATGTAGAGTAACCGCTTGTGCAATGTTTCATCTCGGTAAATTCCTGTTTGTATTTTATTTAAAAACTTCATCTCAGTCCTATTCTATATGATATAATTATCTTTATCGCAGTCTTATTTTATATGATATAATTATCTTTATCGCAGTCCAATTCTATATGATATAATTATCTTTATCGCAGTCCTATTCTATATGATATAATTATCTTAATCTCAGTCCTATTCTATATGATATAATTATCTTTATCAGAGTCCTATAATATCTATATATATAATTCGCATGGGACCATGCGAGGCAAGAAGCTGCAAGTATGTGCAACCGAGCATGACGAATGACCCTCGCTCGGGTCAACTAAACACTGTTGGCAAGCGTCACAAATCATTTTTTATTGCAACTACTCTTTTGCATATAGATATTTTTTTCTAATTAATATGATAGTAGCATGTATATGATCAAAGTTGTGAAACTTTAAATGTTTATTAATATTCATATAAATTTGTATTTATGTTTCGTAGCCTTGTACATGATAGCGAGTTGTGATGAGGGCCCCACGCTTTTATGTGCAGTCGATAGGTTCACGGATTGAAAATTTTTATTTTCTTCTTTTTAGTGAACTTTCTATATGTAAATAAAAGCGTGTGCTTTTAAAAAAAAGATTTTTTAAAATACTTTATTTTCTACTTTTTATTATCAAACTTTTTAAAATCAATTTTTCGACATAATCAATTCAATTTAATAAGTCAAACTTCGTTGTCTATAGCTTAAATGTGATAGTGGAAAAAAGATAGCTTATTATTTACAACTTTATGCATTTTTAAAAAAAAAGTTTCCCCCAACACAAATTTGAACCCAGTACCTCCAGGTCGAAAATCCATTTATTAACAATTCGGCCAACTAGACTACACAAATTCCAGTTGTTTTATCATATCAATTTAGATTTAGTTTCGAATTACTGAGCTGTTTAACACCTGGAATGTGGTCACCAATGGCTGGTGGTGAACTCCAGTGACATTCACGTAAAAGTCAAGAATAGCACGGATACAGATTATATATAAAGATAAACTTAAAAATGCATTTATTTATTTACGTTACATTCGATCGATCTGAAATTTTTATACAATGTATTGTCATCCAAGATCTATCTGTGGTAAATTTTTTAGATCTCTAGGACTATCAAAACTGGTTTAATTTTTCGTTACAAGATTTGACGGATACAACATACAACGTACAACATACAAACAGTGTGAGTTAAATAAAAGCTTGTATAATAAAAAAAACCCGTAAAAACAAAGTTTTTGACTATAAATCCCTTATATGTGATACATAACTTAAAGTACTGATTATGTTCCAACGCGACAAACATTTACAGATTGAATCTGTCTTAACTTCTCTTTGCCTTATAACCCCTGGGGGTTATGTCGCCATAAGCCTCGAGTGTCTTCAGAGTCTCGTCTCGCTGGAGCTCGACGGGACTGGCTTTCGTCACTGCTGTATTTGACAGTGTCAAACGTAGTTAAGGCAAGTCAAAGCTTTCATGTGGTTCTCGAGCATGACCAGTCGCACTCGTTCCCTGTGCTTGGGTATGGGGACTGAGTCTTCTAGTTCGTAGACCAAAACTAAAAGTATTGATTATGTTCAAACGTGACAAACATTTACAGACTGAAACCGAAATTATCTCCCCTGGCTTTAAAACTGGGGGAAGGTAGGAGGGGGTGTGGACACGGACGGGTGTCGTCAACGCGTTAACTCAACTCCTGGTGTAAATAACCTGGTTAAAACACGAGATGTGTTCACCAATGGCTGACGTAATATAGTAAAGTCTAAATGTTGACCAATCCCAAATGTTTGTTGATTTCAAACCGGGTCTGGGATTAAATATTAAAAAAAAATATTTTAAGTTTTCCATCAATTAAAAAATATTTTAAAATTTCTAATCAGCATTAATTTTAGACATCGCAATATTTGTTGTTAATTAGTCAACCTTTTGTACTTAGCCAAGAAAGCACCAATTCCAGTATATATAATATTTACCTCTGTTATGACAACGCAGCCAGGGGAAGATGATCAGATATATCCTTTAAACTTACTGAAACTCAATGAAAACTCCTGTATTGTGATGCTGTCAGGTTAAACTATCGCTAGGAAATAAGTTCCATGTTTTTTCATCCCTGTGTAAATCAGAGGCTTTGTAAGGTGAAGTTAGATGACGTAAGTTATTGTTCCGACAAGGGTGAGAGTCGGTGTGACAGAGAGAGGGATATTTATAGAAACTACAGGCTTAAAATCTGATGAGTGATGTAACTGGTGATGACATATCGCTAGACTCTTATACCAAGGAAACAGTAGTAGTATAGGTCTGTTAGAATCACTAGACTCTTATACCAAGAAAACAGTAGTAGTATAGGACTGTTAGAATTACTAGGCTCTTATACCAAGAAAACAGTAGTAGTATAGGTCTGTTAGAATCACTAGGCTCTTATACCAAGAAAACAGTAGTAGTATAGGACTGTTAGAATTACTAGGCTCTTATACCAAGAAAACAGTAGTAGTATAGGTCTGTTAGAATCACTAGGCTCTTATACCAAGAAAACAGTAGTAGTATAAAATACAAAATACACAAACAAATTGTGCAATGAAAACAATAAATTTGAGCTTTATTTTTAGACTGATACGACAGTAAACGTTTCGGCTAATGCCTTCATCAGTACAACATAAAATACATTCTAACAATACTTACATAAATAATAATAACATTCTTAAAACATATTGTATTTTAAAATATTTATGTTAAATAAAAAAAAGGAAAAACAAAAACAAACATGGACACAGGATATAGGAAAAAGGGGGAAGTATCCAAAGTTACAGTAAAAACCACAACGGGAACACGATTCTGCAGTTAAGTAAAATTATGAATTTGGTTAATTCCATATGGAGCCAACGTACCAAATCTTTTTATGAGTCTATTTTCCATGTGGATTCTATCATGGGTATTGCTTGCATATAAAATACAAGTTACTGCAATATCTGATATGCCGTTATGGTCAACACTGTTAAAATGTTTAGACACAGGACATTGAGCCTGTTTATTTATATTATACAGGTGTTCTCTAAACCGATCTGCAAGACGACGACCAGTCTCACGCACATAAATTTTATTACACCTCTTGCAAATAATTGTATAAATCACGTTGCGACTTGTGCAAGTTAATCCATCTTTTATTTAGAATTTTTCAAGAGGGAAAGAAATGTTGTTAATTTCCATCACATATGGACAAGTATTGCAACGGTTACGGTTGCAACCTTTTGTTCCAATATGTGCTTTCATTGTGGGAAGGTGACTTCTTACAAGAATATCTCTGAAGCTTCTATCTCTCCGGAAAGCAAAAAGTGGAGGTTTTTTGAAGACCTGCTGAGTTAGAGGGTCAGCCATAAGGATTGGTCGGTTTTTGAGAATCACCTAGCGGGCTTTAAAGTTATTAGGATGAAAAGTTAAAATAAATTTTGATCGATCACATTGATCAGAAACAGATGATTTAAATGTATCCTGTCTGACTTTTAGCATCAGTAGAATCTTATACCAAGAAAACAGTAGTAGTATAGGTCTGTTAGAATCACTAGGCTCTTATACCAAGAAAATAGTAGTAGTATAGGACTTTAAGCATCAGTAGAATATTATACCAAAAAAACAGTAGCAGTATAGGACTGTTAGAAATACTAGGCTCTTATACCAAGAAAACAGTAGAAGTATAGGTCTGTTAGAATCACTACGCTCTTATACCAAGAAAACAGTAGTAGTATAGGACTCTTAGAATCACTAGACTCTTCTCCATATTCTATGAGACTGCTAGGTACCACTAGACTCTAACACTTATACACTCTCGGACTATTTGGTACTCCAACAATCTTAGGCAACTTTGGACAGAAATAAAATTGAAATTCACAAAATGATTGCAGGCATTAAAGGGATGTTTCGTTTTCAGATGAATCTCTTCTCGCAGCCCATTTGCCAGGCCGTTTTGTCGGTGAACATATTAAAGGAAACGAAGACAAGTGTCATAGCATTTGTACATTAAATTCCATAGTGTTATTCTACTTTACACATCACAAGATATGTTCTTTACCTATATAAATTGATTATAAATAAACGTTCTTATAATCTTAATTATATTACATTTAAAAGGGCAAAAAATCTAATAAATAATAAATGTAAACAACACGGAATTTTTATTGTTTATATTTCAATATAATTTTATTTTTGTTAAATAATTTTATACAAAAAACATTTATTGTTAAACAGTATGTAATATTAAACTAAATATATATTAAAATGTTAAATTTTAAGAAGTTATATCCCGTTGATGTAATTTAATTTAAATTTCAAAAGAAGATTTAACACACTACATCTTTGTATTAACATTATTTGAATTATCACTGTATTATAAAACTATATAATTTGCTATTGTCACGCAAGTCAGTAGTGTCTGTCAGTCAGTCCTACGCTATGCGAGGTAATTCCCGATAAAAAAATATTAAAAGTTGCTTTCGAGATTATAATAAAATGTGTTGCTCACCATAAAATATTGTAACGTGACGTCATTATTTGAGCTTTTATTAATGTGTGAGGGAACGGAGTCATGGACGATATCCCGTAAAAAACCAAGTTTTTCACTATAAATCCTTTATGTACGAGACGTAACTAAAAGAATGTTCATTATAATACGCAGCGCCAGACCATCCAGAAATACAAAATTGCAGTTGTGTCGTAAAACATGTTTAATATAATGCGCACCGATCAGGAATATGTTTATAAAAAGTGTTGTCAATAAAATACGCACCTTATTGCGCGACCGAAAGGTTGTTCAATATAATACGCACCGCGACGCTCTATCTCAAAAAATAGCTTGATACATAGGAATAAATAAAATAATCTAAAAAATCAATAATTTAATTACGGTACATGCGATCGATCTGAAATTTTGATACTTTGTTTTTATCATCGGTACAAAACTGCCTGCAAAATTTCAGCTCGCTAGCTTACGAGCAAGTGGGTTAAAAATCGATCAAAAGTTTTGGCGACAAGCAAGCAAGCAATCAAAGGGTCGGCCGCAGACACCACGAGTTAATATAAAGGATTTAATAAAAACAACCCGTAAAAAACCAAGTTTTTGACTATAAATCCTTTACGTACGAGACGTAACTAAAAGAATGTTCATTATAACACGCAGCGCAAGACCATCCAAAAATACAAAATTGCAGTTGTGTCGTAAAACGTGTTTAATATAATGCGCACCGATCAGGAATAGGTTTATAAAAAGTGTTGTCAGTAAAATACGCACCTTATTGCGCGACAGAAAGGTTGTTCAATATAATACGCACCGCGACGCTCTATCTCAAAAAATAGCATGATACATAGGAATAAATAAAATAATCTAAAAAATCAATAATTTAATTACGGTACATGCGATCGATCAGAAATTTTGATACATTGTTTTTATCATCGGTACGAAACTGCCTGCAAAATTTCAGCTCGCTATCTTGCGAGCAAGTGGGTTAAAAATCGATCAAAAGTTTTGGCGACAACGTCGGTCTGTCGGTCGGTCGGTCGGTCGGTCGGTCGGCCGCAGACACCACGAGTTAATATAAAGGATTTAAAAAGAGCAATGTTTTTTTTGATGAGAATATATATTTATATATATTATATTATTATATATATTTATATATATATAATTATTATAATTATATTATTATATATATTTATATATATATAATAATTATTTTTTTGTATTAAATGTCCGTTTTTGTGTATGTGTCCATGTCAATATTACGTACGTAATTATAAATTTAATTTTCTATATTAATATATAACATTCTTTTTTCGGTTTATGAAATTTACAATTGGTTGTTGTTCGGTTGTCAAGTTTCGATGCGTTTTGAACTACAAAGCCATTATTTATTACTGAAAATGAAATTTGTCAACTTATGCTTCAGTTTAACGTTTGTTTTTCTTTTATACACTTTGAGATTGCATATTTGTATGTTTCTTTTAAAAAATCGGACTCTTCTCCACAATAGTTTTTTTTATTGTTATTTACATGTAATATTTTAATGTGTCTTAGGCTAATTTTGAATAAAAAAATCTTTGCTTTTAATATAGAAAGGGAAGGGTATGCTGACTTGACAATAATGAAAACGTTTATTAGAAGTCCTAAAACGTGTATATTAAAGTTGATGCCTTAAGATTTTCTTTTATCCAGTGCTTAACTTTACTTCAAAGGTTTCATGCAAAATAAATAGTTCGTTGTTATTCATATTTGTAAATAGTTACAATTTTTTTATTTACATGTTTTTGATAAAGGTGCTGACTTGACAACAATAAAAACGTCTATGTGAATTACTAACACGTGTATATTAAATTGTAAATATGATTAACAGTTGATAGTTAATCTTTTCTGTTATCCTGTGACAAACTTTGCTTACTACGTTTCATGCAAAATAAATAGTTATTAACATGTGTAAAATTACAGTTTATTTTTACATGTTTTGATAATGTTGTGCTAATAATGTATGGACAAATGGGCGAATAAACTGACAAGTCATAATCATCGATGAAGCTTAAACGGCTTCAAATCACAGATATGCTTGATGTAGATCTCATTACAGTCACATTATTTATTTTTAACGCACTGTGTTGTATTATTGGTGCACTCATAATTCGTGCGCACTATTCAATGCCGCAAGTTAACGTCCGGCTGACTCCTCAGCAATATGTGTTAATACGTCGAACTTCAAACTTCTTTGCCGCAGTATCACTTTATGCTGTGTGTAATTCACTATGCATTTACTATTATCATGATTATATCATTATTATTCATGCAAACTTATATAACGCGAAGCCTAAGCTTGGAGGTTTTCTCATAACACATATATTCGTATATATAATCAAAATATATACTCTGCTATGTCCCTTCGTAACGCTAGATTTTAGAAAGCCCACCGCTAAAAAAAATAACCTTGAAAAATATATTGCAAAACCCCACACACCCCCCACAAAAAAACCCCACTATTTTCAAACGTCCGCATAAAATTATTCAATATGGAAAAGAGATTTAATTTTTCTCTCTTGGTCTCTACATTTTCTGATTATTTACTATGCGGCTTTCAGGCAAAAGGGACAATTACAAAAACTGAAATATATCCATTTTGAAAACTCACGTCATTTTTGACGGGTAATACACTAGTTTTGTAATATTTCTAAATAGTTTGATTTTATTTATTTTAAAAAATAGTTTATTGAGTAACATTTTTCAATATATAAATATATATTTTACGACCAAAGCCCGAAATTGACCACTTCGCGAAACGGCATGGCCAGTTGGCGAAATTGCTAGGGTCGATTGGCCAAAGGGCGCGCAAAGCCCGAAGAAAGCAGTAATGAGCAGATTGAAAGTTGACTATGTAAAGTAGTCCTATGGTGGTGAAGATATCAAGAAGCTGGTAACCAACTTCTTCCGCTGTTTTGTTTTTAAGAGATCGCAATATTAGAAACTTGGTTAAATGATCCTGATAATCTTAAATATATATAAATGAAAGCATGTCTGTCTGTCTGCATGTCCTTTATAGCTAACTAAACCATTCATCCGTTCGCCATGAAACTTTTGGAGACTTTTTAGTACGCTCCCGGAAGGGTAAATGGCAACTTTTTTTTATATAACACTCATAGGGCGCCGGGGGCCCATGATGTGATTTTTTTCTTATATGAGATATATAAAAATTAGTTTAAGCGATAGCTACTGGGTGAATTGTCCATTCCTTTGAGGCTGGGAGCCCAAAATGACTTTTTTCATAAACTCTTACGATTTTATTTCCGATTCATTTATGACCGATCTTGAGATATATAGACAAATATATCCATTACGAAATTGAATGAATTGAACATGTGTTTTGAACTTTATATCTTGCACTAAATGAGCCCTTATTGTCGTTTTTTGCTTAAATGAGCTATATAAAATTAGTTTATGCATAAGCTACTTAGTAAATAAATTGATCTTAATAAAACTTTGTATACAAAATTTTGGAAGCCCATATTAAAAATCTTAAGGGCACTAAACTTCTAATGTCTATTTTTTCGGGGCCGGGGCTCAGAGTGTCGTTTTTTAAACTCTAAGATATGATTTCCTACTTCATTTTTAACGACCTTGAGAAATATGTCCATGATGAAACTGAATTTAAATGAACAGGTTTTCAAAATGTAAATCTTGAACCGAATCAGGCCGAGGGCCCCTTAATGATTTTCTTGTCCCCATATTAGCTACATAATAATAAAAAACGTAAAAACAACGTTTTTGACTGTAAATCCCTTACATATGAGACATAACTAAAAGTATTGATCATGTTCAACGTAACAAACATTTACAGACTGACACCGAGTTATATCCCCTTGCTTTAAAACCGGGGGAAGGGACGGGAGGGTGTGTGAACATCTCATTTACTGAGATCGTTGCAACGCACGAAGGGTCTGCTAGTTGAGTATGAAGCTTGTACTCGCCGTCAGGAATACTTTGCATGTCTATCGGATTCACCTGGCATCTCAAATTAAATTCTTTAAATAACGAAGGTTTACACATTAGACCACTCTTAGGATTAGACAATTTGATCATGAATGGCTTGCATATGCAAAGATAGAATGTAATGACATTTTTGTACTTAGTTTGTAGCTCCTTTTCCATCCTTGTGTGACCTCCATGTCTAATTTTCAAGTGAGTATCGTGCAGTATGTCGAACAGTTCTTCTGAATACAGATATTAAAAAATAACGATATTTTCTCCTGTTACTGGCACACTAAGTCTTTCTTTACCGCCAACTTCAAGAACATCATATCTTTTTATACGACGATAGTCAGCACTTTCTTTTTTCTCATTTGCTCTATTAAAACGATGTATTTCTGTTTCGTGAGGATCTCCTTAGTATTGGCTTTTCCTTGTAATTTGTAACAACACATTCAAATTATCAGAGAATCTGATTTTTATATCAAATGTTATCACTTACACCACTCGCAATAAAACCACTGTGACAGAATACTAAGAACTAGTCACAATGGCTGGACCTTCTCCGAGCAGGACAGACTAACGCAATCGTATTGTCACAGCGTGGCACTTTTTTTACCACGTTTTTATTAACTCGCTCTCGCTCCTGTGGCATTGTTTGTTAGTGGTTTGTCTGTCCACAATTTTTCAAATCTGCCAACGCCAAATTAAACAACTTCTGATGGTCCTAGAGAGCTCAAAATTTTGCCACAGATAGATCTTGGATGACTATACATTGTATAAATATTTCAGAACGATCGAATGTACCGTAATTAAATTAATGCATTTCTAAGTTTATCTTTATATAAGACTATGTACCCGCCTGCCGTAGTTTAATTGCACGTGGCAAGTTCAACCCGTGACATCATCGCTTTGTTATTAAACTTTGGGCGGGCGCTGATGAGGTGTTTGGTAAAATTAATAGAGGTAAAAAAATATTTTAAAAAACCACGTTTTTATTAGTGGACTACAAAAATAAAATAAATAAAGGTAAAAAAAAGATTTTTAAAACCACGTTTTTACAAGTGGACTAAAAAGAAGAAAATAATTTAAAACGTATAAGTTCAAGTACTTCGATTTAATATGACTAAAAACGTGGGGCGGATGTTTGGTATAAAAATTAAAGATTTCTAATTTAGAAGGATAAAGAGAGATCTATAAGTGAGAGAATGAGTGAACCGCATATAGTAAGCCTCATTATATATCTTTAACGCATATATAGATCCCATTTCAGTGCGACCACGTGTTAATTTCCAATGCATTATTTCGTGAAATCGGTTAAGTCGCAGTAATTCCATGGCTCTCAAATTTTGTGCCGTAACACAACAAATTCGTTCTCCTATCCAAGAAATAGGGAAGAAAAACAATGACAGTAAAAAGCAATCATTGTTGAGTAGCTGGTTAATAAAAAATAACTTTTAAAATGAACATAATTGTTTGGGGTTTTTTTGTGTTTTTTTTTACGGATTCTTGCAATTAATACTTGCTTGCTACAAAGCATCAGTTATAAACACTTACCGATTTTTCTGTAATTTTTGTAATTAATTTTTTAAAATATTTTAGATTCAAACAAGCGTACAAGGATATGTATTAATAAATATAATACATAAGCATAAACTTTTAAAAATAAAATACTGTTGCCACTAGACCCATCAGCCGACGCCGCGCGGCGAAGTCGGTGAATTTCCATGACGTCATCAATTCCTGATGATGGATCGGCAAACCTTTCAAAGATCAGATCAATTTGTTTGATACACACAACTTTGGTCGACCCCCCCCCCAAACGTTCACCCCCGCCCCACCCTCAAAAAAATATTTATTTAAAATTTTAATAGAAAAATAGAATTTTGGGTATGTGGACTCCGGCCAATGTCCAGGTAATTTTAGTGGTTGAGCACCAGCATCAATTTAATGTGGATTAAAATACCCGAGGCAAGTTGTCTTAAGAAAGTGGAAGAAGATTTTTCAAATAAATAAATAGAATTTAGTCTTGAATTCAACGTAGTGAAGATTGGTGAGAATTTAAATGGAATTAAATTCTCCAAGACAATAACACCCCCGCCCCCCACACTAATCTGACCCCGGGCGGCATACAATCGAGCAAAGAGTGCTTTTTAGTTTATATGATCAATGTTCATATATGAGTGAATGTCTATTTGTATAAACAAAAGATAATCTTAAAGTTTTATTTTTTTAAAATGTCTTTGTAGGAAATGTTTTGATATTAATGAGGCTTCGGCAATTATTAATGGATTATGTTTTCATAGGTTTATTTGTTAGATAACCCCTGGTAGCAAAAACAACCAAAGGACGATTAAAACTATGCTACATCTATGAAAGGGAAAAGAAATTTCATCTTTAATATTCAAGATAAAATTTATTCGGTCAGTAGGGAGTCTGGTGTTAAAATATTTCATGATGAAAAGAATACAAACAATTGTTTTGTTGGTTTTTTTTATATTTCTTATCAAGAGCTATTCAAAGGGGCTTTTTTTTATAAAACTCTAAATGTTTTGAAAAATTGGGTTACTGAAAACAAATATTTGTAAGCATATTATTACAACTTTATCACATTCTATTTTTAGATTAAAAACGTCTGATTGAGGAAATTGTTTATTTTAGTCACAAATTGTGGTGACCGTCGTGATACACTGTGTGATGGCCACGTATGACTAATGGTGATTTCGGTGTGGTTTATGGTTTTGTCTAAGTGTTGTCAGAGGTGTTGTATAAGATGTTGTTAAGTTTTTTTTCTCAGGTGTTGTATGAGATGGTGTTAAGGTGTTTTCTCAGGTTTTGTGTAAGGTGATATCAGAGATGGTGTGTAAGGTGATATCAGAGAGGGTGTGTAAGGTGATTTCAGAGAGGGTGTGTAAGGTGATATCTGAGATGGTGTGTAAGGTGATATCTGAGATGGTGGATAAGTTGATATCTGAGATGTTGGATAAGTTGATATCAGAGATGGTGTAAGGTGATATCAGATATGGGGTGTAAAGGTGATATCTAAGATGATGTTTGGTGTGATTTTTAACATGATATTTAAGGTGTTTGAAATAATAAATTTGTGGTTGGTGTTATAGTATATAAAGATTTTTAATTTGAGATGAAATCTTCAGATTAGAGATGAAATCGTGGGACTAGAGATGAAATCATGAGATTAGAGATGAAATCGTGGGACTAGAGATGAAATCGTGGGACTAGAGATGAAATCGTGGGACTAGAGATGAGATCATGAAATTAAAGATGAAATCATGAGATTAGAGATGAAATCGTGGGACTAGAGATGAAATCGTGGGACTAGAGATGAAATCGTGGGACTAGAGATGAGATCATGAGATTAAAGATGAAATCATGAGATTAGAGATGAAATCGTGGGACTAGAGATGAAATCATGGGATTAGAGATGAAATCATGGGACTAGAGATGAAATCATGGCACTAGAGATGAGATCATGAGATTAAAGATGAAATCATGGGACTAGAGTTGAAATCATGAGAGTAAAGATGAAATCATGGGACTAGAGATGAAATCATGAGATTAGAGATGAAATCATGGCACTAGAGATGAGATCATGAGATTAGAGATGAAATCATGGGACTAGAGATGAAATCATGAGATTAGAGATGAAATCATGGCACTAGAGATGAAATCATGAGATTAGAGATGAAATCATGAGATTAGAGATGAAATCATGGCACTAGAGATGAAATCATGAGATTAGAGATGAAATCATGAGATTAGAGATGAAATCGTGGGACTAGAGATGAAATCATGAGATTAGAGATGAAATCATGAGATTAGAGATGAAATCATGGCACTAGAGATGAAATCATGAGATTAGAGATGAAATCATGAGATTAGAGATGAAATCGTGGGACTAGAGATGAAATCATGAGATTAGAGATGAAATCATGAGATTAGAGATGAAATCATGGCACTAG
This sequence comes from Ampullaceana balthica, assembly GCA_944989445.1. Taxonomy (NCBI): domain Eukaryota; kingdom Metazoa; phylum Mollusca; class Gastropoda; family Lymnaeidae; genus Ampullaceana; species Ampullaceana balthica. Next base: position 258,835 of record CALYLW010001186.1, on the reverse strand, counting down.
AGATGAAATCATGAGATTAGAGATGAAATCATGAGATTAGAGATGAAATCATGGCACTAGAGATGAAATCATGAGATTAGAGATGAAATCATGGGATTAGAGATGAAATCATGAGATTAGAGATGAAATCATGGGACTAGAGATGAAATCATGAGATTAGAGATGAAATCATGAGATTAGAGATGAAATCATGGCACTAGAGATGAAATCATGAGATTAGAGATGAAATCATGAGATTAGAGATGAAATCGTGGGACTAGAGATGAAATCATGAGATTAGAGATGAAATCATGAGATTAGAGATGAAATCGTGGGACTAGAGATGAAATCATGAGATTAGAGATGAAATCATGGCACTAGAGATGAAATCATGAGATTAGAGATGAAATCATGAGATTAGAGATGAAATCGTGGGACTAGAGATGAAATCATGAGATTAGAGATGAAATCATGGGATTAGAGATGAAATCATGAGATTAGAGATGAAATCATGGGACTAGAGATGAAATCATGAGATTAGAGATGAAATCGTGGGACTAGAGATGAAACCATGAGATTAGAGATGAAATCGTGGGACTAGAGATGAAATCATGAGATTAGAGATGAAATCATGGGACTAGAGATGAAATCATGAGATTAGAGATGAAATCGTGGGACTAGAGATGAAATCATGAGATTAGAGATGAAATCGTGGGACTAGAGATGAAACCATGAGATTAGAGATGAAATCGTGGGACTAGAGATGAAATCATGAGATTAGAGATGAAATCATGGGACTAGAGATGAAATCATGAGATTAGAGATGAAATCGTGGGACTAGAGATGAAATCATGAGATTAGAGATGAAATCGTGGGACTAGAGATGAAATCATGAGATTAGAGATGAAATCGTGGGACTAGAGATGAAATCATGAGATTAGAGATGAAATCGTGGGACTAGAGATGAAATCATGAGATTAGAGATGAAATCGTGGGACTAGAGATGAAATCATGAGATTAGAGATGAAATTGTGGGACTAGAGATGAGATCATGAGATTAGAGATGAAATCGTGGGACTAGAGATGAGATCATGAGATTAGAGATGAAATCGTGAGATTAGAGATGAAATCATGTTGACTTGAGATGAAATCATGAGATTAGAGATGAAATCGTGGGGACTAGAGATGAGATCATGAGATTAGAGATGAAATCATGGGACTAGAGATGAAATTATGAGATTAGAGATGAAATCATGGGACTAGAGATGAAATCATGAGATTAGAGATGAAATCGTGGGACTAGAGATGAAATCATGAGATTAGAGATGAAATCGTGGGACTAGAGATGAAATCATGAGATTAGAGATGAAATGGTGGGACTAGAGATGAAACCATGAGATTAGAGATGAAATCGTGGGACTAGAGATGAAATCATGAGATTAGAGATGAAATCATGGGACTAGAGATGAAATCATGAGATTAGAGATGAAATCGTGGGACTAGAGATGAAATCATGAGATTAGAGATGAAATCATGAGATTAGAGATGAAATCATGAGATTAGAGATGAAATCATGGGGACTTGAGATGAAATCATGGGACTAGAGATGAAATCATGAGATTAGAGATGAAATCGTGGGACTAGAGATGAAATCATGAGATTAGAGATGAAATCATGAGATTAGAGATGAAATCATGGCACTAGAGATGAAATCATGAGATTAGAGATGAAATCGTGGGACTAGAGATGAAATCATGAGATTAGAGATGAAATCGTGGGACTAGAGATGAAATCATGAGATTAGAGATGAAATCATGGGACTAGAGATGAAATCATGAGATTAGAGATGAAATCGTGGGACTAGAGATGAAATCATGAGATTAGAGATGAAATCGTGGGACTAGAGATGAAATCATGAGATTAGAGATGAAATCGTGGGACTAGAGATGAAATCATGAGATTAGAGATGAAATCATGAGATTAGAGATGAAATCATGAGATTAGAGATGAAATCGTGGGACTAGAGATGAGATCATGAGATTAGAGATGAAATCGTGGGACTAGAGATGAAATCATGAGATTAGAGATGAAATCATGGGACTAGAGATGAAATCATGGGACTAGAGATGAAATCATGGGACTAGAGATGAGATCATGAGATTAGAGATGAAATCGTGGGACTAGAGATGAAATCATGAGATTAGAGATGAAATCATGGGACTAGAGATGAAATCATGGGACTAGAGATGAAATCGTGGGACTAGAGATGAAATCATGAGATTAGAGATGAAATCATGGGACTAGAGATGAAATCATGAGATTAGAGATGAAATCATGGGACTAGAGATGAAATCATGGGACTAGAGATGAAATCGTGGGACTAGAGATGAAATCATGAGATTAGAGATGAAATCATGGGACTAGAGATGAGATCATGAGATTAGAGATGAAATCGTGGGACTAGAGATGAAATCATGAGATTAGAGATGAAATCATGGGACTAGAGATGAAATCATGGGACTAGAGATGAAATCGTGGGACTAGATATGAAAATATGGGACTAGAAATGAAATCGTGGGACTAGATATGAAAATGCGGGACTAGAAATGAAATCGTGAGACTAGAAATGAAATCGTGAGACTAGAAATGAAATAGTGAGACAAGATATGAAATCGAAGATTAAAGAACTTAAGGTCTGTAGGAAAAAAAATGTATGCATCAGAATTTATGAAATCAAAGAGCAATTATCATCAGGATATCACGGGCCCAGAGAGGAAATGTGACGTGGTACATGACCAAAAATCGTATATCAATCCAGATCTGAAGCACCGTGTGCCTCACACTAAAACCAGCAAACCAACACCCGCACTGCCGCCACTTATATTCTCATAGTCAAATAAGGTTTTCAAGATGTCTCCAATATCTGATTGATGTGGCGATAGTTAGCTATTGATACGTCGGGCGCCAGGGGCGAGGAATGGCTGTACAGCGGCGGTGCCTAATGGGGCGACTTAACACAGGACTAAGAGGTTTGCTGAAGATCCTGGGTTGGCCATAGGGCACCATTAATGACCCGTACTTCGTGTTCCACACCGGGAAATATGGACAAGAGATGTTCGATTCCCACAACTGGAAAGGAAAACGAATTAAATATTGAAAATGACGTCATTTTAATTTGTTTAGTTTAAATACGATGCTAAACTCATTCATCGGAAGATCTACAGCTAAAAATATCGTTATTTTAGTTGCGGAGAGAATCCCTTATCCTCTTTCCCAAGAATCCCTTAGGACTGTGCATTGCTGAGGTTTTTAAAGCAAAGGTCAACAATATGTTCTTCTCTGTGCTGGCCTCAATTCACAAATTTTATTTGGCGCATCTTGTCCAACCACCGCCTTGATTTACATACTGTTGGACTGGAGCCGATGGGGTTAGCGCCATTATAGTGATGGCTCACACATGGAATGATCTATAGACCACTGGCACCAGGATATCATCTATACACCACTGGCTCCAGGATATCATCTATACACCACTGGCTCAAGGATATCATCTATACACCACTGGCACCATGATATCATCTATACACCACTGGCTCCAGGATATCATCTATACACCACTGACTCAAGGATATCATCTATACACCACTGGCTCCAGGATATCATCTATACACCACTGGCTCCAGGATATCATCTATACACCACTGGCTCAAGGATATCATCTATACACCACTGGCTCCAGGATATCATCTATACACCACTGGCTCCAGGATATCATCTATACACCACTGACTCAAGGATATCATCTATACACCACTGGCTCCAGGATATCATCTATACACCACTGGCTCCAGGATATCATCTATACACCACTGGCTCAAGGATATCAACTATACACCACTGGCTCCAGGATATCATCTATACACCACTGGCTCAAGGATATCATCTATACACCACTGGCTCCAGGATATCATCTATACACCACTGGCTCCAGGATATCTTCTATACACCACTGGCTCCAGGATATCATCTATACACCACTGGCTCAAGGATATCATATATACACCACTGGCTCCATGATATCATCTATACACCACTGGCTCCAGGATATCATTGCAGACGCTTGTGGCTCCTGTGATTGACGAATGCGATGAGATACAATTATCGGAGGCTTTGATAAGACTTCAAATAAAGTCGAAACAACCAGGATCATTTTAAGATTTTTCTTAATTTTACAACAATGTATTGTGTTTTTACAATTGTATTGGGTAGGAAGTTGTTAGTTGTTTGTATAGCTGATTTTCGAGAGCATTTGGCGCAGATGTGTTTGAGTAACCAGTGGTTCACATCTTTCTTTGGTTTCACATGTTTCCAGCGTGTTATAACGCTTTTAGGGATATAATGTTTGATGCGAGCTACCAGATAGAACATAAAGACATTTACGCTTAATTGTTGATTGTCACTTAACTGTTAATGTCATTTAAAAAAATGAAATCTATTGAATCGAGAATTTCAAACAGTAAAAGTCATGTTAAAATGTAACACTGGGGGTTTATTTTGAAACCAACGATAGCATGGCAAAGAAAACCTGTTAAGACATTTACTTTGAACTGTGTTTCGGGTTAATTTAAGTCGGATTATCTGATTGACTTAGCCTCTGTATTATGTTTTCGAAGTTACGAACGTCCATTGAGTATGAAATGACATGGTTGGCGCTACATCTTTTGCTGACACAAACTTAGGATATTCCTAATGTTCTGACAAAACTTTTCCACATTTCTCAACTTGTGGTCACTCCAAATATCCTAAACTTTTAACTTGTGGTCGGAAAAAATATTATGGCCATCAACTTGTTATCAGACCCAATATCCTAGACCACTGGAGGCGAACTTTATTCAACCAAACGCCACTTATGTATAACAAAGTGCCAAAACTCGGAAAGTGGGGTTTGGCTCAGCTTGTTAGATTAAGGAAGTAATACAATATTTTATTTGCTTGTCGGCTGATGAGGCTATGCGTGCAGACTGTGACACACGGGCCATAGGTTCGCCATCACAGTCCTAGTCGTTCAAATAGTGTTCAGTCCAAATATGCTATACATTCAACTCGTGATAAGCCAAGATATCCTAGTCTCTTCAATTGAAATAATTGTAAATTTCCTCTCAATTCGATATCAGTGTATATTTCAGTGCACTTCTTTAATAGTGCAATCAAGGGATTGCGCCATCACCTTCCCCACCTCCAATTTATGAGGTTTTACTCCAGATCTGTCAAACGATCACCGCAATAAAGATAAATCAATTAGCTACAGTTTCATTTCCGTCCTCTGAACTATTTCTTCTGGCATCTGACATTTCCCCGTACGACCTGTCCAGCAATGTATCACAATTAACAGCCTAAAGTTGGGACGCAACGGGACGGACATTACAAAGGCTGGTCAATAATAGGGGTGGACATTCGCATTTAGCGGTGGAGTTAACTCCATTCTATAAATATGTGTTCAGTGAATAAAACTGTACCAAAGTGAGTACACACCTAAAGGTTGACTGTACATACTACAATTTACACAGAGTTAGAGGCCGTATATCAAGTTCATGGGAAAGGGGGGGTGACAGATGACTCATTCAATAAACTTTTTTCTCCCCCATCCCCTCCCAAGCCCCCCTAACAAAAAAGCGTTTGTTATACCACTATATCTCAAAGCAAGTATGTGCACACGCAAGGTAAGGATGTAAACAGTTAACTACACGCATTCTCTCCTAAGTTTGGACACATCAATTAATCAATTATTTTATACAATAAACCGTGTACACAATTAGCAATATTCTTGAAAAAATTAAAATATGAACGATTTTAGATATTGCTAAATCTTCCTAACACCATCTGGTTGATAACGTCAAGAAACAACAAAGCCACAACGGAACGGGAGTGGAGAAGGGGGATGCAAATAGTGCATGGAGGTACGAGCTACTTAATAACATGCAAGACACCTGGAAGGAAAGATAAGGCAAGTGATTGAGATAAAAGAAAAATTGATGTTGATAGATATTGAAAAACAAAAAAATTAAACTGGACGCTTTTATGGGCAGGTAAGCAAAGGAAAATAACAAATAATCTGAATATGTTTTTTGTATATGTGTGTTTGGTGTTTGTATCTCTTTCTCGATTGTTCTTAAAAATACTTCAATAAAACTTTCATTGCAGTTATAACTTTCGTCTCCTTTTGAAATAAATCTTAGAATGTAAAATACTTCTCAAAAGCTATCACTTATCAAGCTATTATAATGGCCAGACCATGTAGACTGTAGAGTAACCGCCTGTGCAAAGTGCCATCTCGATAAATTTCTGTTTGTATTTTATTTAAAAACTTTATCGCTGTCTTATTCTATATGATATATTTAAGTTTATCTCAGTCCTATTCTATATGATATATTTATCTTTATCGCAGTCCTGTTTTATATGATATATTTATCTTTAAATGCCCATTCTCACAACCAGGTGGCTGTATCTCTTCTTACGATAGTGACGAACAGTCCACTAATTTCAAAATGAAGTTTGTCAAAAAAGTTCATCAATTTTTCGGCCGAATAAATCACTAATGTTGATTAATTGTGTTAGTTTACAAAATAAATGCCCGTACGGCATTAAAGCTCTCAGTATAGAACTATAACAGACATTCCATCTTTTTCATTTTAACGGAAAACTAGGTCAGGTCTCAGCCATCAGGAGTCGCCAATAATGGATGCGCTATTTAATAACCATAATCGGTTGCTATATTAGTAAAAGTGTTAGTCTAAATATAGTACCATCTAAATGTTGACAAATCCGAAATTGTTTGTTAATTTCAAACCGGGCTAGCATTAAATAAAAATAAAATGTTATTCAAAGTTTTCCATCAATTCAAAAATAATTTGAAATTGAAAATATTGCTTCTAGAATAATTGTTTGTCCCAACAGATCAAATTTTCTAGTCGGCATTAATTTTAGTCATCCCAATATTTGTTGTTAATTAGTCGACCTTTTGTACTTAGTCAAGAAAGGACCAATTCCGGTATATATAATTTTTACCTCCGTTATGACAACGCAGCCAGTGGAAGATGATCAGATATATCCTTTAAACTTAATGAAACTCAATCAAAACTCCTGTATTGTGATACTGTCGGTTAAACTATCGCTAGGAAATAAGTTCCATGTTTTTTCATCCCTGTATAAATCAGAGGCTTTGTAAGGTGAAGTTAGATGACGTAAGTTATTGTTCCAACAAGGGTGAGAGTCGGTGTGACAGAGGGAGGGATATTTATAGAAACTACAGGCTTAAAATCTGATGAGTGATGTAAACTGGTGACGACATATCGCTATATTCTTATACCAAGAACATAGTAGTAGTATAGGAATCTTAGAATAACTAGGCTATTATACCAAAAAAACAGTAGTAGTATAGGACTGCTAGAATTACTAGGCTCTTATACCAAGAAAACAGTAGTAGTATAGGACTGCTAGAATTACTAGGCTCTTATACAAAGAAAAGAAGTAGTATAGGACTGTTAGAATTACTAGGCTCTTATAACAAAAACAGTAGTAGTATAGGACTGTTAGAAACAATAGGCTTTTATACCAAGAAAATAGTAGTAGTATCTTATCTGTTTCAGACGCTCCTTCTATACAGAAGATTATTGCGTATAGGACTCTCAGAAATACTAGACTCTTCTTCATATTCTATAAGACTGCTAGGTACCACTAGACTCTAACACTTATTTACTCTAGGACGATTTGGTATTCAACAATCTTAGTCAACTTCGGACAGAAAGAAAATTGAAATTCACAAAATGATTGCAGGCATTAAAGGATGTTTCGTTTTCAAATGAATGTCTAATCGGAGCTCATTTGTTGGGGCCGTTTTGTCGGTGAACATATTAAAGGAAACGAAAACAAGTGACATAGCACTTGTAGATTAAATTCAAATCTTGTGAGTTTGCATCCCTATACGCAAAAAGTATGTTCTTTACCTATATAAATTGATTATAAATAAACGTTCTTATAATCTTAATTATATTACATAAAAAAGTTTTAAAAATCTCATAAATAATACTTGTCAACAACACGGAATTTTTAATGTTTTTATTTCAATATAATGTTTCTTTCTTTAATATATTTCTACAAAATACATATATTGTTAAACAGTATAACAGTATGCAATTTTAAACTAAATATATATTAAAATGTTAAATTTTAAGAAGTTATATCCCGTTGATTTAATTTAATTTAAATTTCAAAACAAGATGTAACACACTACAACTTTGTATTTTCATAATTTGAATTATCACTATAATATTTTGTAATATTTCTTAATAGTTTGATTTTATTTATTTTAAAAAAAGATTATTGAGTAAAATGTTGCAAGTTATATATAAGTTACGGCCAAAGCCCGAAATCGGGCACTTCACGAAACGGCCGGCCAGTTGGCGCAATGGCTAGGGTCGATTGGCGAATGGGCGCGCAAAGCCCGAAGAAAGCAGTAATGAGAAGATTGAAGGTTGACTATGTAAAGTAGTCCTATGGTGGTTAAGATATCAAGTATTAAAGATCTAGATAAATATAGAGAAATATATCCGCTACGAAATCGATTGAAATAAACAGGTGTTTTGAAGTTGACATCTTGCACTAATTGGGCCCTGGGGCCCTTATTATTATTATGTGTGTGCTTATATTACAATATTAGCTTTATAAAAATTTGTTTATTTGATAGCTACTGAGTAAATGAATGGATCTTAACCAAACTTTGTATAAAAAAACTTGGAAGCACATATTGAAATATAAAGGGGCACTGCAATTCTAATGTCCAATAGTTCAGGGATGGGGGCCCCAAATGTCTTTTTTTCGAATATGTTTGAGATATTATTTGCTATTCTATTTTTAACGATCTTGAGAAGTATATCCGTGATGAAACTGAATTTAAATAAACAGGTTTTCAAAATGTACATCTTGAACTGAATGGGCCCGGGGGCACCTTAATGTATTTATCCTTATATTTGCTAAACAAAAATTAGTTTAATTGCTAGATAATCAGAAAATAACTGGATTTTGACCAAAATCGGTATATAAAAAATAAGCGCATATATTAAATTACTATGGGGGCACTGAACTCCAAATGGCCATTTCCTTGGGGCTAGGGGCCCTAAATGTGTTTTTACTAAACAATTGGTATATTGTATTCCCCATTCAATTTTACACTATATTGAGCAAAATAGATCAATATATTTATTTGTTTGTTATGAAAATTAAAAGATTTTCGAACGTTATATGTTAAACTGATTGGACCGGTGACCCTTAAAGTCATTTCTTTTTTATCTATATTCCTTGTTACTGAGATCTTTGCAACGCACGACGGGTCTGCTCGTCTTATATATTATATAAAAATGAAAGTATGTCTGTCTGTCTGTCTGCTCTTTATAGCTGACTAAACCATACATCCGTTCGCCATGAAACTTTTGGAGACTTTTTAGTACGCTCCCGGGGGAGTAAATGACAACTTTTTTTATATAACACTCATGGGGCGCCGGGGGCCTATAATGTGATTTTTTTTCTTATATGAGCTATATAAAAATTAGTTTAAGCGATAGCTACTGGGTAAATTGATGGATCTTAACCAAACTTTGCCTTTAACAACTTGGAATTCAATATTGAAATACTTTAGGGCAATGATTTCCTAATGTCCATTCATTCGGGGCAGGGGGCCCAAAATGTCTTTTTTCATAAACGCTTACGATTTTATTTCCCAGTCATTTATGAACGATCTTGAGATATATAGACAAATATATCCATTACGAAACTATGATTGACATTCAATCTCTTTCATTTTAACGGAAAACTAGGCCAGGTCTCTGCCATTAGGATTCACCAATAATGGATGCGCTATTAAATAACCATAATCTGGTGCTTTATGAGTAAAAGAGTGAATTAAAATTTTTAGTCATTAACGTTTAAGGTCTCATGATGTGGGCTACTCATTGTAAGTCTAAATATTGAGAATTTTGAAATGGAATATTCTAAATATAGTACAGTCTAAATATTGAACACTCCCTAATTGTTTGTGGATTTCAAAACGGGCTAGGATTTTTAATAAAATGTTATTCAAAGTTTTCAATCAATTCAAAAATAATTTAAAATTGAAAATATTGCTTCTAGAATAATTGTTTTTCCCAACAGGTCAAAATATCTAATCAGTATTTATTTTAGACAACACAATATTTGTTGTTAATTAGTCGACCTTTTGTACTTAGCCAAGAAAGAACCAATTCCGGTATATATAATATTTACCTCTGTTATGACAACGCTGCCAGTGGAAGATTATCAGATATATCCTTTAAACTTACTGAAACTCAATGAAAACTCCTGTATTGTGATGCTGTCAGGTTAAACTATTGCTAGGAAATAAGTTCCAAATTTTTTCATCCCTGTATAAATCAGAGGCTTTTGAAGGTGAAGTTAGATGACGTAAGTTATTGTTCCGACAAGGGTGAGAGTCGGTGTAACAGAGGGAGGGATATTTATAGAAACTACAGGCTTGAATATGATGGGTGATGTAAACTGGTGATGACATATCACTTGACTCTTATACCAAGAAAACAGTAGTAGTATAGGAATCTTAGAATCACTAGGCTCTTCTCCATCTTCTATAACACTGCTAGGTACCGATAGACTCTAACACTCATATACTCTAGGACTATTTGGTATTCAAACACTCGTAGGCAATTTTGGACAGTCATTAAATTGAAATTCACAAAATGATTGCAGGCATTAAAGGATTGTTTCGTTTTCAAATGAATCTCTAGTCGGAACCCATTTGTGGGGGCCGTTTTATCTGTGAGCACATTAAAGGAAACGAAGACAAGTGACATAACACTTGTAGATAAAATTCGGAACATAAAACTCCTAGACATTTCTCACGGACATTGAAAATTAAGAATATTTGGAACTACATTTTATGACAATGTGTTGATACTTGATCGTGCTGCAGGTGGTACGGATCAATGTATTTAATCCTTTAAAAGAGAATTGTTTATGGCAGTGAACACAGTAAACTTTTTCAACATCTTCGACTTTGCCATCGGCAGTTAGCTTAAAAAAAATGTTTGCTCAACTTTCTTGTTATATGTTTAAATTTAACTTTACTGATGCTGTCAGCCATTTTTTAGTTGACGTCTGCCGGTCCACATGCAGTAATAAAATAAATTATAATATTACGCGGGAGAACTTTGTTCGTAAAAACTATATACATTAGTATACATTATTAATAATTAATTATTTATTTATAAATTTTTTAAAAATATATTATAAGTATTTTCTTTAATTTTAATCGAAATTTAATCGATTAAAATAGTTTAAATCGATAACAAAAATTGACAATTATTCGAGAAATTAATCGTTAATTCTCTCAGCCCTAAATATTTTATAATATTTTTTAATAGTTTGATTATATTTATTTAAATTTTTTTTTGCAAAATTTATATATGCTACGGCCAAAGCCCGAAATCGGCCAATTCTCGAAACGGCCGGCCAGTTGGCGAAATGACTAGAGTCGATTGGCCAAAGGGCGCGCAAAGCCCGAAGAAAGCAGTAATGAGCAGATTGAAGGTTGACTATGTAAAGTAGTACTATGGTGGTGAAGATATCAAGAAGCTGGTAACCAACTTCTTCCACTGTTTTGTTTTTAAGAGGTCGCAATATTACAAACTTGGTTAAATGATCCTGATAATCTTATATATATATAAATGAAAGTGTGTCTGTCTGCATGTCCTTTTTAGCTGACTACACTGTGCAGTGCTGAGGTTTTTAAAGCTGAGGTCACAATTTGTTCTTGTCTGTGCTGGCCTCCGGTTACAATTTTATTAGGAGCAACGTGTCCTTCCACCGCCTAAATTTACATACTGTTGTACCGAGGCCGATGGGGTTAGCGGCACTTATCGTGTTTGATCACACATGGAATGATCTATAGACCACTGGCACCAGAATATCATCTACAGACCACTGGCACCAGGATATCATCTATAGACCATTGGCACCAGGATATAATCTATAGACCACTGGCTCCAGGATATCATCTATAGACCACTGGCACCAGGATATCATCTATAGATCACTGGCACCAGGATATCATCTATAGACTATTGGCACCAGGATATCATCTATAGACCACTGGCACCAGGATATCATCTATAGACCACTGGCACCAGGATATCATCTATAGACCATTGGCACCAGGATATCATCTATAGAACATTGGCACCAGGATATCATCTATAGACCACTGGCACCAGGATATCATCTATAGACCATTGGCACCAGGATATCATCTATAGACCATTGGCACCAGGATATCATCTATAGACCATTGGCACCAGGATATCATCTATAGACCACTGGCACCAGGATATCATCTATAGAACATTGGCACCAGGATATCATATATAGACCATTGGCACCAGGATATCATCTATAGACCATTGGCACCAGGATATCATCTATAGACCATTGGCACCAGGATATCATCTATAGACCATTGGCACCAGGATATCATCTATAGACCATTAGCACCAGGATATCATCTATAGACCATTGGCACCAGGATATCATCTATAGACCATTGGCACCAGGATATCATCTATAGACCATTGGCACCAGGATATCATCTATAGACCATTGGCACCAGGATATCATCTATAGACCACTGGCACCAGGATATCATCTATAGACCATTGGCACCAGGATATCATATATAGACCATTGGCACCAGGATATCATCTATAGACCATTGGCACCAGGATATCATCTATAGACCATTGGCACCAGGATATCATCTATAGACCATTGGCACCAGGATATCATCTATAGACCACTGGCACCAGGATATCATCTATAGAACATTGGCACCAGGATATCATATATAGACCATTGGCACCAGGATATCATCTATAGACCACTGGCACCAGGATATCATATATAGACCATTGGCACCAGGATATCATCTATAGACCATTGCCACCAGGATATCATCTATAGACCATTGCCACCAGGATATCATCTATAGACCATTGGCACCATGATATCATCTATAGACCATTGGCACCAGGATATCATCTATAGACCATTGGCACCAGGATATCATCTATAGACCATTGGCACCAGGATATCATCTATAGACCACTGGCACCAGGATATCATCTATAGACCATTGGCACCAGGATATCATCTATAGACCATTGGCACCAGGATATCATCTATAGACCATTGGCACCAGGATATCATCTATAGACCATTGGCACCAGGATATCATCTATAGACCACTGGCACCAGGATATCATCTATAGACCATTGGCACCAGGATATCATCTATAGACCATTGGCACCAGGATATCACCTATAGACTATTGGCACCAGGATATCATCTATAGACCACTGGCACCAGGATATCATCTATAGACCATTGACACCAGGATATCATCTATAGACCACTGGCACCAGGATATCATCTATAGACCACTGGCACCAGGATATCATCTATAGACCACTGGCACCAGGACATCATCTATAGACCATTGGCACCAGGATATCATCTATAGACCACTGGCACCAGGACATCATCTATAGACCATTGGCACCAGGATATCATCTATAGACCATTGGCACCAGGATATCATCTATAGACCACTGGCACCAGGATATCATCTATAGAACATTGGCACCAGGATATCATATATAGACCATTGGCACCAGGATATCATCTATAGACCACTGGCACCAGGATATCATATATAGACCATTGGCACCAGGATATCATCTATAGACCACTGGCACCAGGATATCATCTATAGAACATTGGCACCAGGATATCATATATAGACCATTGGCACCAGGATATCATCTATAGACCATTGGCACCAGGATATCATCTATAGACCATTGGCACCAGGATATCATCTATAGACCATTGGCACCAGGATATCATCTATAGACCACTGGCACCAGGATATCATCTATAGAACATTGGCACCAGGATATCATATATAGACCATTGGCACCAGGATATCATCTATAGACCACTGGCACCAGGATATCATATATAGACCATTTGGCACCAGGATATCATCTATAGACCATTGCCACCAGGATATCATCTATAGACCATTGCCACCAGGATATCATCTATAGACCATTGGCACCATGATATCATCTATAGACCATTGGCACCAGGATATCATCTATAGACCATTGGCACCAGGATATCATCTATAGACCATTGGCACCAGGATATCATCTATAGACCACTGGCACCAGGATATCATCTATAGACCATTGGCACCAGGATATCATCTATAGACCATTGGCACCAGGATATCATCTATAGACCATTGGCACCAGGATATCATCTATAGACCATTGGCACCAGGATATCATCTATAGACCACTGGCACCAGGATATCATCTATAGACCATTGGCACCAGGATATCATCTATAGACCATTGGCACCAGGATATCACCTATAGACCATTGGCACCAGGATATCATCTATAGACCACTGGCACCAGGATATCATCTATAGACCATTGACACCAGGATATTATCTATAGACCACTGGCACCAGGATATCATCTATAGACCACTGGCACATGGATATCATCTATAGACCACTGGCACCAGGACATCATCCATAGACCATTGGCACCAGGATATCATCTATAGACCACTGGCACCAGGACATCATCTATAGACCATTGGCACCAGGATATCATCTATAGACCATTGGCACCAGGATATCATCTATAGACTATTGGCACCAGGATATCATCTATAGACCACTGGCACCAGGATATCATCTATAGACCATTTGCACCAGGATATCATCTATAGACCATTTGCACCAGGATATCATCTATAGACCATTTGCACCAGGATATCATCTATAGACCACTGGCACCAGGATATCATATATAGACCACTGGCACCAGGATATCATCTATAGACCATTTGCTCCAGGATATCATCTATAGACCATTTGCACCAGGATATCATCTATAGACCATTGGCACCAGGATATCATCTATAGACCACTGGCACCAGGATATCATCTATAGACCATTTGCACCAGGATATCATCTATAGACCATTTGCACCAGGATATCATCTATAGACCATTGGCACCAGGATATCATCTATAGACCACTGGCACCAGGATATCATCTATAGACCAATGGCACCAGGATATCATCTATAGACCATTTGCACCAGGATATCATCTATAGACCATTGGCACCAGGATATCATCTATAGACCATTGGCACCAGGATATCATCTATAGACCATTGGCACCAGGATATCATCTATAGACCATTGGCACCAGGATATCATCTATAGACCATTGGCACCAGGATATCATCTATAGACCACTGGCACCAGGATATCATCTATAGACCATTGGCACCAGGATATCATCTATAGACCATTGGCACCAGGATATCATCTATAGACCATTGGCACCAGGATATCATCTATAGACCATTGGCACCAGGATATCATCTATAGACCATTGGCACCAGGATATCATCTATAGACCATTGGCACCAGGATATCATCTATAGACCACTGGCACCAGGATATCATCTCTAGACCATTGGCACCAGGATATCATCTATAGACCACTGGCACCAGGATATCATCTATAGACCACTGGCACCAAGATATCATCTATAGACCATTGGCACCAGGATATCATCTATAGACCACTGGCACCAGGATATCATCTATAGACCATTGGCACCAGGATATCACCTATAGTCTATTGGCACCAGGATATCATCTATAGACCATTGGCACCAGGATATCATCTATAGACCATTGGCACCAGGATATCATCTATAGACCATTGGCACCAGGCTATCATCTATAGACCATTGGCACCAGGATATCATCTTTAGACCATTGGCACCAGGATATCATCTATAGACCATTGGCACCAGGATATCATCTATAGACCACTGGCACCAGGATATCATCTATAGACCATTGGCACCAGGATATCATCTATAGACCATTGGCACCAGGATATCACCTATAGACCATTGGCACCAGGATATCATCTATAGACCACTGGCACCAGGATATCATCTATAGACCATTGACACCAGGATATCATCTATAGACCACTGGCACCAGGATATCATCTATAGACCACTGGCACCAGGATATCATCTATAGACCACTGGCACCAGGACATCATCTATAGACCATTGGCACCAGGATATCATCTATAGACCACTGGCACCAGGACATCATCTATAGACCATTGGCACCAGGATATCATCTATAGACCATTGGCACCAGGATATCATCTATAGACCATTGGCACCAGGATATCATCTATAGACCATTGGCACCAGGATATCATCTATAGACCACTGGCACCAGGATATCATCTATAGAACATTTGCACCAGGATATCATATATAGACCATTGGCACCAGGATATCATCTATAGACCATTGGCACCAGGATATCATCTATAGACCATTGGCACCAGGATATCATCTATAGACCATTGGCACCAGGATATCATCTATAGACCACTGGCACCAGGATATCATCTATAGAACATTGGCACCAGGATATCATATATAGACCATTGGCACCAGGATATCATCTATAGACCACTGGCACCAGGATATCATATATAGACCATTGGCACCAGGATATCATCTATAGACCATTGCCACCAGGATATCATCTATAGACCATTGCCACCAGGATATCATCTATAGACCATTGGCACCATGATATCATCTATAGACCATTGGCACCAGGATATCATCTATAGACCATTGGCACCAGGATATCATCTATAGACCATTGGCACCAGGATATCATCTATAGACCACTGGCACCAGGATATCATCTATAGACCATTGGCACCAGGATATCATCTATAGACCATTGGCACCAGGATATCATCTATAGACCATTGGCACCAGGATATCATCTATAGACCATTGGCACCAGGATATCATCTATAGACCACTGGCACCAGGATATCATCTATAGACCATTGGCACCAGGATATCATCTATAGACCATTGGCACCAGGATATCACCTATAGACTATTGGCACCAGGATATCATCTATAGACCACTGGCACCAGGATATCATCTATAGACCATTGACACCAGGATATTATCTATAGACCACTGGCACCAGGATATCATCTATAGACCACTGGCACCAGGACATCATCTATAGACCATTGGCACCAGGATATCATCTATAGACCACTGGCACCAGGACATCATCTATAGACCATTGGCACCAGGATATCATCTATAGACCATTGGCACCAGGATATCATCTATAGACTATTGGCACCAGGATATCATCTATAGACCACTGGCACCAGGATATCATCTATAGACCATTTGCACCAGGATATAATCTATAGACCATTTGCACCAGGATATCATCTATAGACCATTTGCACCAGGATATCATCTATAGACCACTGGCACCAGGATATCATATATAGACCACTGGCACCAGGATATCATCTATAGACCATTTGCTCCAGGATATCATCTATAGACCATTTGCACCAGGATATCATCTATAGACCATTGGCACCAGGATATCATCTATAGACCACTGGCACCAGGATATCATCTATAGACCATTTGCACCAGGATATCATCTATAGACCATTTGCACCAGGATATCATCTATAGACCATTGGCACCAGGATATCATCTATAGACCACTGGCACCAGGATATCATCTATAGACCAATGGCACCAGGATATCATCTATAGACCATTTGCACCAGGATATCTTCTATAGACCATTGGAACCAGGATATCATCTATAGACCATTGGCACCAGGATATCATCTATAGACCATTGGCACCAGGATATCACCTATAGACCATTGGCACCAGGATATCATCTATAGACCATTGGCACCAGGATATCATCTATAGACCACTGGCACCAGGATATCATCTATAGACCATTGGCACCAGGATATCATCTATAGACCATTGGCACCAGGATATCATCTATAGACCATTGGCACCAGGATATCATCTATAGACCATTGGCACCAGGATATCATCTATAGACCATTGGCACCAGGATATCATCTATAGACCATTGGCACCAGGATATCATCTATAGACCACTGGCACCAGGATATCATCTCTAGACCATTGGCACCAGGATATCATCTATAGACCACTGGCACCAGGATATCATCTATAGACCACTGGCACCAAGATATCATCTATAGACCAATGGCACCAGGATATCATCTATAGACCACTGGCACCAGGATATCATCTATAGACCATTGGCACCAGGATATCACCTATAGTCTATTGGCACCAGGATATCATCTATAGACAATTGGCACCAGGATATCATCTATAGACCATTGGCACCAGGATATCATCTATAGACCATTGGCACCAGGCTATCATCTATAGACCATTGGCACCAGGATATCATCTTTAGACCATTGGCACCAGGATATCATCTATAGACCATTGGCACCAGGATATCATCTATAGACCATTGGCACCAGGATAACATTGCAGACGTTGAGACACCTCGGATAGACGAATGCGATGAGATACAATTATACAATTATTGGACGTTTTGATAAGACTTCAAAAATGTCGAAACAACTTGAAGCATTTTAAGATTTTTCTTAATTTTACAACAATGTATTGTGTTCTTACAAATACATTAGTTAGGAAGGTCTTAGTTGTTTGTATAGCTGATGTACGGGGGCATTTGACACAGGTTGTTTGTGTAACAACTGTTTGACGTATTTCTTTTGTTTTCACATGTTTCCCACGGGTTATAACGCCTTTAGCGGTATAATGTTCGAAGCAAGCTAGAAGATAGAAAATAAAGACATTTACGTTAAATTGTTGATTGTCATTTAACTGTTAATGTCATTACAAAAACATACAAAATCTATTGCATCGAGAATTTCAAACCGTCAAAATTTAATTTTCAAGAGACATTGGTTGAAAATTATCTTAAACCATGTTAGAATGTAACACTGAGAATTTCTTTGTAAACCAACGATAGCATGGCAAAGAAAACCTGTAACAGATTCTGTACTGTGTTTCGGGATAAGTTAAATCGAATTATCTGATTGACTTAGCCTATGTATTATGTTTTCGAAGTTACCAATGTCCATTGAGTATGAAATAATGCCAGTCCCAGCTCTAATGGCATTAAATGATATTGTTGGCAAGCTTACCAAAAAATGGAAAAGCGAGGTGTGTTAGCGAAAACTGTTAGCGGCTTGTGTTAAAATTTCACAGAAATGACATGGTCGGTGCTACATCTTTTTCTGACACAAACTTAGGACAGTCCTAATGTTCTGACAAGACTTAAAATTTCTGGTCATTCGAAATATTCCACATTTCTCAACTTGTGGTCACTCGAAATACCCTAAACTTTCAACTTGTGGTCAGAACAAATATTATGGCCATCAACTTGTGATCAGACCCAATATCCTAGACCAGTCGCGGCGAACTTTATTCAACCAAAAGCCACTTATGTATAACAAAGGGCCAAAACTCCAATGAAACACGGAAATTGAGGTTTGGCTCAGCTTGTTAGATTAAGGAACTAATACAATATTTGCTTGCCGGCTGATGAGGCTCTGCGTAACGACTGTGACACACGGGCCGTAGCTTCGCCATTACTGTCCTAGACGTTCAAATAGTGTTCAATCCAAATATACTTTACAATCAACACGTGATAGGCAAAGATATCCTAGTCTCTCCAATTGAAATAAGAGTAAATATCCTCTCAATTCGATGTCAGCGTTTATATCAGAGCACTTCTTTAATAGTGCAATCACGCCATCACCCTCCCCACCTCTAATTTATGATTTTTTACTCCAGATCTGGCTAACGATCACCGCAATAATGATACATCAGTTAGCTACAGTTTCATTTCGGTTCTCTTATTTTTTTCTTCTGGTATCTGACATTTCCCTTTACGACCTGTCCAGCAATATATTACAATTAACAGCCTCAAGTTAGGACGCAACGGGACGGACATTACAAAGACTGGTCAATAATAGGGGTGGACATTCGCATTTAGCGGTGAAGTTAATCCCATTCTAGAAATATGTGTTCAGTGAATAAAACATGACCAAAGTGAGTACACACCTAAATGTTGACTGTACATAATACAATTTACACAGGGTCAGGGGCCACTTGTCAAGTACATGGGGAAAGGGGGGGGGTTACAGATGACTCATTCAATAACCTTCCTTCTCCCACGCTCTCAATCCCACCCCCAACAAAAAAGGCGTCTGTTATACCACTATATCTCATAGCAAGTATGTGCACATGCAAGGTAAGGATGTAAACAGTAAACTACACGCATTCTCTCCTAAGTTTGGACACATCAATTATTTTAAACAATAAACTGTGCACGCAATTATCAATAGTCTTGAAAAAATTAAAATATGAACGACTTTAGAGATGGCTAAACCTTCCTAACACCATCTGGTTGATAACGTCACGAGGAAACAAAGCCACGACGGAACGGGAGTGGAGGAGGGGGGCGCAAATAGTGCATGGAGGTACGAGCTACTTAATAACATGCAAGACACCTGGAAGAAAAGATAAGGCTAGTGATTGAGATAAAAGAAAAATTGATGTTGATAGATATGGAAAAATAAAAATATAAAACTGGACGCTTTTATGGGCAGGTAAGCAAAGGAAAATAACTAATAATCTGAATATGATTTTTGTATATGTGTGTTTGGTGTCTGTATCTCTTTCTCGATTGTTCTTAAAAATACTTCAATAAACTTTCATTGCAGTTATAACTTTTGTCTCCTTCTGAAATAAACCTTAGACTGTAAAATACTTATCAACAGCTATCACTTACCAAGCTATTATAATGACCAGACCATGTAGACTGTAGAGTAACCGCCTGTGCAAAGTGCCATCTCGATAAATTCCTGTTTGTATGTTATTTAAAAACTTTATCGCAGTCTTATTCTATATGATATATTTAAGTTTATCTCAGTCCTATTCTATATGATATATTTATCTTTATCGCAGTCCTGTTATATATGCTATATTTATCTTTCAAGGCGTCGTAGAAGTTTTTATAGTCACGCCTGTCTGCATAGCCTTGGATCTCGTCAGCTTTGTTGCCGAGCAAATCGTCCTGCATCTGACGGAGCTTCTGCTGAACAGTCTTGCGTATGTTGTTCAAAATGGCGGAACCTAAATTTCTCTGCTGTCATTAAAAGACAAAAACAATCAAGCGCTGGAGAAATATACAACATACAAATGCAAATTAAGGAAATTAAAGTTATCAAGGAACTGATCTTCGAAAGGAATTCCCTCTATGCTCGTCTGGTTGTATTTTACTTGGTTTTGTCATTTTGTGGCTGTTAATACTATTAATATTAATCCGGAAGTTGTCTCACAGCCCACAGCTCTCACCAGTGGCTCATAGAAACTGCAACGTGCGCAGTAGCCACACCCCGGGCAACGGCTTCGACTGGCTGGCTAAACCTGGTGAGGGTAGCCGACGGGTCTCAAACCCTCGGTGATCTAGATATGTCTATCTATGCACGTGAAGACTGGATTCGGTGGACAGAGCGGAGGAACCACTAGTTGGTCAACGGTCAAAAAGGCGAATCTCAGCAAAGCGTTGTGGAACGCTAAGGGCATGACAAGACACACAGGACATCATGGCCATCCACTGCACCCGTCTCCATCACCAGCCGTCTCGACTTAGTCCTGCCGCTGGATAAGATGGCCTCGGGCGAGAGAGTGAGATCGACGAACTGCGCAACTCCTTCTCACTTAAATCCAAATCACCGCGCAAGTCACTTTTGTCATCCATCCCATACCAGCGGTCTACAACCCTCGGATGACTAGAGTGGTCCTCGTCGTATCGACGGACGAACGAACATCTTTAAATGCCCATTCTCACAACCAGGTGGCTGTATCTCTTCTTACGATAGTGCCATATACTTCACTAATTTCAAAATGAAGTTTGTCAAAATAGTTCATCAATTTTTCGGCCGAATTAATCACTAATGTTGATCAATTTTGTTAGTTTACAAAATAAATGCCTGTACGGCATTAAAGCTCTGAGTATAGAACTATGATTGACATTCCATCTTTTTCATTTTAATGGAAAACTAGGTCAGGTCTCAGCCATCAGGAGTCGCCAATAATGGATGCGCTATTTAATAACCATAATCAGTTGCTTTATGAGTAAAAGCGTGAATTAAATTTTTTTAGTCATTAATGTTTATGGTCTCATGATGTGTGCCACTCATAGTAAGTCTAAATGTTTAGAATTTTTAAATGAGTTGGTCTAAATATGGTACAATCTAAATGTTGACAAATTGTTTGTTGCTAGCATTAAATAAAAATAAAATGTTATTCAAAGTTTTACATCAATTCAAAAATAATTTGAAATTGAAAATATTGCATCTAGAATAATTGTTTTTCCCAACAGGTCAAAATTTCTAGTCAGTATTAATTTTAGACATCCCAATATTTGTTGTTAATTAGTCGACCTTTAGTACATAGCCAAGAAAGAAACAATTCCGGTATATATAATATTTACCTCTGTTATGACAACGCTGCCAGTGGAAGATTATCAGATATATCCTTTAAACTTACTGAAACTCAATGAAAACTCCTGTATTGTGATGCTGTCAGGTTAAACTATCGCTAGGAAATAAGTTCCATGTTTTTTCATCCATGTATAAATCAGAGGCTTTGTAAGGTGAAGTTAGATGACGTAAGTTATTGTTCCGACAAGGGTGAGAGTCGGTGTAACAGAGGCAGGGATATTTATAGAAACTACAGGTTTGAATATGATGGGTGGTGTACACTGATGATGACATATCACTAGAATCTTATACCAAGAAAACAGTAGTAGTATAGGACTGTTAGAATCAGTAAACTCTTATACTAAGAAAATAGTAGTAGTATAGGACTGTTAGAATTAGTTGTCTCTTATACCAAGAAAATAGTAGTAGTATAGGACTGTTAGAATTAGTTGTCTCTTATACCAAGAAAGTAGTAGTTGTATAGGACTGTTAGAATCAGTAGACTCTTATACCAAGAAAACAGTAGTAGTATAGGACTGTTAGAATCACTAGACTCTTATCCATATTCTATAACACTGCTAGGTACCGATAGACTCTAACACTCATACACTCTAGGACGATTTGGTATTCCAACACTCTTCGGCAACTTTGGAAAGACATTAAATTGAAATTCACAAAATGATTGCAGGCACAAAAGGGATGTTTCGTTTTAAAATGAAACTCTAGTCGGAGCCAATTTGTCGGGGCTGTTTTGTCTGTGAACACATTAAAGGAAACGAAGACAAGTGACATATCACTTGTAGATTAAATTCTAAACACTAAAACCAAAATTAAAGTACACGTCATAAGTTCTTTACCTATATAAATTGATTTAAAACAAACGTTATTATAATCTTAATTATATTACATTTAAATGTGCAAAATATCTGACAAATAATAAATGCCAACCACACTGAATTTTCAATGTTTATATTTCAATATAATGTTACTTTCTTACAAAATTTTTGTACTAAATACATTTACTGTTAAGCAGTATGCAATTTTAAACTCAATATATATTAAAATGTTAAATTTAAGAAGTTATATCCCGTTGATGTAATTTAATTTAAATTTCAAAAGAAGATTTAACACACTACATCTTTGTATTATCATAATTTGAATTATCAATGTTTTGTAATATTTTAATATATATATATATAAAATCAAAGTATGTTTGTATGTGTGTGTGTGTACATGTCCTTTATAGCTGACTAAACCATTCACCCGATCTTCATGAAAATTTTCGAGACTGTTGAGTATGCTCCCGGAATTGCAACTGGCTATTTTTTTTTCGAAATTTAATAAATGATCACTCATTTTGGCCCCGGGGCTCTTCATATCGTTTTTTCTTTTGTATGCTTTGTAATTATTAAATTATTTATCCGTTTGCTATGAAACTTGGACTATTTTTTTGCACACTCCCGCGAATATTTCTGGCAAAATTGTTGGTAAAACGCACCACTTATTGGTTTCTTTAAATTTATACATTTTTACTGATATCTTTGCAACGCACGACGGGTCTCCTAGTACTATATAAAGCTTACTTGGTGTTTGTACGTTTGTTTGTACCAACTCTGTGTCCTGCTTGAACTCAAAAACCAAATAACGGACAGGGACCAAATATGACTGGACGGTTCCTTTTACCCTGCAGATGGTTTTAGTACCGCTTTCGTAATTTTCCGTTTCACCTAAAAGCCGTTAATTAAAAAATAATAAAATGTATAGACAAATAGAGAAAAATTAAAACTCATGTCCATATTGAACACCTTTACGCGGCCATTCGAAAAGAGTTATTTTTGGTGCAGTATTTTTTTCAAATACTTTATATTTAGCGGTGCTCTTTCTAAAATCTTTTATTGTCAAATTACGGTGCGCACTTTTTCGCGTAACCATCTTGACTTGAACTGTATGGTACGAAGCAGTTCCTTCTTTACGAGTTATTTCTTTGTAATAGATGCCTTAAAAATATTTCATTACAATTGTCACTTGAGACTTTGAATTTAATATTTTAAATGTGTGAATAAGATTGCGATTTTTTCTGGTGTTTTATTACTCCACATTTAATTAAAACATACTTATGTAAATAGTGATTTTTATGTGGAAAGCGATTTATAAAGTCTTTAATTTTAATTTACTTTATTTTTGCTATGGGGTAAGAAGCTGTTGCCTTTTTGAAAAGGTCGTGCAGGACGTTCTCTATCTAATATACGCTGATGCTATTAAAAAAAGTGTATTACTTACAATTGTGTTACAATGCAATGTCGTACATTTTAAAATATATAAGCTTTTTTAGTTACTAGGGTGGTAGAGATCTTTTGAAAAACTGTCAATTAAGTTTATTTAGTACATGTGGGAATAAATTGTGAATTTATTAAATTGTATTTAGTACATGTGGGAGTAAAATTGTGAAATAAATGCTTAAGTTGGTCATTATTCATTATTTAAGATATAAAATTCTATATCCACTTGAACATCACATGTCTATACCCAGTTGAACATAACATGTCTATACCCACTTGAACATCACATGTATATATCCACTTGAACATCACATGTGTATATCCACTTGAACATCACATGTCTATATCCACTTGAACATCACATGTCTATACCCACTTGAACATCAAATGTCTATACCCACTTGAACATCACATGTCTATATCAACTTGAACATCACATGTCTATATCCACTTGAACATCACGTCTTTATTCACTTGAACAACACTTTTATATACCTACTTGAACATCACATGTCTATATCCACTTGAACATCACGTCTTTATTCACTTGAACATCACATGTCTATACCTACTTGAACATCACGTCTCTATTCACTTGAACATCACATGTCTATACCCACTTGAACGTCACATGTCTATATCCACTTGAACATCACGTCTTTATTCACTTGAACATCAAATGTCTATACCCACTTGAACATCACATGTCTATATCCACTTGAACATCACGTCTTTATCCACTTGAACATCACATGTCTATACCCACTTGAACATCACGTCTTTATTCACTTGAACATCACATGTCTATACCCACTTGAACATCACATGTCTATATCAACTTGAACATCACATGTCTATATCCACTTGAACATCACGTCTTTATTCACTTGAACATCACATGTCTATACCTACTTGAACATCACATGTCTATATCCACTTGAACATCACATGTCTATACCCACTTGAAGATCACGTCTTTATTCACTTGAACATCACATGTCTATATCCACTTGAACATCACATGTCTATACCCACTTGAACATCACGTCTTTATCCACTTGAACATCACATCCATATCCACTTGAACATCACGTCTATATCCACTTGAATATCACATGTCTATACCCACTTGAACATCACGTCTTTATTCACTTGAACATCACGTGTTTATTCACTTGAACATCACATGTCTATACCCACTTGAACATCACATGTCTATACCCACTTGAACATCACGTCTTTATTCACTTGAACATCACATGTCTATATCCACTTGAACATCACATGTCTATACCCACTTGAACATCACGTCTTTATCCACTTGAACATCACGTCTATATCCACTTGAACATCACGTCTATATCCACTTGAACATCACATGTCTATACCCACTTGAACATCACGTCTTTATTCACTTGAACATCACGTCTTTATTCACTTGAACATCACATGTCTATACCCACTTGAACATCACATGTATATACCCACTTGAACATCACGTCTTTATTCACTTGAACATCACATGTCTATATTCACTTGAACATCACACGTCTATATCCACTTGAACATCACATGTCTATATCCACTTGAACATCACATGTCTATCTATACCCACTTGAATGTCAACATTTGACCTGGCGGTATGTCACATCATGTTGTTCGTCTTGGTGTGGGGTGTGGGGGTGGAGGCCTCTAGCACCAGTTAAACCTTGAATGTCAACATTTGACCTGGCGGTATGTCACATCACGTGGTTCGTCTTGGTACGTAGGATGGGGTGGAGGCCTTTAGCACCAGTTACACCTTGAATGTCAACATTTGACCTGGCAGTATGTCACATCAAGTGGTTTGTCTTGCTACGTAGGGTGAGGTGGAGGCCTCTAGCACCAGTTAAACCTTGAATGTCAACATTTGACCTGGAGGTATGTATACCAATTACATATTTTTGTAAAGACTTTTATTAGCGAATCAGTTCACAAATTTGAACATGCCGTTCTGTGGCTTTTCTATTTCTAAAATAAATAGTACACCCAAAACCAAATTAAAATGTTTGGTGAATAACGCCCTAATATTCACAACTATGTGTAAAAACACAACTAAAATATGACAGTAGTTGGATAACCCCTTATATTCACAATTATGTGTAAACACATAACTAAAATATGACAGTGAATAACGCCCTTGATATTCACAATTATGTGTAAACACATAACTAAAATATGACAGTGAATAACACCTTTAATATTCACAATTATGTGTAAACACATAACTAAAATATGACAATGAATAACGCCCCTTATATTCACAACTATGTGTAAACACATAACTAAAATATGACAGTTGGTGAATAACGCCCCTGATATTCACAATTAAGTGTAGACACATAACTAAAATATGACAGTGAATAACACCCTAAATATTCACAACTATGTGTAAACATATAACTAAAATATGACAGTGAATAACGCCCCTTATATTCACAACTATGTGTAAACACATAATTAAAATATGACAGTGAATAATACCCTTAATATTCACAACTATGTGTAAACACATAACTAAAATATGACAGTGAATAACGCCCTTGATATTCACAATTATGTGTAAACACATAACTAAAATATGACAGTCGTGGTGTCACACTACTCAAGATAAGTGTCTCATTGTGTTGGCGTTACCATGACGACGATGTTGACAGACATGTCTGTGCTCTCCATATTTTCTGATGTGTGCTCGGATGAAATGAACCCATTATCGTCAAAAGTTAGACAATTGCACGCGTCTACATGAGCAGTACGAAAGGTAGGTAGATATGTTTTCCTTGGTCATTTTTTTTGTTTACAATTTTAAATGTTAAATATTTAGAAAATTATAATTTGAATCTTTGATATATAACACATTAGTCTTTCATTGTGTTGTGTCAAACTGAGTTAAAATTTTGTATTCATAGTGTACAACCAAATGAATATAGTACAGTGTTTACACAGTTTTTTTTAATTTCACATTGCATTATGACCTTTGAACCAACACAACATAAAACAAACCATCAACACCATGCAGATTATTATGTTGCTTTGATACATACTTTTTTAACAGAATAAAACATACTAGATACGACCCGTGGCGTAGCATGCGCCGCAGACTGGCTCATCATAGACAGTGCAAAGAAAGGTAGGGGGGGTAGAGTACTGACAAAAATAGCAGCACCAAGTAATGAAAAAATAGCGAGTAAACGTGGAGACATGCGCACTGAGGTTGTTGTTACCCCCCCCCCTTTTTTATATTACTACCATCCCTTAAACATAAAATGTGATTGGCCGACCCTAGAGAGGGTTAGTAATATTTAGGGTTGTTAATTGCGCATTTGTTTTTTTGGCAACCGATTACGAATTATGTTAACTCCGATTTTACTGACTATCGTTTTATTGCTGACCTCATTACAATAGGGGTGTTGCGGATTTCGCCTGAGGCTCCGGCAAATCCAGAATCCGCCATATTTACAAATCCGACTGCGGCAGAAGTTTGCTTCATAAATTTCTGCCAAATCTGGCTTGCTAATTTTGCGATAAAATATATATAATTATAGCTCCAATGTGGAATCCGGTATTTTTTTACAAATCAGGCTTTGACTCAGGCTCCATAAATCCGGCCGAATCAAATTCGATTTTACAAGTATCGGAAATTTTAAACCGATTGTCGCTTTCAAATCCGATTATCGATGAGTCATGTTAGAAAAAGGGGGGAAAAGAACGTCAGAAACAAACATTTTTAAAAATTTTAAATTTTTTTTTCCGCTGTCGTTTGATCACAGGACTTTCCACGTGAAAGGCGGACGTGATAACCACTAAACTACGAATCATATATTATTCTGTGAATGAAAAACGCAACTAAACTGCAATTGAACACAGGAAGCTTTGATGCCACCAACCCCATTTTTAAATCCCTTATATTAACTTCACCGCCGTCTCTCTCTGTCGTTCGTCGTCGGGCGGAAAAACAAAAGTAAATAAAACAAACCCGTAAAAACAAAGTTTTTGACTATAAATCCCTTATATATGAGACATAACTAACAGTATTGATTATTTTCAAACATTTACAGACTGAATCTGTCTTAACTCAACTTTGCATCATAACCCTAGTGGGGGGAGGGGTGGGTGGGGGGGAGGGGTGGGTGGGGGGGAGAGGGGAAAAGTCTGGTCACCGATTCGCTTGACCGAGCTCAGAGTGACACGTAAAATGTAAACAAAAGCGCCCCTCGCTTCAATGCGTCAGCTCAAACTTTCACGTGGCAAAAAAACAATAACAAACCGTGAATTTAAATTACATACCTCATATAAGGATAAACTAAAAATGCATTAATTTAATTACGGTACGTTCGATCGATCTCAAATTTTGATACGATGCATTGTTAGGTTAGACGGGTCAGTGTGCCAAATTTTAGTTCGATCGGATCATGGGAAGTGGGTCATTTTTGACTTCTGTTTTCCGCCCGCCCAAGACAGAGAAAGACGCCGGTGAAGTTAATATAAGGGATTTAAAAATGACCCACTTTCCATGATGCCATCGAGCTGAAATTTGGTATAAAGACTTGTGTCACCTAACAATGCATGGCATCAAAATTTCAGATCGATCGAACATACCGTAATTAAATTAATGCATTTTTAGTTTATCTATATAAAACTTTATGTAGAAGTCGCTATTGTTTACATTTTACGGGTCAATTGACTTCACGCCAGCCATCGGTTAACACATTTCGTGTTTTAACCAGGTGTACCGGCGTGCTTTTGTTTACAATTTACGTGTCACGCTGAGCTCAGTCCATCGATCGGTGACCAGCCTTTCCCCTCTCACACCCCCCCTCCCAGGGTTATAAAGCAAAAAGGCATTAAGACAGATTCAATCTGTAAATGTTTGTCACGTTTGAACATAATCAATAATTTTAGTTATGTCTCACATATAAGGGATTTATAGTCAAAAACATTGTTTTTAAGGGTTTGTTTTATTAAATCCCTTATATTAACTTCACCGCCGTCTCTCTCTGTCTCTCTGTCTCTCTCTCTCTGTCGGTCGTTCGTTGTCGGGCGGGAGGAAAAACAAAAGTCAAACATGACCCACTTACCGTGATGCCATTGAGCTAAAATTTGACACATAGGCTCGTGTCACCTAACAAAGCAATGTTTTAAAATTTCAGATCGATCGAACGTACAGTTATTAAATTAATGCATTTATAGTTTATCTATATAAACTATATGTAGAATTCGCTATTGTTTACATTTTACGGGTCACTTGAATTCACGCCAGCCATCGATGACCACATCTCATGGAGGAGGAGTTCACTCAGTTGTACGCTGTAAATGTTTGTCGCGTTGGTACATAATCAATACTTGATTTCTGTCTCACATATAAGGGATTTATAGTTAAAAACTTTGTTTTTACGGTGTTTTTTTTTAAATCCCCTATATTAACTTCAGCGCCGTCTCTCTCTGTTTGTCGTTCGTCGTCGGTAGTGCGGAAAAAAATGACCCACTTCCCGTATTGCCATCGAGCTTAAATTTGGCATATAGACTTGTGTCACATAACAATGCATTGTATCAAAATTTCAGATTGATCGAAAATACCGTAATTAAATTAATCCATTTCTGGTTTATCTATATACAACTATATATAGAAGTCACTATTGTTTACATTTTCGGTGACCAGCCCTTCCCCTCTCCCAACACCCATCTCGTGTTTTAACCAGGTTGAATTCACTCAGTTTCAGACTGTAAATGATTGTCACATTGGAACATAATAAATATTTTAAGTTCTGTGTCATATATTAGGGATTTATAGTCAAAAACTTTGTTTTTACGGGTTTTAAAAAATCCCTTATATTAACTTCGAAATCTTATCTCTCTGTCTTGGGTGGGAGGAAAAATAAAAGTAAAACATGACCCAATTCCCGTAAAGCCATTGAGCTGAAATTTGGCATATGGACCCGTGTTACCTAACAATGCATCGTATCAAAATTTCAGATCGATCGAACGTACCGTAATTAAATTAATGCAGTTTTAGTTTATATCTATACAACGTATGTAATTCAATCTCACTGTTTGTTATTGTTTAGTTCTAGAACGCTAGTTCTTCTGTCTTTGCTTGAACAAAATCTGCTATACATGCGGCCATTTCCATTACATTTATTTGGCAAGTAAAAGGATTGATACAGAAGGACACAATTGGCTCGATATGTGTAAACTGCAAAAATATCTCTACAAACTGTTTTTTTAACACTTGAAGATGCTTAATAAATAATGACCCGTTTAGTTCGTTGTTACCTATAGCATTTTCTTCATATGTGGGAAATGCGCGAGAGAATTGATCTGCAGATGTGATAGTGATATCAACAGATTCAATTTAGCATTAAATGACTTTACAGAGCTTATCGTTTCACCTATGCTTTTGTCTTTCCCCTGCAACTCCAAATTTAAAGAATTCAATTTTTCCATGATATCTGTGAAAAATCCCAAATCAATCAACCAGCGTGAATCAGCTAGTTCATCATAATTTTCCTTTTCATCGTTTATAAATGTTTTTATTTCTTCCATTAAACTCAAAACTCTTGTAAGGACCTTTCCTTTACTGAGCCAACGTACTTCAGTGTGCAGAATAAGATCTCATGTTCCCTATCTTCAGTATCTTCTAACAGAGCCTTGAAAAGTCGATCTTGCAAATGAGCTGCTTGAATAGAATTGATAATTTTTGTAACTATTTTCATAACGTGTTCAAATGGCAATATTTTACAACACAGAGCTTCCTGGTGGATAATACAGTGATAGGACATTCATAACGTTTGAAAATGATTCATCCTTCTTGCAGAGGGCAATAAATCCTTTGTTTTTACCTGCCATTGCTGGTGCCCCATCGGTGGTTATCACAGACAGCTTGTGCAAAAACATATTTATTGACATTGCGTATGTTCTGAATGTATTATAAATATCCTCGTCCCTTGTCTGTCCTTTCATAGGTAATATTTGTAACTTAACCTCTTCTACTGTGAAGTTACTAAATACCATTCTCACCATAACTGATAACTGTTTGTTACTTCAGATTTAAGTGGATAATTCACATCAAAAGTGGCATGAATTGTCTGAAAGTGTCGTTCAACATTATGTTTTTTAGGCACTGACAACAACGCGGATCCAGGTGGGGAATGCTATTTGCACATCACTCCTTGTTCCAGGAGGGGGTCCAGGCTAGCGTGAGGAGTATAGTCTGGCTCGCCGCTATACAAGTTGCGACAAGTACTGTCAGCAAAGGAACCACTCATACATACAATATCGCAAACATACAAACATATTTTATAAACTTAGGCCTAAAAAAAATTAAAATTCTAACAAATGAATAAATATAATTCACATTTTTAATTAATGTTTATGAAAAAATTATGTCTCTGTGGCGGGCACATACGAATCGTTCCGCATGCGCCATGGTGCCCGCGGGCACGGAAATGGGAACCTCTGCTTTAGACAGATGGCACCACAGCAGCGCCACCTTTTGAATTCCGCGGGCTAGAGACATATCAAATATATAAAGCTCAGTTGATGTTTGTATGTTTGTATGTTTCACTTTTCGACTTTCTGTTAGACAGCCACGGAAAAACCAAATGACGGACGGGGACCAAATTTGGCAGGACGGTTCCTTTTACCCTGAAGGTGGTTTTAAGTTTGTTTTTGTAATTGTCCCTTTTGCCCGAACGCCGTAAATTAAATAATCAGAAAATGCAGAGACAAAGAATTAAAAATTTAACCTCATTTCTGTATTGAACAAATTTACGCGGACGTTCAAATGCCGTTCAAAGCGAGTTACTTTTGGTGACGTTTTTTTCCCAAATACTTTATTTTCAGCCGTGCGCATTCAAAAAATATTATAATGTCTGAATACGGTGCGCACATTTTCGTGTACGCTTCATAATTTGAGCTGTGTAGTACAAAGAATTGTCATTTTCTTTACTGTTACTTTCTATATATTAGATAGACACGTAAACATAATTAATTACAACTGCCACACGATGCATTAGATTTAATTGTTTACACATTTAAATTTAAATGCGAATTTGTTTTAATTATTTTCTGTTCCATAACTCGACATTTAATAAAAACCTATTTATGTAATAATTGTGTCAGTATTTTTTTCAAGGCTTCATTTTTAGCGGTGGGCGTTCTAAAATCTTTTATCGCCTGATTACCGTGCGCACATTTTCGGTACGCATCTTAAATTTAGCTGTGTCCTATTAATATAACATTTATATTTTGTTTGTCTTTTACATAAACTATTTTTTACATAACCTATACACTTATACTATTTAAACTTAGGCTACCGGACCTATTAACATAAGTAGCTTAAACTAAATAAAGCGATCCTGAAAACGCTTAATTGTTTTGTATTGCTAATTGAATATGTTATGTTCATTCCTTTGATGATGGATTAACATAGGCCATTTTTAAAATCAATTATTGTCATGGTTTCACATGCGTTTTTAACATAAAATTGATTTGTTTTGTTTGTTTTTTTTAAATTAGGAAAATAGCCTAATTTCTTTATTTATCTTTATTATCTTTATCTCATAGACGCTGTTGCAAATATTGTATTAATTACAATTGTGCTACGGTGCAGTGTCGTAAATATATAAGAGCTTATTTAGTGACGACAGTGGCAGGGATCTTTTGGAAAAATGTCAACAAAGCAGTGTCCTTTTTTTAATGGATACAAACAAACAAACATAAAAATATCAACTGAGCTTTATATATTACATATGCGTTTAAATTTTTTTACTTCAATTATTTTTACGATGCATTGTATTAATATTTTACATGCAATGAATAAAATTGGGATTTTTTATAATTTAATTCATAACTTAACATTTAATTAAAAACGATAGATGTAGCGAGTTTATTTTATGTTGAAAGTGATGGCTTATGTCAAATAAACTTACATTTGAAAACATCTTTCTTAAGTTTTATATACACTATACATTATAAACTTTCGCTACCGAACGTATTAACAAAATTTGACTAAATTTAATTAAGTGATCCTGAAAACGCTTAACTAATATGAATTGCGAATTGAATATGTTTTTATGTTCATTCCTTTGTAATCAGAATAGCATAGGCCGTTTCTAAAATTGCCATTTAATCATTTTTAAGATGCACATATTGATAGCCGGTTGAATCTTTTTTTTTACACGCTTTTATTTAAGTCACATTGTTTGTATGTTGTATCCATCCCATCCATCCATCCATCCATCCTTCCTTCAAAACTTGAAACGTAAAATTCTACCACTTCTGATGGTCGTAGAGATCTACATTTTTTTACCACAGATCGATCTTGGATGACAATGCATTGTATCAAAATTTCAGATCGCCCGAATGTACCGTTTTGAAATTATTGCATTTTTAGTTTATCTATAGTCTGCTTTGTTGACATCCATGAGTTCACCACGTGTACACGTTACCGTTGTATAAAACGTTGGGCGGGCGCTTATAAAAAAATAGTGGTAAAAAAGATGTGTGGGCTTCAGACGTGAATTTTAAAGAGTTTTTATTATAAGTTTTAAAAAATAGTTGTAAAAACAAAGATGTTAACTATAAATCCCTTAAATATGAGACGTAACTAAAAGAAGTGATTATGTTAAAAGCGTGTCCTTTTAAAAAAAAATAAAAAATAAAATATTTATTTTATGCATTTTTATTTTATTTTTCAGATATAAAATATGGTGTGTGTGTGTGCATTGAATATAATTTACAAAATATGATGCCTTATCCGAAATAGGGAACAAAAAAAAAGATTCCTTTTTGAATTTATACACATTGCTTATAAACAGTAAATATAAATCGTAAAATATAGAGACATAAAAAATGTTAAATATTATTTCCCTGTTACAACAATTATGAATACGTCAAAAGGAGGAGTTATTTTGGTCCAGTACATTTACTTTATAACAAGACTTTATTTTATGCGGCCAGCTTTCTATATTGTCTAAATATGGTGTGCACATTTTTTTATATCATTTTAATACCACCGGTTTTTTTAAAAAGTATTTTAGAAAGAACATATATAATTTTGTTTATTTGCGCTATAAGTCACTTAGCTTTTGCATTTTAAAGGGATAGTGCCACATGTTCTTTATCTCAGAGACGTGGTTACAAATATTATATAACTTACCATTGTGATACGATGCAGTTTCAAAATTATATATTAAATTTTTGAGTGAGGAGGGTGATATAGCTCTTTCGGAAAACCTATAAGTTATTTTAATTTTGTACAAGTGGGAATGAAATTGTAAATTTAGTTATTATGGTCGGCAAGAATCATTATTTAATAAATCATATCTTTTAAATAGTAAGGTTATGTTAAAAGGCACTGCATTCAGTGAAAACAACTCACGCGGTAAAATGGCATATCTCTGTTTCTCATAAGATTTTAACTAAATAGATGTATCTGAAATTTAACTTGGCAAATAAAAATTGTAATAACCAGCAACTAATACTTGGATAAAGGGTCAGCACACTCCCGCTACAAAGTGCGGGTATTTTTCTAGTACATTATACTGTAACATGAAAGAGCGCCTGAAAAAACTGTTGCCATCAAATGCTTAATTCTATTTTTGAAAAATCGACTTTATTTAGGATATTAATCGCACATGTTTATTAATTTTTGTACTTTAACATCTTTTATTTACTTTTTTTTAAAAGAAAGACCTAGGCATTGGCTATTTTAAAATAAAAAAACCTAGACAAGGTCAAAATAACCTAGATGTAAGTTGTAAAACCTAGCGCTGGCAACACTGCTACTAATGTCTAACGATTTCCTAATTAAAGGAACGAATAAAAGTGTCTTACACTCAGAACTGTCTTTCATGTATATGTACACTGTGAAGCCTAAAGTAGGGATAAGTTAGCACGACAGATAAATATGTAATAATTTTGGAAATACATAGTTTTAGCCAAGTTAATAAAGCATTTATAAACAAAATAAAGGCATTGTTAATCAGGAAAGATATTCAGGATTTCTTTCGTAAAATATAATATAAAACTTTATTTTATTACTTAAATAAATAAATACATGTATTATTTATTTAACACTTAGACATTTGCATTATTTTATTTTAAAACGAATTATTTCCCTTAATTTTATTCAACGTATTAATTTTATATTTTTTTGGTTTATACTACATTTTAAAATATTATAAGAACAAGAGAACTAACGCAATAAGACTGAGAATAATATATATATGTGCGATATTATTTGGATAACATACACAATCCATTTTACACTTTTATTGTCAAAAAAAATGCTGTATCAATAACATTGAAAATACACGTACTTTTTATTTAACCCCTAGACAACTAAAGCAATATGTTACGAAAAACTAATATTTCCCTTTGATTTCATCGAACTTATGCATAATTTATGTATTTGGGGTATAAACAACATTGCAATATAAAAAACAAGAAGACTAACGGAATAAGACGTAAAATAATAATAAGATACGTTTTCATTTTCACAAAATACACAATCAACAATGACATTTTAATAAAGTTTTAAAAATTAATTAAAAATAAAATGAATTCAATTTCTTTGTATCAAATGTGCCTCGCTACAACTCAATTATGGTAAATGACGTCATTAGTTCAGCTCAGTTTGTAGATCGTTCAGATATTTAATATTTGAAATTATACAAGTATTTAATGCATCGGATTTCATCCTATCTTAGAAAACATGGATTTGTCAATTTTTCCTCTCCTCATTTATAATTTTCTAAAGACATGTTTTCTTTATGTCTATAAAACATGCGCTTAAACTTTGAAAAATTTAATATTTAACTGGATGTATAAAACTAAAATGCATTCGACATTTGAAAACATCTTCTCCACTAATTTTTTAAACA
This sequence comes from Ampullaceana balthica, assembly GCA_944989445.1. Lineage (NCBI taxonomy): Eukaryota > Metazoa > Mollusca > Gastropoda > Lymnaeidae > Ampullaceana > Ampullaceana balthica. The sequence continues at coordinate 222,000 of CALYLW010001186.1, read as the reverse complement.
ATAAAGTTAGTTATAATAAAAGTTATTTGATTAAAAAATGAATTGTTTCGTTGTCCAATTCCTTCAGACTGCCTAATCCCTCGTAATATTGATTTCCTTGTACGTACTACTGCATGCAGTCTCATCCCTGTAGTATCGTTATCTTGAAGGGGGGCGTTTACCAGAGGCACACCTGCAGAGGAAGCTATGAAAAGTATAGGCAGTCATTTTTTCTTATAGACACTTACAACGGTCGGCCTCTTGAGCCACACCAGAGTAACACTGTGACTATGTTACATACATTCTTTTAGTCAAGGACACCTCTTACGTCTGACAAGCGATGACGTGCGCTGATCTCACTCCATAAACTATCCGTCTATGACGGGGATGTGTCCACAGTCCATGACCATGTCTGAACATTTTATATAGTGTTGCTTGTGTAACGTCTGTAACTATGTTTACGAAGATTGCAATGTGTTTTCTCTAGTTTTTGGCAATATCTGTAAAGCGCAATGAGCCAGGCGTGAGCTGAAGAACTGCGCTATAATATAAATGAGTTAACAAGATAAATAAATAATAACATACCTATGTTATAACATTGTTAAATATAAAGCAATATAATCCTATAATTTAACACTACGCTACATAATCTGAAAGAAATATATTTATAATTTATTTGTACAGCATTAAAAAAAATATAAAAAAATAAAATCAACCAACACATGTATCATCTGCTTCGTCTCTTAAACGGCCCTTTATGTGACACGTAATAGGGTTGTCGCAATATAAGACAGGAAAACGTCATAGCACACTACGTCATTGTCTATTTTTAGAGCTAGGAGACACATTTTCTTAAACTTTACAAGCAAAACACGAAGTTGCTGAATTTACATGTCACTTACAATGCTGTCTTACCTGCAATTTTGTAACAAAAACTTTATATCCAACAGTCAGTTTTGCTGTGAAAATGTCTCATATTAAAAATATATAATATAAGTAGAATAAGTAAAATGTATTTTTGTGAAACTTCTTTTAACATTCTGTCCCGTCCTCCATATCTAATGGCCAAATGGGCTTTCTGAGGTGCATCATATATCTCGGAGTCCGCGACGTCAATCAGAATGGCACTCACACCTTCTTTAAGAGTGTAGATCAACTTACTCTTATTTTCCACCATCATGACATCATCGTGTTTCACCAGACAATCGTCCCGTGGTTCTTGCTTAATGGTGGTCTTAGCTATTTTAACATCGTCCACAACCTTTTGGTTACAGTTTCGGTTTAAGAAAATGTTGTTTTAACAGCATTAGCTCTTGCTTTAGATAACTCATCGTAGAACCGTCGTTGCATGTCAACATAGTTTGATTCCTGACCTAGCACTACATTCTCTTCCGAAATGGTCACACAGCAATCCAAGGGGAAACGTTATGGGAGAGCGTCTGTAAAATCTCAGCCGGATGATATATTATAAACTGACATTGTGAGAAGAATTTTTGCAATATTTTCTTTGATTTGGTAGTGGAACCTTGTACCAGCTAAACGCTGTCTTACAATAACTTTCAACACTCACAGGCTTCGATCGCCATCATCATACAACGACCAAAGCGCCACCGCCAACATCAGTTGCTGGAAAAAAAAACAGGGGTAGAACAATTACATAATTTGCCGGAAGACAACTCGGCATTCTATAGAATGCCTAGGCAATGTATGAAATAGCAATCATTTCATACTTTGCCTGACACCATCAGGCATTCTATACATTGCCTAGGCATTCTATAGAATGCCTGAATTTCACACTTTGCCTGTAACACACACACACATATATATATATATATATATATATATATATTAGGTCTGTTAACGATTAATTTAAATTTAATTTTTTAAAAATTAACGATTAATCAATCGTTAATTTCGATTAAAGCTAAAAATTAAAATTTAAGATGTAATAAGTAACACTTATTAAACGTTCTGGTTGAAAATCTAAATAACACTGGAATGTCTCCTTTATATGTCATCTTTTAACCAACCACGCAAAAAGACAAGTGTGTTGACATTATTTGGGTCAAGTCTAATTGACAATATAACCAGCCAAGCTGAAAAATCATTCACATGGAACTGAGGTAACTGGTATGCACAAAACGGTCTTGGCAAGGAATGACATTATCGGATATCGGTGTTCATTAAGTTTCCACCATTGTAGAGGGTTAATGGATTCAGGAACTTTCATCTCCATTTTGTAACGCAGTAATTCATCAGAAGAGCTGTCGTCATTTTCTGTCTCTGAGTCATTATCCATTAATGCCATTACATTAATACGCTTTTCATTTTGTTTGATAAATAGGTGAAGTGTTAGAACCATGGTAGGCAAAAGATTTCTCACAATGGATAAAATAAAATTTATCAACATTTTGAACATTCACGTCAATCAATAGTTTAAAACCACAATTTTCGTGTAAATCGTCAGGAAATTTATTATTATTTATCGGCCGTTTTTTAAAAATCTTTTGACTTCCAATAATTTGTAAGTGATGGGTCGATTAATAGTTAAAAATAATTTAATTGTTAAAATGTTTTAACGATTAAATCGGAAAATTAATCGTTAATATCCGCATTCCAAACAAATGTATATATATATAATTTATTTATTTATCACGAACATGATGAAATAGTGACAAGAAATTGTTTAAATAGAACAAGGTCTACAGTGGTGAGAGGCGAATCCTAGCAATTCATAGAAATGTCATCCCGTATTAACGGGGTCGAAGTCAAGTGGCTTACCACTTGGATAAATATATAGTTCTTTCAAAGATCATAAACAGCAATTACAATGCGTCAATTTCGCATGGTAATACATGACAGTAAATGTATTAAAGTCATAGTTTGCTTAGTTTAAAATAACTAGGATTATGAAAATATATTTTGTCTACAAATTAAATATTTCTATACATAACATTTATTAGATGGAATACAAAGTGTAAACAATACAAATATGTAATACAATGTCGCATAGACTTGTAGATTGCAATTTCACAGAAGTTAAAGAAAATAATATTATAAACATACTCATTAATCTAGACGCTTAAGTTGTCTCAATTACAATCGCATTTTATGTATGTCGATAGCAGTGCTTTTTAGTGCGGGGTTCATGGAAAGTACAATTTTATTGTGCGTCAGATATGACAAGAGAAAGTCTTTTAATTTGTAAATGTCCCTTTTATGTATATCTGAATTCGAACTTGGGGCAATCAATGATTACATTTCCATTTAAATATGATAAACGATTTTTTAAAAATAATTTATGATAGATTTAACTAGGAAAATAACACTGACTATCACTATGATAATGACAGACAACATTAATCAGACAAATCTTACAGACATACAGACAACACTAACGCTGACGTTAAATACAACTATAAAAAAATAAACATTAGAAGTGGCAATACACAGTTGTTTGGTAAGAAGAATTTCAATGTTCTTTATCATAAAAAACATATTTGTTTCTATAATTAATACGATTACAAAATGTCTTTGGATGACATGTGTGTCTTTTAATAATAATATTTTATTGATGTGAAGATTTATTTATCGAATACATCTCATTTACGGTAATTTTCTAGAGATTATAAAAACAAATCAACGCCCACTGACATAGACACATATTTGAATAATCTATGAAAGTAATGGAGACTGATTTAATCCCATCTCTCTCTCTCTCTCTCTCTCTCTTTCTCTCTCACAATTTACTTTTTTACTCTCTCTCTCTCTTTCTCTCTCACAATTTACTTTTTTACTCTCTCTCTCTCTCTCTCTCTCCATATATGATATTAAATAATAATCATTCCCGCTGTCTGTATGGATGTAATGCTGTGAGGTGGTGCTGCAATCGATTTTGATTTATATTGCTGTTAGGTGGCGCTAAAGAACTCGATAATATTTACAAGAAACATTGTTATTAAAGAAATTTTGAACTAAATAATTATTCCTTTTTTGAATCTATTGTTTTTTTAATTATCTTAAATAAAATACATAATTCCCGTTGTATGTATGGCTGTAATGCTGTTAGGTGGTGCTGCGATCGATTTTGTTTTATATTGCTGTTAGGTGGCGCTAAAGAACTGGATAATATTTACAAGAGACATTGTTATTAAAGAAATTTTGAACTAAATAAAGAATTATTCCTTTTTGAATCTATTGTTTTTTTAATTATCTTAAACAAATATTAATTTTTACAGCAATAATTTTATATTGAACTCAAATCAAAAAAATCCCAACACTTTCGACTAGTTATCTCTAGTTTAATAAAAATTGAGATTCATTATTTCTGTAAATAGTCACATTTTGTTCAAAGACATATTGTAAGTAACAAACACAAATTGTACATAACAAACACACATTGTACATAATAAACACACATTGTACATAACATACACACAATGTACATAAGAAACACACATTGTACATAACAAACACACAATGTACATAAGAAACACACATTGTACATAACAAACACACATTGTACATAACAAACATACATTGTAAGTAACAAACACACATTGTACATAAAAACACACATTGTACGTAACAAACACACATTGTACATAGCAAACACACATTGTACATAACAAACACACATTGCACATAACAAACACACATGTACATAACAAACACACATTGTACATAACAAACACACATTGCACATAAACACCAATTGTACATAACAAACAATTTATTGGATGACCAAGTTATTTCTAGCTTTGAATTACCCAGATATATTGTGGTTTAATTAATGATTATATTGGGACTAATTGAATGATTATATTTTGGTACAATTAATGATTATATTGTGGTTTAATTAATGATTATATTGTGGTTTAATTAATGATTATAGTGTGGTTTAATTAATGATAATTTTGGGGTTTAATTAATGATTATATTTTGGTTCAATTAATGATTATATTGTGGTTAAATTAATGATTATATTGTGGTTTAATTAATGATTATATTGTGATTTAATTAATGATTATATTTTGGTTCAATTAATGATTATATTGTGGTTAAATTAATGATTATATTGTGGTTTAATTAATGATATTCTTTGTGGTTTAATTAATGATTATATTGTGTTTAAATGAATGATTATATTTTGGTTCAATTAATGATTATATTGTGGTTAAATTAATGATTATATTGTGGTTTAATTAATGATTAAATTGTTGTTTAATTAATGATTATATTGGGGTTCAATTAATGATTACATTGTGGTTAAATTAATGATTATATTGTTGTTCAATGAATAATTATATTGTGGTTCTATTAATGATTATATTGTGGTTTAATTAATGATTATATTGTGGTTCAATGAATAATTATATTGTGGATCAATTAATGATTTTATTGTGGTTTAAGTAATGATTATATTGTGGTTAATTAATGATTATATTGTGGCTAAATTGATGATTATATTGTGGTTTAATTATTGATTATATTGTTGTTTAATTAATGATTATATTGCGGTTTAATTAATGATGATATTTTGGTTCATTTAATGATTATATTGTGGTTAAATTAATGATTATATCGTGGTTAAATTAATGATTATAATGTGGTTTAATTAATGATTATATTGTGGTTTAATTAATAATATTATTTTGGTTTAATTAATGATTATATTGTGGTTTACTTAATGATTATATTGTGGTTAAATTTTTATGACTATATTGTGGTTTATTTAATGACTATATTGTGGTTCAAGTAATGATTATATTGTGGTTTAAATAAAGATTATAAAGTGGTTGTATTAATGATATTTTTTTTTAATTAATGATTATATTGTGGTTAAATGAATGATTTTAATTTAGTTCAATTAATGATTATTGTGGTTAAATTAATGATTATATTGTGGTTTAATTAATGATTATATTGTTGTTTAATTTATGATTATATTGTGGTCCAATTAATGATTATATTGTGGTTCAATTAATGACTATATTGTGGTTCAAGTAATTATTATATAGTGGTTTAATTAATGATTATAGTGTGGTTTAATTAATGATATTATTGTCTTTCAATTAATGATTGTATTGTGGTTAAATGAATTATTATATTTTGGTTCATTTAATTATTATGTTGTGGTTAAATTAAATATTATATTGTGGTTTAGTTAATGATTATATTGTTGTTTAATAAATGATTATATTGTGATTTAATTTATGATTATATTTTGGTTCAATTAATGATTATATTGTGGTTAAATTAATGATTACATTGTGGTATAGTTAATTATTATATTGTTGTTTAGTTTATGATTATATTGCGGTTTAATTAATGTGTATATATTGTTTCAATTAATGATTATATTGTGGTTAAATTAATGATTATATTGTGGTATAGTTAATTATATATTTTGGTTTAATTAATGATTATATTGTGGTTAAATTAATGATATTATTTTGGTTTAATTAATGATTATATTATTGTTTAATTACTGATTATATTATGGTTAATTTAATGACTATATTGTGGTTCAATTAATGATTATTTTGTGTTTCAATGAATGATGATATAGTGGTTTAATTATTGATTATATTGTTGTTTAATTAATGATTATATTGCGGATAAATTAATGATTATATTTTGGTTCATTTAATGATTACATTGTGGTTAAATTAATGATTATAGTGTGGTTAAATTAATGATTATAATGTGGTTTAATTAATGATTATATTGTGGTTTAATTGATAATATTATTGTGGTTTAATTAATGATTATAATGTGTTTAATTTATGATTATATTGTGGTTAAATTTATGACTATATTGTGGTTTATTTAATGACTGTATTGTGGTTCAAGTAATGATTATATTGTGGGTCAAATAAAGATTATAAAGTGGTTGTATTAATGATATTATTGTGTTTTAATTAATGATTATATTGTGGTTAAATGAATGATGATATTTTGGTTCAATTAATGATTATTGTGGTTAAATTAATGATTATATTGTTGTTTAATTAATGATTATATTTTTGTTTAATTAATGATTATATTGTGGTCCTATTAATGATTATATTGTGGATCAATTAATGATTATATTGTGGTTCAAGTAATGATTATATTGTGGTTTAATTAATGATTATATTGTGGTTTAATTAATGATATTATTTTGTTTTAATTAATGAATGTATTGTGGTTAAATGAATGATTATATTTTGGTTCATTTAACTATTATATTGTGGTTAAATTAATGATTATATTGTGGTTTAGTTGATTATTATATTGTTGTTTAATAAATGATTATATTGCGATTTAATTAATGATTATATTTTGGTTCAATTAATGATTATATTGTGGTTAAATTAATGATTATATTGTGGTATAGTTATTGATTATATTGTTGTTTAGTTAATGATTATATTGCGGTTTAATTAATGATTATATATTGTTTCAGTTATTGATTATATTGTGGTTAAATTAATGATTATATTGTGGTATAGTTAACTATCATATTTTGGTTTAATTAAAGATTATATTGTGGTTTAATTAACGATATTATTTTGGTTTAATTAATGATTATATTATTGTTTAATTACTGATTATATTATGGTTTAATTAATGACTATATTGTGGTTTATTTAATGACTATATTTTGGTTCAATTAATGATTATATTGTGGTTCAATTAATGATTATATTGTGTTTCAAATAATGATTATATTGTGTTTACATTAATGATTATATTTTGGTTTAATTAATGATTATATTGTGGTTTAATTAATGATATTATTGAGGTTTAATTAATGATTATATGTTTGTTTAATTATTGATTATATTGTGGTTCAATAAATAATTATATTGTGGTTCAATTAAAGATATTTTGTGTGGTTTAATTAATGATTATATTCGGGTTTAATTAATGATTGTATTGGGGTTTAATTAATGATATTATTGTGGTTTAATTAATGATTATATTGTGGTATAACATAATGATTATATTTTTGTTTAATTTAATGATTATATTGTGGTTTAATTAATGATTATATTGTGGTTTAATTAATGATTATATTGTGGTATAGTTAACTATCATATTTTGGTTTAATTAAAGATTATATTGTGGTTTAATTAACGATATTATTTTGGTTTAATTAATGATTATATTATTGTTTAATTACTGATTATATTGTGGTTTAATTAATGACTATATTGTGGTTTATTTAATGACTATATTGTGGTTCAATTAATGATTATTTTGTGTTTCAATGAATGATTATATAATGGTTCAATTAATGATTATATTGTGGTTCAATTAATGATTATATTGTGTTTCAAGTAACGATTATATTGTGTTTACATTAATGATTATATTGTGGTTTTATTAATGATATTATTGTGGTTAAATTAATGATTATATTTTGGTTTAATTATTGATTATATTGTGGTTCAATGAATAATTATATTGTGGTTCAATTAAAGATATTTTTTGTGGTTTAATTAATGATTATATTCGGGTTAAATTAATGATTGTATTGGGGTTTAATTAATTATATTATTGTGGTTTAATTAATGATTATATTGTTGTATAATATAATGATTATATTTCTGTTTAATTTAATGATTATATTGTGGTTTAATTAATGATTATATTGTGGTTTAATTAATGATTATATTGTTGTTTTATTAATGATTATATTGGGGTTTAATAATGATTTTTAAAAAAATATTTTTTCATAGGACTTTATGAAATGGGTGTAACTAGTAGATACCGTAAATAAGAGACATTGACTTGGTCTAAATGTATGTAACTAGTAGATACCGTAAATAAGAGACATTGACTTGGTCTAAATGTATGTAACTAGTAGATACCGTAAATAAGAGACATTGACTTGGTCTAAATGTATGTAACTAGTAGATACCGTAAATAAGAGACATTGACTTGGTCTAAATGTATGTAACTAGTAGATACCGTAAATAAGAGACATTGACTTGGTCTAAATGTATGTAACTAGTAGATACCGTAAATAAGAGACATTGACATGGTCTAAATGTATGTAACTAGTAGATACCGTAAATTAGAGACATTGACTTGGTCTAAATGTATGTAACTAGTAGATACCGTAAAGAAGAGACATTGACTTGGTCTAAATGTATGTAACTTGTAGATACCGTAAATAAGAGACATTGACTTGGTCTAAATGTATGTAACTTGTAGATACCGTAAATAAGAGACATTGACTTGGTCTAAATGTATGTAACTAGTAGATACCGTAAATAAGAGACATTGACTTGGTCTAAATGTATGTAACTAGTAGATACCGTAAATAAGAGACATTGACTCGGTCTAAATGTATGTAACTAGTAGATACCGTAAAGAAGAGACATTGACTTGGTCTAAATGTATGTAACTAGTAGATACCGTAAATAAGAGACATTGACTTGGTCTAAATGTATGTAACTAGTAGATACCGTAAATTAGAGACATTGACTTGGTCTAAATGTATGTAACTAGTAGATACCGTAAAGAAGAGACATTGACTTGGTCTAAATGTATGTAACTTGTAGATACCGTAAATAAGAGACATTGACTTGGTCTAAATGTATGTAACTTGTAGATACCGTAAATAAGAGACATTGACTTGGTCTAAATGTATGTAACTAGTAGATACCGTAAATAAGAGACATTGACTTGGTCTAAATGTATGTAACTAGTAGATACCGTAAATAAGAGACATTGACTTGGTCTAAATGTATGTAACTAGTAGATACCGTAAATAAGAGACATTGACTTGGTCTAAATGTATGTAACTAGTAGATACCGTAAAGAAGAGACATTGACTTGGTCTAAATGTATGTAACTTGTAGATACCGTAAATAAGAGACATTGACTCGGTCTAAATGTATGTAACTAGTAGATACCGTAAATAAGAGACATTGACTTGGTCTAAATGTATGTAACTTGTAGATACCGTAAATAAGAGACATTGACTCGGTCTAAATGTATGTAACTAGTAGATACCGTAAAGAAGAGACATTGACTTGGTCTAAATGTATGTAACTAGTAGATACCGTAAATAAGAGACATTGACTTGGTCTAAATGTATGTAACTAGTAGATACCGTAAAGAAGAGACATTGACTTGGTCTAAATGTATGTAACTAGTAGATACCGTAAATAAGAGACATTGACTTGGTCTAAATGTATGTAACTAGTAGATACCGTAAATTAGAGACATTGACTTGGTCTAAATGTATGTAACTAGTAGATACCGTAAATAAGAGACATTGACTTGGTCTAAATGTATGTAACTAGTAGATACCGTAAAGAAGAGACATTGACTTGGTCTAAATGTATGTAACTAGTAGATACCGTAAATAAGAGACATTGACTTGGTCTAAATGTATGTAACTAGTAGATACCGTAAATTAGAGACATTGACTTGGTCTAAATGTATGTAACTAGTAGATACCGTAAATAAGAGACATTGACTTGGTCTAAATGTATGTAACTTGTAGATACCGTAAATAAGAGACATTGACTTGGTCTAAATGTATGTATTACATTCATGGAAAAGAACTGACCCAAACTAAAGATGCAAAATACTTAGGAGTCTTAATAAATGAGAAACTATCATGGAATCTCCATGTCAATGAAGTTATTAAAAAATCAAACAAAACCTTAGGCTTTATAAAAAGGAACTTTAACAAATGTAATAGAGATATAAAACTAAAATGCTACCTCACTTTGGTGAGACCTGCACTAGAATATGCATCTTCTGTATGGGACCCATCCACCAAAGAAAACATTGATAAACTAGAACAAATTCAAAAAAGAGCTGCCAGATTCATTACTGGAGAATATTCGAAACTGACAAGAGTAACACCATTAGTTAAATCATTAAACCTTGAAACACTAGAGGATAGAAGAACCAAGAGCAAAGTAGTAATCATACATAAAGCAATTAATTCTAATTTAGAAATACAACACAAAGATAACTTAATACAACCCTCAGATAGACATAAGGATAAAAACACCTTTCTTATTCCGTATGCAAGAACAAACACATACAAGTTTTCCTTCTTCCCGTCCGGAATTCGGGCGTGGAATCGGTTGCCTGAAGAATCCAGGAAAACCAACACTTTATCAACATTTAAATCTCTAATAAAAATGCAAGACTAAACACAAACCATAGATAAGCGTAGGACGCAATAATCTTCTGTATAGAAGGAGCGTCTGTAAACAGATAAGATAAGATAAGATAAGATATAGTAAATTAGATACATAGACTTGGTCTAAATGTATGTAACTAGTAGATACCGTAAATAAGAGACATTGACTTGGTCTAAATGTATGTAACTAGTAGATATCGTAAATTAGAGACATTGACTTGGTCTAAATGTATGTAACTAGTAGATACCGTAAATAAGAGACATTGACTTGGTCTAAATGTATGTAACTAGTAGATATCGTAAATTAGAGACATTGACTTGGTCTAAATGTATGTAACTAGTAGATATCGTAAATAAGAGACATTGACTTGGTCTAAATGTATGTAACTAGTAGATACCGTAAATAAGAGACATTGACTTGGTCTAAATGTATGTAACTAGTAGATACCGTAAATAAGAGACATTGACTTGGTCTAAATGTATGTAACTTGTAGATACCGTAAATTAGAGACATTGACTTGTTTTAAATGTATGTAACTAATAACTTTAATTAATAAATAACTTTTAAAATGGAAAATAGAATAAGTAATTTAAAAAATGCATCTTCATGTAAGGATAACACACACACTTACACACACACACAAACACACACACACACAAACACACATACACACACACACCAAAAAAAAAGCCAGATCTTAACATTCAAAAAATAACTTCACATAAAACACGGCTCTTTCTATTTCGCTCCCTTTCCACAAATTAATAAAAGCGCAAACAATGACGTCACGTCATGTAATATTTTACGGCGAGCGAGTAGCGCGCTCTGTTAATCTCGACACCAAAATGTTTGTTATTTTAAGTCTTAATTTTTTTCAACTTTAAAATAAAAAAATAAGCCAGTTAACCCGCATGGCAGGGGCGAATTAAGACTGCACGGGGCCCCTGGCTGCAATTCAAACTGGGGCCCTATCCAGCTAGCGTCCCTTTAAATAAAATGATTGCTAGCAGCTAATATAAGACTGTAACTTGTAACTAGATAGTCCATTGGTTTCTTGTTCATAATGTGTCTGTACTCCGGGATCGGATTCATTAAAAAAACGAACACAAAGAAATAACTGTTTGCCTGGAAACTAAAATTGAGTGTAAAAAGATAATTTTTAAAAAAAAAGCAAATTAAATAAAATATATGCCCCGCCGGGAATGAAACCCGTTATAACTTTCGCTATAAGCCAACACGTTGTCACAAGACCATGAGATCCTGACTAATGAATAAAATTTAAAAGATATAAATAGTATTCATTAATATTTTCTCTTATTGAGCCAATCAAATCAAGTTTTTGGATACTGAGGCTACTGGGTGAGAATAGCGATCAGATTAATAGATAACCTTAATCATCGGGGGCTCCTGGCTTTAGCCCGTTCAGCCTCCCCTTAATCCGCCATAGCCGCATGGCGATCACTGACAGACACGCTTATGCCCAATTTATATAGGCATGCGAAAGATATAGAAATTGAAGAGTAAAGTCTGAAACAATATCACTATTTTCTATGATTCAAATGGAGCAAGTTAAAACAAAATAACCAATATTTTTGTATTGTTTTTTTTTAAATTTAAATTTATACTTAAATAAAAGTATAGTTATTGATTATGCATGTTATGTAATTGATAAAGGGCCGTCCATAAAGTACGTCACGCTCTAGAGGGGGGGGGGAGGGGTGTAAGAAAGTGTGACAGTTTGTGACGGGCGGAGGGGAGGTACGGCCATGTGTTTTGTATTAAAATATAATTATTTTGTTAATAAAAAAGCATATCTTTGTTCGAAAGTGTGACTTACTTTAAAGGGGGGGGGATGTCGGAGATTTGTGACAGTTTCTGACAGGGCGAGTTAAAATGCTCAAAAATAGCGTGACGTACTTTATTGGCGGCCCCTTTAGCCGTACATTTTATCTTTTTTTTTGTTTTAGTTGAATCTTTCTAATATTTTTAATTGTAGTCTATATTTGAAATGAAAATGAATATATTTATCAGATTGTTAAATCAAGGGAAATAATTCACTGTTAATGTAGTCAACTATTTATCTAAAGTTTAAATTAAATAATACATTACAAATATTTATACATTAAATGCATTTTTATTTTATCTCAAACCATTTAAGGTGAATATTTTGCCCTATCGGCAATCTCTTTGTGTCTTCATTCAGTTTATAACTGCATGATTTACAGAAAGAAACCTGTATCTTTAGGACATTAATGTATGTTTATGTTTGGTGTAACTTTTATTCGGTTGTTTTCATGTCTTTTAACATGCTTACAGTAATTTTAATCGGATAGAATTTAATTTGTTCCTATCACTAGCAATTCGTCTCATCTATTGGTTAAAAATGCGTATATCATTTTAACTGTAAAAAACTCATTGTGAAAGCAAGTTTTTGGCTTGTAACTGAAACACTACAACTAAACAGTCTAACATAACATTGCTTTCAATATTACACATTAAACAGTTTTATTTTATTCATTTATTCCAATTATTTTTCATTGTATTTCAATATCAGCTCAAGCACACTTTTGTATAACTTCCATGTCATAATATTATCAAGTGGTTGCGGCAGTGAATTATTTTACCCTCACATTACATCAACTAAAGAGAAGAATGTTTCTGTCCATTGTCTTAGCCGGGTTCAATGTCCTGGCCTACTCCCATTTCTCCACAATAATATCATTTTTGATTACCAACTAAAGACATAGTGGTGCTGCTTGTTGGAGGTTGATAGATATACATGTAAAGTGAGAGGCGGTGTCTTCGGTTGTCAGTGGCAGGGAGGGTGGGAGATATACATGTACAGTGAGAGGCGGTGTCTTCGGTTGTCATTGGCAGGGAGGGTTGGAGATATACATGTACAGTGAGAGGCGGTGTCTTCGGTTGTCATTGGCAGGGAGGGTTGGAGATATACATGTACAGTGAGAGGCAGTGTCTTCGATTTAGTCATGTCTTAAAATACTTGTTAAAGGGAGGTAATTGGCTATTTGTATTATTTTCTGATAAATCACAATAATTAAGAATAAATAACAGTTTTCTAATGAATATATATAAAAAAAGTTTTTTTTGAAAATTAATAAATGACAAATATATTTTAGACAAAAATAGAAAAAGAGAAGCGTGAAAAATGATGAGTGAGTAGAAAGAAGAAGAAATAGTCTTTATGGGTCGGTTGAGGCGGGGGGGGGGAGTGTCTACGACACGTGGTGTTCCCAAGCGGTCACCCATCTAAGTACTGACCACGCCCGACGTTGTGCGACTTCGGTGATCGGAAGAGAACCGTTATTTTAAATAGTGTAATAATCATAATGTAGTCGTTGCTAATTGCCTTTAATTGATATTTATCATTATAATAGCTAATTTTATTAATGGTTTATCCGGCCATTGCTGTTATGTATACAAGAAAAAGATTGTATGTGTACTTTCAATTTCGGTTTGAGGATTTCTCGCCTACTCAAGACATAAGCGTAACATGATCGATCAACGAATTGGAAACATATACGGCTTACCCCCACCTTTCAAATGAAACAGAATATAAAGAAAAATATGTTTTCACATAAGCCTTTATATGAACATGTACAATAACAAATAAAAAAGTATAATTTATGTGTATTTTTCAATATTTGAAGTAAGTACAAACAAAAGATTACATGAGCGTACTTCCATCATAAGTGTACATTAATCAGTCAGTTAGTGACGAGGGGTGGGGAGCGCGAGGTGTGACTGTTGTGGTAAAATTAGTAAAATAAAGTAAGAAAGACAGATCCAAAACGTTCCCTATCCACTGGAATCAAGTCATACCATCCACTAGTTTAAAAACACAGACTACTGCATGCCGAACAATTATGAAATATGTATGTATTTATTTATTTAGCTTTTTTCACACTGCCAATATTAATTTTTTAAAATAAAATATTTAAAAATAGAGAACTAAAGAAAGCAACAACAAAACGCTTCTCTCCCTTGTCTAGTGATAGAGAGAAGAGTGTGGTTACCACATATGGACTTTCATTGGTTCCGTCTGTCTCAGGCCAGCCAATCGTTGCTTCGTCCGCCATGTTAACTGAGTCACGGTGTGGTCTGTTTTAAATGGGTCGTTGCAGTGCAGAACTAACGCAAATTTCAATAGACACAAATATACGGAATCTTTTATTTACACAATATTTAGAGTAAAATTTAATAGAACAAATTAAAAACTTAAGGTAATTATAATTCACATTGTAAACTAAATTGAAAATAAACCAACAGAGAGTGTAGTATATGCTCATGATAAACCAACAGAGAGTATAGTATATGCTCATGATAAACCAACAGACAGTATAGTATATGCTCATGATAAACCAACAGACAGTATAGTATATGCTCATGATAAACCAACAGACAGTATAGTATATGCTCATGATAAACCAACAGACAGTATAGTATATGCTCATGATAAACCAACAGACAGTATAGTATATGCTCATGATAAACCAACAGACAGTATAGTATATGCTCATGATAAACCAACAGACAGTATAGTATATGCTCATGATAAACCAACAGAGAGTATAGTATATGCTCATGATAAACCAACAGACAGTATAGTATATGCTCATGATAAACCAACAGAGAGTATAGTATATGCTAATGTTGTAAATAAATGAAAATATAATCATGCATGCATAAATTGTAAAGTCAATGACTCCGGACAGTGTCTACGCTCAGAAATTCGCTCTTTTCCTTTCAGGGAGGAATCGGCGCAACCCAGGAAACAGGTATCTTGTTCCTATATTTCACTTCACGGGGCATGCGTCTAGTTTACTAATAGTGTTTTAAATCTTTGTGTTTCTCATTGTCTATAATTTTGTCCCTTTGTATCATTAAAAAATTGAAGAAAAAAATTACCAGGCCTTCAGCATAAATCAAATATAAATTTAAAATAAAATAAATGCTATGTTCAAAAAGGGACTGCAGCGGAGATCGATGAGAGAAGTTTGAGGTTTCCGCTGAAACCCCACCTCTTTTTTTCTAACAAAAACCTATGAAGGAAACTTCTAAAACATATTCTTACGTCGAAATAAGATCAAAGTTGAAAGATGGGTCTATGTATGTGTCATTTCATCACAAAATATGTCATGGCAAAGAAACTTTATTACTTCATGTTTTAGTTCAAATAATAGTAAGACATAGCACAAATTATAATAATAAAATAGATTAAGATCTCTCGTTTACGATGTCCAAATCACGTGACAGGGTAATCAACTTTTCAATTTTAAATATACCTTTATCTATTTCATTCAGGAATTTAAAATCTTTTAAAATTGAAATAATACTAGACATTTTTAAAAAATAAAATGAATGTTCCAATAAACGTGTCCCAATTAGTATTATTTAATTACTCATATCAAACTGTCGTTTTGTTTATTGTTTTATAATGGAAACTTTACATTAACATTTTTATTGTTAGTTTATTATGCTAAGTACAAATACTTCTTATTATTTCTCTGTTCTTCATAGAACTTCAAAGTAGTGCATCACGTGATATTGATCTCTACAACTAGTTATACAATACAAATTAAGCGCCTTACCATTCTATTTTAAATCGTTCCCCATCTGTATAACTAAATAATTCCTAACGATTCTCGCCACCTGAAATCTGACTAACATTTAAACTGAAACATTCATAAATAAGAAGATTTGATTTCAATGACACATTTTGTGATGATTTTGTAATCATTGACATCTATTAACATTTCCAACATCTGTATATGTTAATCTAAGTTATACAACTCCCTAGTATAATCAATGCCTTACATTATGTTGATGAGATGCACATCAAACCAGAACAAAAGAAACTCAGAAGATTACGCCAATCAGAAAACTGTCGAATGACTATAACTATTACCGACATAATATGGCAAGTGTGTTCAAACAATAATTAAAAAATACGATGTATTTCCATGTTAAATATTAGGTTTTTGGTGCTGCACGCCATTTGATGTTTTCATAGTTAAACATCATTGCAAATTATCCGGCCCCCCTCCCCCGGCCAGAAGGAACTGTTAGTTAGGACACATCCTCGGGGAGGTCATCTCTGAGAGGTCACCCAGGACCACGGTCGGAGATGCCTTCCAGGAAATTGACCTCAAAAGGGAGGGTGGGATTTTCTACTTGACTCGCTACAACATCGGCGCCACCCGGGCTGAACATACAACATAGGCGCCACCCCAGCTCAACATACAACATCGGCGCCACCCGGGCTCAACATACAACATCAGTGTCACCACGGCTCAACATACAACATCGGCGTCACCCCAGCTCAACATACAACATCGGTACCACACCTGATCAACATACAACATCAGCGTCACCACGGCTCAACATACAACATCGGCGTCACCCCAGCTCAACATACAACATCGGTACCACACCAGATCAACATACAACATCGGCGCCACCCGGGCTCAACATCTGAGTATATTGACCGTGAACCACAAAATATTTTATACCTAGAAAGTTTGCTATTTAAACATTTAACATAACCTTTTAAGTTAGGATGTGTGTTTATGTAAGGTATTTTAATTTTATTAATACTATCTGAATAGATTCTGCTCAATTATTTCATCACTTATTTTACTAGGATGAAGGATTCTAACTTGTTACTAATCTGATATTTAGTTAAAGGTGTTAGTTGATATATTGTCGACCAAAATTTCCTATCTTTATTTGTTTTCTTTAATTATGGAATAAATGTTTTTAATAGTTACATACAAATATATATAAACTTTTTTTTTCATGTGAGCCCTTAGCTTTTTGATTAGACTAAAAGGCTCTTAAATTATTCTTATTATTATCATCAGTAAGAAACTGTATAACGTCTGTTAAAAGTAAAATGTTTAAGAACATAAGAGAAGATGCAGGTGCTTTTTTTTAAAGTCAGACGCTTACTTTTCAAATTAATGAACATAAACAAATAAAAGACAAGTTTCAAGGGAAATAAATCTTTATCTGTTTTTATAAAAGTTTATTTATTTAAATATTCAAAACAAGACAAAACTTTATAAAATCCTGCAAATAAAATTAAAATTAATTTATATTACTAAGAGTAATTATTAATCAATTATTGTATTACTAAACCAATGTTTCTGATGTTAAAAGAAAACTAGTCTATTTAAAACATCATATAATTATAAGTTTTCATGTGCACGTCAGTGTTGCTGTGGTTTACTTATCTATGTGTTTTGTTGTAGATCTCATTTTAAAATGGTAAACCATTTTAGATCGTTTCTAGAAACAAGCAAGTCATGATAAATGATGTTATATAACCCCCATCAGTGCTGTCAGGACCGGCCCAAGACTATGCGAGGCCCCGGGTCATGACAGCAGATGAGAATCGAAAACAATGCAAAAATTTGCATTTCTACATATATTATAAAATAATATGAAATAAAACATTTTAATACTTGCATTTTAACTCTTATAACAGCACTGAACCATCAATAATTACAGTTTTATTCCTTTTATTGAAGATCCTAATATTAAAAAATTTGGTTTTAGTAAGCTAATTGAAAAAGACACACAATTTTTTTTTACATATATAGGAGACGATGAAGGATTTATAGTTACACAAGCAAAATTGAAGTTCTTTTAAGTTGTTTGCACAATAACTTTGCTTCACTTCAAGATTTTATATCACTACTTCGCTCTGCAATAGATGGATAACTTATAAACATGGTATGAGTGAGCCTGACAGGACGTAACAAAACAGCGAACGTTTCGGCAAAGAGCCTTCCTCAACAAACAAATAGTACACATAAAAAACGAATATAAGGAAATACAAAATAAAAACTTAGCTGCGGTGAAATCCAAAGAGTCCAGGAGAGAAATGAAAATTTCGAAAAGTACATCATAGAATACGCCTACTTGATATCGCACTGCCTTTACACTTTCGACGTGGCTTTCCCATCTTATTTCACGCAATTTTGACCAATTTTTACCCCCCCCCCACTCGTCACGCGTCGTCACGCGTCGTCACAAAAAGTTAGACCCCCCCCCTCCAAAAATACGTCACAAAGCTTTGAGGCCCCCCCCCAAAAAAAAACAAAAAACAAAAAAAACCACCTTATTTTTTATTTAGAAATGAGTATGTTCCAAATCATTTTTTGTTATTTAATTATTTATTTTATATGTCTACATTGTAATATCGTAATACGCGTGAAGCTATGTAAAACGGCATTAAATAAATTGTAAGCCAGTGTTTCTCAAACTTGTTCGTATTAGACGACCGGCAGGTATTTTTTTATGCATTTCACCAGGTACCGGTGCATTCTTTTCCCGTTTTGACGTGATTTTCCCTATACTGACGTGATAGCAAAATGAACCCCTACATGACTTAAAGCCCTATAACATTAAGTATGATTTCAGCTTGTTTTATATAATATACTAGCGTACACCCGTCAAAAATGACGGAAGTTTTCAGCTGAAATCTATTTATTTTATAAAAAATGCACATTTTTAGGGCGCCTATGGCGCCGACCTTTTTCAACAGCCCAACTAACTGGTCCTTGTTTGATAAATACGAAATATTAAACTTTCTGAAATGTACACAAAGTATTTTATAATAGGGATTGCAGAGCGCCTACGGCGCCCCCTTTATTTTTTTGATTTTATAACCATCATCAAATCCTTTTTTTACATTGATCCCTTTTCCAAAATTAAGATATGAGCGAAAACAATACGGCATATACTATTTTTTTTACAGCGCATCTTTAATTTGCACACCTTTTGATGCATTGGTGCAGTAAATTGGTTTTCCTTGCTTTCTAAAATTAGTAGCGTCAGTACAGACTGACTTGCGTGACAATTAAAAATTATATAGTTTTATTTTTTTAATAAATGTGTCTAGTTGCCATGGCATAGCAAGACAGCTAACGAACAATGCAGCGGTAATTTCAAAAACCATTTGATGTGATTAACCTTCACGATTAAGCTCGCGAATAATAATAATAAATTGGTTATTTATATAGCGCTGTATCCCAGTAAGGAACTGACTATGTGACTATTGATATTACAAGGATCATTTCATTGTTGATAAACTAAGAATATATAGATACAAGACGATTCCTCAAATTGATTTCGATCTTATAATGACAGTTTCCCTGCTATGTATATGCACATCAAAGGCATTTGATCTAAAATTAACACATTAATATCAAATCTCATGTTTTCTAAAAATTATTTGGTATGTGCTGGAAGAGGAATGTGGCGAGTACTGTACGAACCCCACATTTGTGCAGGAAAGTAGGGTGTCATCTTGTGCGACGCAAAATACAGTAATACTGCAAGTTGAAAACTGAAAAATACTATGACGAAGCTCACGAGTTATTTTATTTATTTTTTTGTATGGACAAGGAGGCGTGTTTAAATTGTTGCATTCTCTTGTGGAATTTATAAACTAATGAAAAATACATGACTACCGCTATCGAGCGGTTTAACCGAGGGGTCTGTGAACAGCTGTAAATTATCTCATTTGGGGTAAAAAGGGAACTATTAGCGTTTGACCAAAAACCAATTGAACAATTATATCAAACTTCAAACGTTTTTAATTGTATCAAATAGATTCACCCCCCTTAAAAAATAAAATAAATACATAAATTTAAATTAAATAAATAATTAAAAATTGATATTCTGTGTCGTTTTGACTTAAAATATCTTTAAATAATCCTATTCAGATCATTTTTAGACACTTGTCATGCTTGTAAAACTCATCAGTTGCATTTTTTTAGGATATTCTAGTACACTTCACACCAATTTAAGTTAGCATTTTACTTTTATATTCTGATTACATCTGGAAACGTTTCTATGTATGAAGCCTTATGTTTTGATTCATTTTTAAAATACTTCATTGACATAGGGAGTACATGATAATTTCTCATTTATAATTAAACCTATTTTGCATTTTAACTTTTGATTAGTTGTTCTCCCTGAATGATGTATTTTGCATTTACATTCGTTACACTTCTTGGATTCCATACATAGTTTTCTCCTTGTCATTGTTAAAACTCAATATTTAATTGTTCATTCTCCTTGCCAATAACAATCCAAATATTAGAATAACTTATTTTAGTCAGATATTGATATCCGCTTCTCATTGGTATTCCTATATAATAAAAGTTAAATTTCTGTACGGTCAACGATAGCGATTGGTCCCTCAAACTCCTACTGAATCCTACAGCCAATCACTGGCGGTGAAAATTTAAATCTCATTTACATATTTAACGACGTTCAAAACGAGTTATTTTTTACGAAGTGGGTAGACACCGCGCAATGCGCGGCATCCACTGTAAAGCTTAGGTGTCGCGTAAACGTGACGTCACATTTTGCTCTTTTTTATTTATAAGATTTTTACAAATTCAATCGGTACATGAGCTTCTGTGGTCTCACGGTTAGGACATTAGATTCTTGAACTCTAGGCCTAGGTGTCAGGTGGCGGTTCGAGTTTCGTTTGAGTCTTTTTTTTTAAAGTTTGTAGTTTCAGTTTTAGGGTCTGGGTTAGGTTTAGTTGTCTATTTTTTAAATAAAAATAGAAAAAGAGTTTCGTTTGAGTGTTTTTTTTTAAGGTTGTAGTTTCAGTTTTAGGGTCTGGGTTAGGTTTAGTTGTCTATTTTTAAATTAAATTAAATTAAATAGAAAAAACAACAAATATAATAATATAGTTTATATAGCAACCAAAAATATGATTTATCGAGCTACCGTTCTCTTTGCTTTTACCAAATTAATTTTAAAATCATAAATCTTTTTAAAAATAAATTTTAAGCTATTAAGGTGGACTGGGTATACCAAAATAAACAGACTGTGTATTGCGTGTCATCCACCCAACTGAGTGGGCACCGCGCGTTACGCGGTGTCCACCCAACTGAGTGGGCACCGCGCGTTACGCGGTGTCTACCATCGGCCTATTTTTTATGCAGTTTTTTTTCCAATAGTTTATTTTGAGCAGTGTGCGTTTGGGTTTGTAATCAGAAACTTTGTTTTTATGGGTTATTTATTATATCTCTGGACCGACCGCCGTGAGGGGGGGGGGAGAGGTTCTGTGGATAGACGCAAAATGATGATGGTGTGGATGACAATTTTAATCCAGAATCAGAACACAACATTGATTCAGGTAAATTTGCATAATTTTGAGAATAAAACTTTGTCTCTTATATTTATTGAAAGAACAATTAAATATCATTCAATACTATAATAAACACATAAAATAATATTTCATTCAACCCTTTTCAGACTCAACATCAGGCTCAGAGAATGAATTGCATGACACACCTGGTACTTCTTCAATCCGACCTCAGGCAAACATATCAAACAGAAATTTTCTTTGGCGCCAAAGAGATGCAGCAGACATCATTCCTCAAGAACCTGCTTTCTCTGGTCATATTTGTGTTGCAAAAGAGCCTCGAAACCCTATAGACTATTTTAGGGACATTTTTGATAAGGAAATGAGTGATTATTTTGTCAACCAGTCTAATCTGTACAGCGCCCAGACAAATATAAATCAACCTTTGAATCTGGATACAAATGAATTGGAACAGTTTATTGGAGTTCTATTTACCATGAGCATTGTTCGAATGCCAAAAGCTAGATGTTACTGGGATACTGAAACCCGATATGATAAGGTGGCTAATGCCATGAGTGAAAAACGTTTTCAACAAATAAAAGGCAAGCTTCACTGCAACAACAATGAAGAAAGAGGAACAGATTGCATGGATAAGCTATATAAAGTACGTCCACTTATAACATCTTTTAACAAAAAGGTGACAAGCCTAGTGCCCAACGAAAAACTAAGCATTTATGAACAAATGGTTCCGTTTAAAGGTGTATCTTCTTTGAAGCAATATAACGACTAAAAAACCAAAGAAGTGGGGTTATAAAATGTTTGTGTGCTGTTCAATAAGTGGAATTTACACAACTTTGAATTTTACACTGGGAAAATTCTGCCATGTCCAGGACAACTAGATATTGGAGCATCTGGAAACATTGTGCTCCATCTTCTTTCCAATATTCCACGAAATGTGTGGCACAAAGTCTATTTTGACAATTGGTTCAATTCCATAGAACTGCAGATAGTTCTGTGGAAACAAGGAGTTACATCAATTGGCACGGTAAGGGCTAATAGACTTAAAAATTGCAACATGCCATCCGATAAGGAATTAGCAAAAAATGGAAGGGGGTCCGCAACTGTAAAAACCTGCCACCATGATGGTGTTGATCTCTATGCTGTCAAATGGGTTGACAACAGATCGGTCACAACCCTCAGTACATTCGTTGCAATTGAGCCTTTAAAACTTGTCAAAAGGTGGGACAAAAAGGCCAAAAGTGAAATCAAAGTTCCCTGTCCATCAGTTATAATGATGTATAATAAATTCATGGGTGGGGTGGACCTTCTTGATTCACTTTTAGCCTTGTACAGGATACCGGTTAGATCCAAAAAATGGTATAATCGTATAATTTTTGGTTTTTTTGACATGGCAGTTGTACAGGCATGGCTTATTTATAGAGCCGACTGTACTAATGCCGCTGGGACAGAAAAAAAATTCTTGCTTTACTTGATTTTAAGACAAAGATTGCAATCTGCCTCATAAAAGAAGGCAAGGCTGAGTTTAGAAAGCGTGGCCGTCCTTCATTAGAGATAGAACCTCAACTTGCAGCCAAAAAAATGAGAGGTCCAACTGCAGCTGTGCCACCCTTAGCAGTACGAGCTGACTATATTGGGCATTTTCCTGATGCTACTGACAAAAAAGGAAGATGCAAGAGACCGGGTTGCAAGGGACATTCTAGAATTAAGTGCATTAAATGTAATGTTCACCTTTGCTGCACACGAAAATGAAATAATTTCAAACAGTTTCACCAGCCTTAAACCAGCTTGTAAATGTTTTCTGGCCTTTCTGTATTTATTATTTATTATAAATTGTTGACTTTACTACACCTTTTTTATTATTTTGTTGTTTTAAATAATGATTATTATAATTACCATTTTCAGTGTAAAAGCAGTTTATTGAACATATAAAGAACAGCTTGTATTTAAAATAATATTACCAATTATTTGTGTAAACTATTGATTACTCACCTTTTAAAATTATTATGTTTGTCATATTCTTCTATTTCCCTTTTATTTTTGTAAACAATCATTTAGACGCCCTGTTGCCATTTGGTAGCATACCAATAAAATCATAATTTTATTTTAAAAAAATTTTTTTCTTAATTTTATGTTTACATATGTCCAATACACTTATAATATGCAATGAAGTATTTTTCCCATGAAAACCTAAAAGTGCGTAATAGAGGGTTAAGAAAAAAGAGAGAAAAAAAACCAACAGACACAATTATTTAATTTTTATCATTTTACCGCGTGAGTTGTTTTCACTTAATGCAGTGCCTTTTAACATTACCTTACTATTTAAAAGATATGATTGATAAAATAATGAATCTTGACGACCATAATAACTAAATTTACTATTTCATTCCCACTTTTACTAAATAAACATAACTTATAGGTTTTCCGAAAGAGCTCTACCACCTCGTCACTCAAAAATTTCATATATAATTACGACACTGCATAGTAACACAATTGTAAGTAATACAATATTTGTAACCGCGTCTATGAGATAAAGAACATATGGCACTGTCCATTAAAAAGGCAAAGGCTACACAACTCATAGCGCCAATAAACAAAATTATAATTGTACTTTCTAAAATACTTTTTTTTAAAACCGTCGTATTAAAATGATATCAAGAAAATTTGCACACCATATTTAGATAATAAAAGATTATAGAAAGCTGGCCGCATAACATAAAGTCTTGTTATAGTTATAACGTAAATGTACTGGACCACAATAAATTTTCCTTTTGACTTATTCATAGTTGTATCGTCAAGGTGATAATATTTTAAAAAAATTTATGTCGCTAAATTGTACGATTTATATTTACGGTTTTTATGCAATGTGTATAATTTCAAAAAGGAATTCTTTTTTTTTGTTCCATATTTTCTGATATTTTTTGTAAATTATATTCAATACACACACACCAGATTTTTTTCTGAAAAAAAAATATCCACATTAAAATAAAAAGATTCAACCGACTGTTTTTGACAACATCTAAAAAATGATTAAAAGGCAACTTTAGAAATGGCCTATGTTATTCCAACTGCAAATAAATGAACATAGCATGTTCAATTCGCAATTCATATTAATTAAGTGTATTCAGGATTGCTATATTAAATTTAGTCAACTTCTGTTAATATGTTCGGTAGCGAAAGTTTATAATGTATAGTGTATATATATGCATAGCTTATGTAAACTTTTTTAAAGTGTAAGTTTATTGACATATAGCGCCAATAAATTAAATTACAAATGTTATATATGAAATGCACTTTCTAAAATACTTGAAAGAAATTAAAGCAGTCGTATTAAAAGGAATTCAAGAAAATGTGCGCACCGTATTTAGACAATAATAATAAATGGTTATAGAAATATTCTGGCTTAATAAAAAGTCTGCTCATAAAAACTGGACCAAAAATAGCTCTACTTTTGTAATCTATTTATAATTGTTCTAACATGGAAATAATATTTGAGTTTTTATATATTTGTGTCTACATTTACGATTAAAATTTACTGATGTATGCAATGGGTATAATATCATAAAGGAAATGAAATTCTTTTTTGAGTCACTTTCATTGCCCAACAACAGATTTTGTTCCTAAAAAATAAAGAAATTATCTTCCACATTTAAAAAACAAAACAAAAACAAATCAAATTTCTGTTAAAACGAACGTGAAACAATGTCAATTATTAATTTTTAAAATGACCTTTGTTAATCCAACTACAAAGGAATGAACATAACAAATTCAATTAGCAAAAAAAATAATTAAGCGTTTTCAGGATCACTTTATTTAGTTTAATCTACTATGTAAATAGGTCCAGTAGCCTAAGTTTAAATTCTATAAGTGTATAGCTTATGTAAAAGACAATAGCTTATGTAAAAGACATACAAAATTTAAATGTTATATTAATAGGACACAGCTAAATTTAAGATGCGTACGTGAAAATGTGCGCACAGTAATCGGCGATAAAAGATTTTAGAACGCACACCGCTAAAAATGAAGCCTGGAAATAAAACTGACACAATTATTCCATAAATAGGTTTTTATTAAATGTCGAGTTATGGAACAGAAAATAATTAAAACAAATTTGCAATTAAACATAAATATGTAAACAATTAAACATAATGCATCGTGTGGCAGTTGTAATTAAATATGTTTATGTGTCTATAATATATAAAAAGTAACAGTAAAAATATGACAATTCTTTGTACTGCACAGCTCAAATTAAGAAGCATACACGAAAATGTGCGCACATTATTATACAATATGATTTTGTATAAACTTATTAAATGACGTCATAGTTTTATGCTTATATTTTAATTTTTTAAAAGGCAATGATGTAATAAAAAAAAACGTAAAAATACAAGTTTTTAACTATAAATCTTTTATGTACGAGAAGTAACTAAAAGAATGTTTATGTTAATACGCAGCGCAAGACCATCCAAAAATACAAAATTGCAGTTGTGTCGCAAAACATGTTTAATATAATGCGCACCGATCAGGAATATGTTTATAAAAAGAGTTGTCAATAAAATACGCACCTTATTACGCGACAGAAAGGTTGTTCAATATAATTCGCAACGCGACGCTCTATCTCAAAAAATAGCATGAAACATAGGAATAAATAAAATAATCTAAAAAATCAATAATTTAATTACGGTACATGCGATCGATCTGAAATTTTGATACATTGTTTTTATTATCGGTACGAAACTGCCTGCAAAATTTCAGCTTGCTAGCTTACGAGCAAGTGGGTTAAAAATCGATCCAACGTTTTGGCGACAATCAAGGGTGTAGACACCACGAGTTAATATAAAGGATTTAAAAATAGGATTTGAGGATTTATAATTATCTATATATATAATTCTCTTCGTGGTCGGACCCTGCGAGACAAGCTGCAAGTATGTTCAACAGATACTAATTTTAGAAAGCAGCGCACCAAATTACTCCACCAATGCATCAAAAGGTGTGCAAATTAAATATGCGCTGTAAAAAAAAGTATATGACGTCATTTTTTTCGCTGATATTTTAATTTTGTAAAAAGGGAACAATGTAAAAAATAATAAAATACTTTGCGTATATTTCAGAAAGTTTAATATTTCGTATTGATCAAACAAGGACAAGTAAGTTGGGATTTTAAAAAAGGTAAGCGCCGTAGGCGCCCCAAAAAAGTGCATTTGTTCAAAATAAATATATTTCAGCTGAACACTTCCGTCATTTTTTACGGGTGATACGCCGTGGGTCTCTCCAGAGTTCCTTCTTTTCATTCACTCACAGTCGTTTGCCCAAACCCACCCCATTTTGACAACCGTGTCTTTCAGGAAGTCTTCACCCGTCACTAAATCATTAGCGGCGTATGCTACGCCGTGGGTCAGCTAGTTATGAAATACTTTTTGTACATTTCAGCAAGTTTAATATTTCGTATTTATCAAACACGGATAAGTTACTTATGTTACTTATGTATATTGATTCCCGTGGTCTCTATGGATTGTATAGAAATATTAAATTACGTCATTGTTTTATGCTTATATTTTATTTTTTGAAAAGAAGCGTACACGAAAATGTGCACACCGTAATTAGACAATATAATATTTAATGCGCACCGCTGAAAATAAAGTATTGGGGAAAAAAACTTCACCAAAAATAACTCGCTTTGAACGGAATTTGAACGTCCGCGTAAATTTGTTCAATATAGAAAAAAGGTTAAATTTTTCATTCTTTGTGTCTGCATTTTCTGAATATTTAATTTACGGCATTCGGGCAAAAGGGACAATTACAAAAAATAACTTAAAACCATCTCCGGGGTAAAAGGAACCGTCCTGCCAAATTTGGTCCCAGTCCGTCATTTGGTTTTTCCGTGGCTGTGTAACGAACAGAAAGTTGAAAAGTGAAACATACAGACAAAGATACAAACAACTGAGCTTTATACATTAGATATCTGGCTCATTCAAAATTATCTCATGCCATTCGTTTGACTAAGGTCATTCTTAAACTGAAAATATAATTAATGTTTTGGACAGCTTTTCCCATAAAAAAGTATTATTAAGAAAGGTATTTAAGAGCTAACGAAAGCTAAAACATTCATTCGGAAAAAAAAAGAGTAAATTTCTAGAGCAATGTGGTTGCGTGGCACACACTTCTGGTATACACTGTACGTTATATTTAGTGTAAAGACATATCGCGGGTATTATGACTTAAATATAGGTTCTAACTTCAGAAAGTGCGTGCTCTGGCGAAATAATCCACTAACAGCAGCTGATATTGTCACATAACAGCTTGATTTTATTTGAGCAATGATATACGAGGATAAAGTTTTGTATACAGACTGATTTCAAAGGCAGATCATGTGGCTTACGAAATAACAGTTTCCTTTTAAGCTGTATACACTTTCTTGAAAATAAAGTGTTTTTTAACTATTCTGATTTAATATCAAATGCCTACAAAAATATGTTATATATTAAGTCCTTGCCAAATATGTCATTTTATAAACAAAAAAAAGCTACAATGAAAAATGGCTTATATATAAATACAAAGAGCAAAATAATCGGCTCTGTTAGAGGAACATTATAATTATGAGAGAAGCGGAAATACCAAAATTGATGGGTAATATATAAATTCATCATACTTTCTATTTTCTCGACACACATTTCGTGATTTTTATACAGAGGGGGCTTTATTTATCACTACACCAATTTCACAATGTAGGTAAACTCATTTTTAAGGGGAATTAAGAGACCCAAAACAAAATAAAGTTATTTTTTAATTGTTCCTACCCCGTTCCATAGCACGGGCATTTCGCTTGTGTTTAATATAATGCGAAGCGATCAGGAATATGTTTATAAAAAGTATTTTAAATAAAATACGCCCCTTATTGCGCGACAGGAAAGGTTGTTCAAAATAATACGCATCACAACACTATAGCAAAAAAAGTTAACATGTTACATGGAAAGATAATCTATAATTCATTAATTTAATTACAGTACATGTGATCGATCTGAAATTTTGATACTTAATTTTTTATCATTGGCACGAGTCTGCCTGCGAAATTTCAACTCGCTAGCTTACGAGAAAATGGGTTAAAAATTGATCCAAAATTTTATGCGGAACGAAGGTACACAACGGCTCAAAAAGACACCACAAGTTAATATAAAAGAATTAATAAAAAAAATGGTTGAGAATAACAAAACTAATGATGTCATTTTTAATAAGGGAAAATATCTATACTAATAAAAGGCAAAGCCCTCACTCACTCACTCACTGACTGATTCATCACTAATTCTCCAACTTCCCGTGTAGGTAGAAGCATGAAACTTTGGGAAGTTGTTGAGTAGCCTCTCGCGACGTAAATTGGAGTAAAATAATTTTTAAAATAAAACTCATGGGGGCCGGGGGCCCAAAAACGTTTTTTTTTCCTTATATAGCCTATATAAAATTTTAAAATCAACAATTCTCCTATTTCCCGAGTGGGCAGAAGCATGAAACTTTGGGAAGTTGTTGCGTACAAACCCGCGATGGTAACGGGTGAAAAAATGTTTAAATTATCAGTTCCTGAGGGCCAGGGGCCCCAATGAAGTTTTTTCCTTATATGAGCTATATAAAAACTAAAATATCACGAATTCTCCTATTTTCCGTGTAGGTAGAAGCATGAAACCCTAGGTAGTTGATAAGCACACTTCCGAGATGGTAACAAGCGAAAAAATATTTAAAATAACACTTAATGGGGTCCGGGGGCCAAAATGTAGTTTTTTTCTTATATAAAAAACTGACTCATCACTAATTCTCCAACTTCCCGTGTAGGTATTAGCATGAAACTTTGGGAACTTGCTGAGTACACTCTATCAACGACAATTGGTGAATAAGAATTTTAAAATTCACACTGTTGGGGGCCCGGGGCAAAAAAACGCTTTTTTCCTAATTTGGACTATATAAAATATGAAATCACTAATTTTCTCATTTCTCGAGTAGGCAAAAGCATGAAACTTTGGGAAGTTGTTGAGTAAAAATCAGCAATAGCGACGGGAGAAAAAAAATATTAAATTATCACTTCCTGGGGGCCGGGGGCCCAAATGAAGTTTTTTCCAAATATGAGCTATACAAAAAATAAAAATCACTAATTCTCCGTAGGTAGAAGCATGAAACACTGGGTAGTTGATAAGCACACTTCCGCGATGGTAACAAGCGAAAAAAATATTTAAATTAACACTTAATGGGGTCCGGGGGCCCAAATGTAGTTTTTTCTTATATAACAAAACTGACTCATCACTAATTCTCCAATTTCCCGTGTAGGTATTAGCATGAAACTTTGGGAACTTGCTAAGTACACTCTCTCAACGATATATGGCGAATAAGAATTTTAAAATTCACACTGTTGGGGGCCCGGGGCCCAAAAACACTTTTTGTCCTTATATCTACTATATAAAATATGAAATCACTAATTTTCTAATTTCTCCAGTAGGCAAAAGCATGAAACTTTGGGTTGTTGAGTACAAACCAGCGATAGCAACGGGAGAACAAAAATTAAATTATCACTTCCTGGGGGCCGGGGGCCCAAATGAAGTTTTTTCCTAATATGAGCTATAAAAAAACTAAAAATCACAAATTCTCCTATTTCCCGTGTAGGTAGAAGCATGAAACTTGGGGTAGTTGTTAAGAACACTTCCACGATGGTAACAGGTAAAAACAATATTTAAATTATCACTTAATTGGGGGCCGGGGCCCAAATGTTGTTTCTTCTTA
Source organism: Ampullaceana balthica (assembly GCA_944989445.1). Taxonomy (NCBI): domain Eukaryota; kingdom Metazoa; phylum Mollusca; class Gastropoda; family Lymnaeidae; genus Ampullaceana; species Ampullaceana balthica. The sequence goes on along the minus strand of CALYLW010001186.1, from coordinate 190,947 downwards.
TATTAAAACCGAATCATCACCAATTCTCGGATTTACCGCGTAGGTAGAAGCATGAAACCTTGGGAAATTTTCAAGTACCCTCTTTTGACGACAAATGGCGAAAAAGAATTTTAAAATTAACACTCATGGGGGCCGGGGGCCCAAAGTCGTTTTTTTACCTAATATGGGCTATATAATCATTTGAAAATCACTAATTCTCATATTTCCCGAGTAGGTAGAAGCATGAAACTTTGGGAAGTTGTTGAGTACACTTCCGCGATGGTAACGTGTAAAAAATATTTAAATTTTCACTTACTGGGGCACAGGGGCCCAAATGTAGTTTTTTCCTAATATGAGCAATATAAAAATTGAAAATCACTAATTCTCCTATTTTCTGTGTATAAAGAAGCATGAAAGTTTGAGTAGTTGTTAAGCAACATTCTGCGATGGTAAAAGGTTAAAAAATTATATAAATTATCACTTACTGGGGGCCGGGGGACAAAATGTAGTTTTTTTCTTATATAAAAAACTGACTCATCACTAATTCTCCAATGTCTCGTGTTGGTAGCAGCATGAAACTTTAGAGAGTTGTTAAGTACACTTCCGCAATGGTAACAATCAAAACAAATGTAAAATTATCATTCACTAGGGGGCCGAGGGCCAAAATGTATTTTTTCTGATATGAGCTATATAAAACAGACTCATCATTAAATATATCCCTTCCCGTGTAGGTAGGATTATGAAACTTTGGGAAGTTGTTGAGTAACCTCCCGCTATGGTAGCAGACAAAAAAAAATTAAATTATCAGCTCGATAGGAAATCGGGAAGTGTGTCATTTTTTTTACTTTTCGCTTTTCTTTTCTGCGGGACTAGGATAGACAGACAGACAAGACGGTGAAGTTAATATATGTATTATATCCATCATGATCCAGAGTGAAATCAATTGGTGTTTTGAATTTGTGTTTCGCGGATTCTCAACGTAACTGAAATACTAATTTCCGCAGCCAAGCGTGGGTAATTCAATAGTAGCTATATAAAATTGAGTTCATATAGCTTTATATTTCTTATAAGTGAAAGGTATTTTAGTTTTAGATTTTTTAATAAAATAGATTAATGGGTTATGTTATCCAAATGGTAATGTACATTTTTTCACTTCCGTCTTGTTGCGTTAGATCTGTGCTCCTATACTTTTTCTTGATTTTTAAAAAAAAATAAAAAAATTATTTTTTATTATTTTAATTAGATTCAAGGGAAATAACTTTTTTGGAGAATATATATTTTGTTTTGTCTAAGTTTTAAAAATAATATTGATTGTTATATTTTATTTTAATTAAAACGTGTTTTAACAGATATCTTAAGTAAAACATCATATTATGCTTTCAGGTTAAAGTCTTTATAATTCTTTTACCATATTTTTGATTTGTTAAAAACTTTGATTTTTCGACATACATTCGAATTTATCCGTTTGTTCAACAAAGTTTTTGACGATTCATGTCCAGTTCATTTTTAAAATTAAGTAAGTGGAACACACTTACATTCGTGTGATAATGCAGGTTTCAAGTTTATCTTCCTTAAAGCCAATTATTCTAAAAAATTTATTATTTTCGGGTGGTTTGAGGTCAAAATTTATTTTTTATTTGAAAAGAAATAAAAACACTCTTTATAGCTAAAGTAATACAGCATATTTTTGGAAGGGGCTGGCCTCTACGTTGTCCCGGGAGACGAGTAAGGTTGCGGAAGCGGCTGCGACCTGAAACCGACCAACCCCGACGAAATCGTCAAAACACATGCACTGGAACCCTCCCGAGAGGTCCGGTGCTGTGTGTAGGTGCAGCTCCGTACCCAACAATGCTCGGCTAGGAACGCCGAAGACAAGAAGACCCTCTGGACAAGGGACGGGACGTACACGGACAGTCCTCAATGTGTTGAATATTTCTGCCTACTCCCTCTCTATTATATGGTTCAATTATCGAAAAAAGCAGTCCCGGAATGGACCTTCTAAGCCCCTGCTCGGCGGATGGTGGTACGTCGGGCAGGTTGGCTACTACTCCTCTTAAGGGCATGGTGACAAACGACAGGTCATGGTCAAGTGTTCAATCGGTGACTGGCCGTCCTTGTATGGGTGTGAAGGGCTATCCGGAACAAGCCCTGGTTGTTTTATGATTAAATGTCTGTGGCATAAGGCAAAAGGCACACGAAGTAACCAAACTACTCCACAAACGAAATGTGGATGTCGCATTATTTCAGGAAACGCTTCTTAAGGGAAAGCCGTTTCATATCACTGGTTACTCGCAATAACATTGCAAGTGTGACCAGCGTTGTCGAATTCTTGCCACAGTGGTCCGAAACGATATAACGATGGACCTGCTAGAAGTCAAGTGTTACAGCAACGCTGATACTAACACCGTGAGAGTTTTCAAGTGCGACGTTGGCTTTACAATCACGAACGTCTAAAATATGTCCAGGAACCCAATTGCCCCCCCCCCATTGGAGAATATATCACTTTTAGTAGAACGATTATAGCAGGGGACTTTGATGCAAAGTGTCCTGACTGGGGCTACACAGAAATGAACGCCTCTGGCCGTTACATCGAAGACGGCTGTATCAGTACGAATCTCATCAGACTGCAAAATGCAGACAGTGAGCCGACACTGCTGCACACGGGATACAGCTGGTGTCCAGCCCAGATCTAACGCTTATATTAGGAGACCTAGAGTCAAAGCATAGACTGTAAGTAGTAAATGAAGTAGGGCGCGATCATCTCCCAATCCTGATTGAATTTGTGCTTGGGTGCAGGCAAACCTCGATTTGAAAGAAGGTATTGGCTGTTCCGTAAGGAAAATTGGCGTAAGTACGAGGCCGAGAGTGAGGCTAAGCTCGCTCTGGTGGATGTTGCAGGAGACAACATTGATGCCACCTACGGGCGGTATATTTACACAATCCTTGGGGTTGCGAGGCGAACGATCCCAAGGACTAACGGAAAACAGAAGTTCAGACCTTACAGGGACAAGAGTCTGGCAGATTTGGTGAAACAACGAGCAAAATCAAGGGGAAAGGCTGCTAGACTGAAGACACACGAAGTTCGCAGCGCGTACAACAGACTAACGGCTGATGTCCAGGCTGCTGTCGACAAAGCAAAGAAGGCGAAATGGGTAAATACGTGCGAAAAACTCGACCTCGTAGACGGGAGAAAAGTTTGGCGGCTTATAGATGCACTATCAGGCGAAGGCAAAACGAGGAACGCCAACCCTTTGACGACACCAAAGGGCTAGTGAAGTAAAGCGTGCACGAGAGCTGAACAAACACGTTGCCCAGGTAAACAAGAAAGGCGCAAGATCTGACTCTAGGAAACAACGCATGGGTCCCTCAAATAGAGGTTTTCTCGCCCTCCCTTCACAATGACAGAATTGCAAACCACTCTCAATAAGCGCCAGGCAGGCAAAGCACCAGGTCCAAATAAAGTTCACAATGAAATTCTCAAGCATCTGTTCAAGAAAGGCCGAATAAAATTATTGAGTTTTATTAATAGAATTTGGACGACAAGCACGCTGCCGAAGCTGTGGGAAAAGGCCACAATAACCCCAACTCCTAAAGAGGGGAAACCAGGCGAACACCCGTCCAGCTATTGGCCAATTTCCCTCACATCGTGTGTGGGGATGTTGTGGGGATGTCTATCACAAGTTGGGGCGCGGACGCAAGACTAATGACAGCTCTCTATCTCGGTAGTGTAAAGGGGTGCCATTGACTACAGCCTCCTGGTCAAGGCCTTTGCATGCCGTACGGCTCTAGAGGGACTGGACCGAATACAAAACCAAGCTCTACTTTTTTTATGCGGGGCGTTGCGTACGACACCTACAGCCAACATAGAAATTTTCTCTAACGTTGAATCCCTAGCGATATGGCGAGAAAAAGCAATCATGACCACGGTGGAGCGATATCGTAGGTTGGATAACACTTGCTGGAACATCCCATGATGATGTTTACAAATATTTCGTAATCAGCCGAAAAAACAGCTGCAAATGTCAAATTACGTAGAAATCCGGATAATCCGGATATCAGCCTAAACATTATGTCAGCCAGCCGAAATTTTAAAATCGATTAATCCGGATATCAGCCGAAAAATTATGTCAGCCAGCCGAAATTTAAAAAAAAATTGGCTGGCAGGTCTACCCAAAAGAGAATGTACATTCACAAGGACACGTATCACCAAAGTAAGGTAGCATTTTACTTTTATATTGTGACTAGCAAAATACCCTCGCTTCGCTGCGGAAATTAGGATTTCAGTTACCGTTGAGAACCCGCGTAACACAAATTCAAAATACCAATTGATTTCAATCTGGATCATGATGGATATACTACATATATTAACTTCAACGTCTTGTCTGTCTGTCGTGGGCCGCAGAAAAACAAAAGAGAAAAGTAAAAAATCACTTCAAGTAATCCTATCGAGGTGATAATTTAAATTTTGTTCTCGTATGTTACCATTGCGGGAGGGTACTCAACAACTTCCCAAAGTTTCATGCTCCTACGTACACAGGAAATTGCATATTTAATGATGAGTCTGTTTTATATAGCTCATATAAGATAAAAATCTACATTTGGGCCCCCGCGCCCCCAGTTAGTGATAATTTTATAATTTTTACACCTCTGACCATCGCCGGAGGGTACTCAACAACGTTCCAAAGTTTCATGCTTCTACCTACACGGGAAGATGAGGAATTAGTGCTGATTCAGATTTATATAGCCAAAATAATGAGAAAAAAAACGGGTTTGGGTCCTCGGCCATCCAAGAGTTGAAATTATAACTTCTTTTTCGCCAATTATCGTCATAAGAGTGTACTCAGCAAGTTCCCAAAGTTTCATGTTTCTACCTTCACGGAAAGTTGGAGAATTATTGATGAGTCAGTGTTAAATATAAGGAAAAAAACAATTACATTTGGGTCTCCGACCCCCAGTAAGCGATAATTTATATATATATATATTTTTACCTTTTACCATCGCGGAATGTTGCTTAACAACTACTCAAAGTTTCATGCTTCTACCTTCGGCCCCCATGAGTGTGAATTTCAAAATTCTTTTACTCCTGTTACCATTGCAGGTTTGTACTCAACAACTTCCCAAAGTTTCATGCTTCTACCTTCTCTGGAAATAGGAGAATGATTGATTCTTAATTTTTATATAGCCCATATTAGGGGAAAACGTTTTGCGGCCCCCGGCCCCCATGAATGTGAATATTAAAATTCTTTTACGCCAATTATCGTCGGGAGAGGCTACTTAGCAACTTCCGAAAGTTTCATATTTCTACCTACACGGAAAGTTGGAGAATTAGTGATAGTCAGTTTTTATATAAGAAAAAAAAACTACATTTAGGCCCGCGGCCCCCAGTAAGTGATAATTTAAATATTGTTTTCGATCGTGTTACCATCGCGGAAGTTTACTTATCAACTACTCAGAATTTCATTCTTTTACCTACACGGGAAATATGAGAATTTGTTACTTTCAGAAGTTTAATTCTTCTATATACTCGCGAAATAGGAGAATTAGTGAATTTTAATTTTAGTATAGCCCATATAAGGAAAAAAAACGGTTTTGGGTCCACGCCAACATGAGTGTGAATTTTAAAATTCTTTTACGCCAAGTATCGTCGTGAGAGGCTACTTAACAACTTCCCAAGGCTTCATTCATGCTTCTACCTACACGGAAAGTTGGGAGAATATGTGATGAGTCAGTTTTTTTTATATAAGAAAAAAAAATTTGGGCCCCTGGCCCCCAGTAATAATTTCAATATTGTTTTCGCTTGTTACCACTACTCAAGAGTTTCAAGCTTCTACCTACAAGGTAAATATGAGAATTTGGGTGGTCGGACACTTCGACCCCGAATTATTTGACCCCGGACGGTTCGACATCAGGACGTTTCGACCCCAGGACGTTTTGACCCCAAACGTTTCAACCCTTTCGCTTCTACACCTTGAAATGTTTTTATTTATTCTTTGTCTTTTAATTTTTTTTTAAATTAATTTTTGGTATATTATCCATTACAAATTAAATACAGAATCTCCACTCCTATCCCAAAACACACTTAAAAGTACCTAATTTATTATTTGGTTTTAAAGATGTATATATTTAAGTCGTTCAAAGATTTTCTCAATGATAACAAAAATAAATGAATTTATTTGTTCTGTTTTTTTTTCTTAAAAGTGTCGTCACGCTTAACAACGCACCTCGTAGGCGCTGAAACCGTAACAAACCCGCGCCCTTCCGTTCACTTGTGTTTTTTGTGTTCCTTAACACGTGAAGACCTCCCTAGCAGAAATACTGATTTTAATAAGACGTAAAAAGTTGCCAGTATTTAAAGTTGATAAATTTCAAGAGTTAATTTCACAGCCTAGCAGACAATAACATTCAAGCAGCTGAGCCCGTATTACGTGAGTGAACATTACGTCTTTGTTGTTTACATTTTGTCCGGGGTTTACATAATAACATGTGACGAAGGCTAGACTCAGTGACCACAACAGCACGCGGTGTGCTGGCGAGGGTTATGGGATGTGTAAAATAAATAGAGTTTCGGGGGGAGGGGCAGAGAGAATGTAGACACTTTTATAAAGGACTATCTGACCACATTGCCTTTTTATTGTCCGATTACATCGGACGGGTTGGGGGTGGAGTTGAATTGGTTTGGAAGGACCTCAGAGGAATTGCGCATTTATCACTATTATGAATTCGCGTTGAATGTTGACTGGTTGTACGTGTGAATACTTTTTTCAAATCGTCGTAAATTAAACGTCACAAAAAACTATTTCAAACTGTATTTAACTTTTAATGGATAATAATATTAAGTTACATTATTTTTAAACCAAAGAATAATTTTAAAAAAATACTTTTACAAAATTATATCTTAAAAAAAAATATTCTACGGTGTAGATACGAAGGGGTCGAGTCGGGGTCGAAACGTCCTGGGGTCCAAACGTCCTGTGGTCAAACCATTCGGGGTTGAATCTCCCGGGGTTGAATCGTCCGTGGTCGAACCATCCGTGGTCGAACTGAGCGGGGTCGAAACGCCCTGGGGTCGAAACATCCTGTGGTCAAACCATTCGGGGTCGAACCGTCCGGGGTCGAATCGTCCGGGGTCGAAACATCCTGTGGTCAAACCATTCGGGGTCGAATCGTCCGGGGTCGAAGGATCCGTAATTCATAATAAATAACCCGTAAAAATAAAGTTGTTCACTACAAATCATAACGCACACCGCTCAAAATAAACTCTTGGAAAAAATGCACCAAAAATCTGGCCACATATGGCTAAAAAAAAATTAATTAAAAACTAAGTGTGAGCCATATTATGAGGGGGAAGGGTGTGCTATCTTGTACTATACTGTAATATTACCTAAGTGTGAGCCATATTATGAGGGTAAGGGTGTGCTATCTTGTAATATTACCTAAGTGTGAGCCATATAATGAGTAGGGAAGGGTGGGCTATCTTGTAATATTACCTAAGTGTGAGCCATATTATGAGAGGGAAAGGTGTGCTATCTTGTACTATACTGTAAGATTACCTAAGTGCGAGCCATATTATGAGGGGGAAATGTGTGGTATCTTGTAATATTACCTAAGTGTGAGCCATATTATGAGGGGGAAATGTGTGGTATCTTGTACTATTCTGTAATATTACCTAAGTGTGAGCCATATTATGAGGGGGAAATGTGTAGTATCTTGTACTATGCTGTAAGATTACCTAAGTGTGAGCCATATTATGAGGGGAAGGGTGTGGTATATTGTAATATACTGTAATATTACCTAAGTGTGAGCCATATTATGAGGGGGAAATGTGTGGTATCTTGTACTATACTGTAATATTACCTAAGTCTGATCCATAATAGTGTTTGTACATAAAGTCTGATCTGTTATTTGATTCATTTCATCCATTCAATTGAACATTTGTAAACAAAACATACATAATTTTATGTCCCTTTGTAAAGAATATTAACTTATTATTATTGTTATTAACCAAAACAACAAAACAAACCTGCACCCTGTACGGCGTGGGTGGTTGAACCACCGGTTTAACCACCACTACCACCACACATCAGACGGACGTCACCATTACCCACGACCCTTATTATGGCCACCCGACATGTTTTTGAATGAACTTGAGTTTGTGTCTATACCGATAAAAATGTCTCCCCCACCCGTCTAATTTTTTTTAAAAAAACTAAATTGTCTTACTTTTATTGTTTGTGGACAGTTTTAGTTAATATATTTATTACTATTATTACTGACTTTATTTCAATATCAGCCAATATTCCTTTTTACCTTTATC